>JAEAOA010000682.1:870000-1187500 GCA_016746295.1 Potamilus streckersoni
CTTTCATTACTTTTTCTAATAGATGCTTGAAAGAGCTTTTAGGACCAATTTTGTACTAAATATAGTTTGTGTATTGATAAAATGTGCATAGGAAGAATTTATGTTAACGGTATGAAACGTCGTTCAATTTTGAACAAACAGCCCCCCCCCCAAAGTGTTGCCAAGCCATCACATTTTGAAAGTCTGCATAACAAACCTGTTTCTCGTTACAAATATACAACCAGAGTGAACGTTTCCTGTGATTCTGCTGATATAGTTAGTCAGCCACTGCAGTGTTATAGGCATTGGTCCCAATAAACAACATGATGCTGTAACATGTGGTCAAAACAAGAATTTACTGACGTTATCATCCATCCCCGTCCCTTTAAAGCAGAATCGACATTGGTATTACAAAGCTTCACACTCATCTTGTAACATTCTAACAAATTCATTTTCCTCGTATAATAATAATAATAATAATAATAATAATAATAATAATAATAATAATAATAATAATAATAATAATAATAATAATAATAATAATAATAATAATAACAATGTCATATAAATCTAAAATTATTTCTTTTTATTTTTCTTTTCTTCCTTAGTTCATGCTTTCTTCTTTCTTATTCTCTTTCAGTCACAGTGTGGGTAATGCACGTTGAAAACGCTTAAAATATACTTTTTATTTTTTGTTGTTTCTTTGTACCAGCTTTTTAGTCTTTTGCTACGTAGCATGGACTGACTGAATAACCTACTTAAACTTAGATTGCAATATGTTATGGTTATTTGTGAAATTGCTTGTGTTGACGTATGACAACCAATAATAGACGAACGGTCAAGTTGTTTAGTCAGTCAGTAACCTCAAGTATATCCGTCAGTTTAGCTATGTTAACCAGATATGTGCACGTACTTGTTTACTGTAGATATTTGGGTGAATAGACAATATTGTGAACCACACCCCATGATTTTCTAACCACTCAAATAATTGGTGATAGTTAATGACTTAAAAGAAGTTGCAATCTGTAAATGATTAAAGCTAGAAGCCGTAAAATTGTTGTTACACCAGAGACGTTGTCATGCCTAATTACCTCATCATATATAATCAAAGTTTTTGTTATAGAAATTGGAGATGTTTTATTTTCCTGCGATAATGTGCGCTATATTTCATCGTACGATAACAATAATGTAATTGCGTAATATTTTAACTTATTATATGCTCTTTTTTTCTCCGTTAACTTTACATTGTCAGAATCGTTCAGTATTCCCCGATATTGCACTCCTCGCGCCACAATTATACTATATGCACGAGTAAAAAGGAACTATTTTCTAACGTAAACAATTTTTTATGAATGAACTAAAGCAGATATTTCATGAACTGCCACATACCAGCAAATGTTTCATAGATTGACACATACAAACTGCTTTGGCACATTCCGCGTTAATTTTTGATACAATGTTTCAGATTTAGGCTAGTTATAGACTCCATGCAAGGTCATCACAATAACACGCAAGTAAAAAGACATAAGCTGTCTTCTTTAGCTGGTAATAAAAATGGCAAAAATATGCAATCTTACTTCCTGAATTTCCTCAAGAAATATACTTTCGTAGTCCTACAAATCCGAATTACACGAGCCATGTCATGGGTTTTCAAGGTTGATTACACATTTCTACATTGTACTATATTTTCGAGTATATTCCATGTGCAGTTAATTCCTCCTTATTGCGCTCAAAATAAAATATACATTAAATTCCACATTGTCTTTTCGATAATTGCAATTGAAAGGCTTCATAATTTTTCTACATTATGGCCTAAATCATTCAATGACAGAACAGAAACACACAAACCGCTGTCAACACACTTCAATACGATTAAATTGGCAGACGCTGCTGCAATCTGACATAAGTTACTTCATGTAAATAAATCCAGACCATAATCACAAAATTGCGTCGAATGGACAAAAATACCAAAAACGTATTCATTGTAGAGCAAATGGAAAAGTTGTTGCAATGCGTATTCATTAACAATATTACTCCAAATTTCAATTTTAAGTAGACCAAATGCCATTTTCTTTCAAAACTTACGTCTAGCGCGCGACCAACTTTAAATTTGCATGGGCTGACTTACGTGCGCATTAATAATGATGTGAAGTGATGCAGCTACGTTTGTATATTTAATTTGGAAAACGGCATACATTCGGTTACTTTGTTTATTGTAGGGTATACTTGTTTGTATATTTAAGCATTGGGAAGAATAAGAAAATGAGCATGTAAGATGGATATACTGAACTCCCAAGGTGTTGCTGTATAACCATCCGAAAAACTCGTTCATATTTTCCCATACAAATGCAGTAGCCTATAATTATGACGATGACGAAATATTTCTGATACTTACGTAGAAATGTTTTAACTTATGGCGATGAAGAAACATTTCCGATATTTACGTAGGAACATAATTTTTATATCAGATTTGCTCCTGAATGGAAGCTTAGAAGATTAAACTAACTTTTTAGCACTCGCATTTAACTCACTATAAGGCACCTCCACACACACATGTGCGCGCGACTTTGCGTAAGTTAGCTTAGATTTTAATCGTATCGTTAGGCTCATCGTAAAAAAATATCGATGATTTAAGAAAAAGCAGGGTTGGGATATGACTTACACTATGTTCTTCTCCGATCACATGTAAAGATATCGGTGGAGCACATAAGATGTTTAGAACCACTTTTGAGGCCAAGACACGACGACAAAACTTTCTCTCTCTCTCTCTCTCTCTCTCTCTCTCTCTCTCTCTCTCTCTCTCTCTCTCTCTCTCTCTCTCTCTCTCTCTCTCTCTCTCTCTCTCTCTCTCTCTCTCTTGTGATTTAAGATTCACTTACGAAATCGAAATAGTACCACAGAAGAAAATAAGTTCGTTTAAACATCGATGTTTATTGTTCTCTATTCATTTAATCAATAATTAGGTTAATGAATTAATGGCTTTTCGTTTCAGTTTGTTCTTTTGTTGTTGTTTTCTTTTTATGTTTTTTGGTTGGTGTTCTTTCTTCTACTTATTTCCGTTTCAATATCATAAAGTTACCTACATGCAGATTCTATTTTAAACAATAATTTAACAAATTAGATGCCACGACCTTGGGTATTATTTGTTTAAACGTTCGTCATCAGCAGGGTTTACTCGACCATACAGGCTAATTAGGGGTCAGGCTACAAGGTACACAAAATTAGACGGCAGTGAATTAGTCTTGCTTAAAGAGGAGGTAGGCGCCAATGTCAGTGTTCTACTATGGCACCAAAAATTCTTGGGACGATTAGGTCTTTGTTGTGTACTCCTGGAGTCTAATTTGTCACACTATAAAAACTTCATTAGTGTATACCCTTTTAGTCTAATTTTTAATTTGTCACATCAAAATATACTCTTTGAGTATACTGTATAATTTGTCAAATGAAAATCGTGTCAGCAGAGTAGACTCTTGAAGTCTAATATTTAATTTGTCACATCAAAAAGACGTCAGTAGTGCAAACTCTTGGAGTTTAATGTTTAATTTGTCGAAACCAGAAAGGGCGTCAGTAGTGGAAACTCTTTATGTCTAATATATAATTTGTCACACCAAAAAGGCGTCAGTAGTGCAAACTCTTGACCTCTAATGTTTGATTTGTCACACCAAAAAGGCGTTAGTAGTGTAAACTCTTGGAGTCTAATGTTTAATTTGTCACATCAAAAAGGGCGTCAGTAGGGTAGACTGCAGTAATCTAATTTTGATTTGTCACACCATAAATGGCCAGGAAGGGGCTAAAGAAAAGAGTGCCGAAAAGTAACGCGAAATTTTAAAATTTAACTCACCTGTTACTAAAACGAAGAAGAAGAAACATTTTATCCTGACAAGGTCATCCATTTTATGACAAATCACGTCCCCCACGTCTGAATTTCTCTTCACCAGCTACTTTAAGAAAGGGTATTGTTCGGTAGGCAGACTGCCACACTGTGTATGTTTAACAACGGTTGAAGTTATCTCTACAGGTACTTGTCATGTTTACATCTCTAAGTATATATACAAGCTCACGTACAGGTACAACATACAATGTATAATAAAAATGAAAATGTAGCGCGCGCAATAATTTAATTTAGGTCAGTTCTTGCTATTTAAGCGATGATTATTTAACCCAATGTTAATCCGCCAGTACATGCTTGCGTAAGTAGTAATAGGAGGCGATTTGGCGTCAATGGGAGTTATCATTAAAAAATTGCCCGCGGCCCTTTAGCGTCAAGATTTTTGGCGACAAATGGCACAGCGTGGGGTAATATAGCGTCAAGGGAATTTTGTATTAGCACACCCTAGGTCTGTATAGCGTCAAGAGAAATGACCCCAGGTAACATGACATCACGGTACTGAACACTTGGTAACAGTGTAGCAATGTGTAAGTACTGTGACGTCAAGCATTCGTCAAGTACTGTGACATCAAGCGTTCGTCGTGTTAGTGAATGTAGTGATATGTATGTTTTATAACTTATACAGGCAATTTGTTATGGAAAAGTATAATCTTTTCGAGGCATGGAAAGTGGCCCTGAAAAGGGCCTTTGTTTTCATCTTCTTCTTTTTATTGTCTGCATTTCTTCCACCATTGTCTAAATTTCTCTAAAATTCCTCTCTTTTTCTTTCTTACTTCTTCTTCGTATGGCATCCAGTCTGGATGTCCCATATCTCTAAACTTTTTTTGTATCTTCATCCAATTTTCATTCAGTTTTTCAAAGTCTTTTTTCTTCTTTTGGTTTTCTTTCTCTTTTCTTTCTTTTGCCCAGGTTTCCTTAATTTTCTTGACCTCTTCTTCCAGTATTTGTTTGATATTGTCTTCGCATTTCTTCATGTGATCTGCACCTTTTTTCACAAAATCCCATTCTGTTAAATGGAAGATGTCTTCCATATAGCATCTCACTTGGATAACATCATCCAGAATCTGTTTCAAGGTTCCCACTTTGAAGTATTTGGAATTGACGATTCCTCGTATTTTGTCTGCTTCTTCTATGGTTATCAATTGTAACTTAAAACTGGTTACTCTTAGTTTGTTTATCAAGTCCTCAGTAATTGTTAACTTCCATTCTTGGTTAAGTTTGTCCAGTTCGTGCACTCCATCCACGAACCAATACCAAGTATCTCTTAACTGAGTAAATAGCTCTAGACTTCCAGTCATTTTGTATTCTGTGTAGAATGGCACGAATGTTGAACACTAGGGTTTTATATACGTAAAGCACGGACGTGAATGAAAACATCCCTTAAACTCACTTCACATATGATATTCCATCTCATCAACGAAAGAGAAGCACAAAAACACACCCTATACCATCTCATCAACGAAAGAGAAGCATAAAACCCAAAATATACCATTTCAACAAAGAAAGAGAAGCACAAAAACACACCCTATACCATTTCATCAACGAAAGAGAAGCATAAAACCCAAAATAGACTATCTCATCAACGAAAGAAAAGCACAAAAACACACCCTATACTATCTCATCAACGAAAGAGAAGCACAAAAAACACACCCTATACCATCTCATCAACGAAAGCGAAGCATAAAACCCCAAATAGACTATCTCATCAACGAAAGAAAAGCACAAAAACACACCCTATACTATCTCATCAACGAAAGAGAAGCACAAAAAACACACCCTATACCATCTCATCAACGAAAGAGAAGCATAAAACCAAAAAAATATACTATCTCATCAACGAAAGAGAAGCATAAAAACCAAAATATACCATCTCATCAACGAAAGAGAAGCATAAAAACTGTTGATGAGATGGTATAGGGTGTGTTTTTGTGCTTCTCTTTCGTTGATGAGATGGAATATCATATGTGAAGTGAGTTTAAGGGATGTTTTCATTCACGTCCGTGCTTTAAGTATATAAAACCCTAGTGTTCAACATTCGTGCCATTCTACACAGAATACAAAATGACTGGAAGTCTAGAGCTATTTACTCAGTTAAGAGATACTTGGTATTGGTTCGTGGATGGAGTGCACGAACTGGACAAACTTAACCAAGAATGGAAGTTAACAATTACTGAGGACTTGATAAACAAACTAAGAGTAACCAGTTTTAAGTTACAATCGATAACCATAGAAGAAGCAGACAAAATACGAGGAATCGTCAATTCCAAATACTTCAAAGTGGGAACCTTGAAACAGATTCTGGATGATGTTATCCAAGTGAGATGCTATATGGAAGACATCTTCCATTTAACAGAATGGGATTTTGTGAAAAAAGGTGCAGATCACATGAAGAAATGCGAAGACAATATCAAACAAATACTGGAAGAAGAGGTCAAGAAAATTAAGGAAACCTGGGCAAAAGAAAGAAAAGAGAAAGAAAACCAAAAGAAGAAAAAAGACTTTGAAAAACTGAATGAAAATTGGATGAAGATACAAAAAAAGTTTAGAGATATGGGACATCCAGACTGGATGCCATACGAAGAAGAAGTAAGAAAGAAAAAGAGAGGAATTTTAGAGAAATTTAGACAATGGTGGAAGAAATGCAGACAATAAAAAGAAGAAGATGAAAACAAAGGCCCTTTTCAGGGCCACTTTCCATGCCTCGAAAAGATTATACTTTTCCATAACAAATTGCCTGTATAAGTTATAAAACATACATATCACTACATTCACTAACACGACGAACGCTTGATGTCACAGTACTTGACGAATGCTTGACGTCACAGTACTTACACATTGCTACACTGTTACCAAGTGTTCAGTACCGTGATGTCATGTTACCTGGGGTCATTTCTCTTGACGCTATACAGACCCAGGGTGTGCTAATACAAAATTCCCTTGACGCTATATTACCCCACGCTGTGCCATTTGTCGCCAAAAATCTTGACGCTAAAGGGCCGCGGGCAATATTTTAATGATAACTCCCATTGACGCCAAATCGCCCCCTATTACTACTAATAACTGTAAATTTCTGAGTACTCATGATCAAACCTATATTTATCAGTATAGACGAAACAAGGATGTCATCTACCATGTAGAGAAAAGGATATGAGCCGCGGCATTTTATGGACCTATATGTGTTTGAAACATATGCTTTTAAATCCGCACCAAAAAGTCGGGTGCTAATTTCAGTAATGAACAAGATATAAAACTACCAATTACTGATAAAAAAAATGTGCTGCATTTTTGGAGAATACTTCGTAATTCAACGATACGCATGATAACATTTAAAACAAGCTAGCGGTTTAAATCACATTTTTCTTTTTGTCTCACCTAGTTTATCAGTTCAAGGATAGATCATTTCAAAATTCATGGAACAAATTCTTCTTTCTCACCATAGATATCAAATGTTAGTAATTTTACTGTTAGCAGTATTCTGTGGCGATGATGACATGTTTCTCTTCAAATATTCCTTTCTGTAAAAGTTGGTACATTGTAAGTAAAATTCAATGGTATATATTTCTAAGTCTATTCATTTCAATGATGTATATGAGAGACAGACAGACATTGACAGAAAGCGATAAAATATATGGTCTTGAATTTCTCATTTTAGTCAAGGCTTTTTTTCAGCTGTTATAAAACTGGAGATTCAAGTCAGAGCAAATATATTTAAAGTAACAGCTATAAACGGAGAGGATTAGATCTTGCTTCATTTTCAAAAAGTTTACTTTAGCCGCTAAGAAAATATTAACCATGGTAGATTCCAATCATGAACAAAGATAGATTCCAATCAGCACAACACCACGCCAGTTGACGACAAGCATTGCGGGGGGGGGAGGCAACACCCTAAATCGATAAATGGTAAGCGTGTATAGAATCAGTACACAATTAATAAAATCTGGTTCAGTACCTGTGACAGATTGGCGGCGTGCAAAACACACCAACCTCTTTCACTACGGTTCGTTGCTAGGGAATGACCTCCGCGGTGTGATTTACCCAGTGTGGATAGATAGAAAGAAGGAAGCAGATCACTGAACAAGTATATTGAGGAAATAAACACCAGGAGCCCCCTTTCAATGAAAAAATATAAAATTTAATCAGATTATAAACAGAATTTAAAATGAAAAGAAATCAATGACTTAGCTACAAAGAAGGAAAGAATGGTACTAACATGTACTCAAATAAAACAATACAAATTTCTTTAAATATAAAATTACTTTCACGTTAAATTGCTATCATCATTGCCAATGGGATGTGACCTTTGAGTGTAACGATGAGAGACTTCATCACCTAATTTATGCAGACATCAAGACTTCCGTTCGTCCCTGCTTGTCGATCTTTGTCTAGTTTTCGTCTTGGACTCTTGTCCGTCTAACTCTGACTTAACAAACGTCTCTGGACTTAAATTTCTGCGTAGAATGTGTTCCCGTCCTATGATTGTTCAGGGATTCCTCATATGTGTCCATGAAAGCTGTTTCCTTCAATAAATAAAAATGTCTCGCAATAGACAATAGCTCACATTCCCAAGTATATCTGTATTTTACGTTAATTCGGCTCAGAAACAAAAGGCATAAATTCTGCCGCAGTAACTTCTGTTAGCTAACTGTTATGTTTACATAAACGGTCGATGCTTGTTCTGACCTTAATTCGGGTCACGTTAGGGATGGTCAATTAAATTCAACTCAGCCGTATGAACCCGTATGTAACCCCCACTCGACTTCTTGCTCGGTGAAGTTACATATGGCTTAGACCTTCAGATCTAATTATTTTAAAATAGTTTACTCGACCAATTAAATATTACAAACTATAATATAGATATACACTTAAGTGATCAATTAAATATTACAAACTAGCATATAGATATACACTTAAGTGATCAATTAAATATTACAAACTAGTATATGGTATACATGTAATGTTAGGTCATACTCATTCTAAACAGAGTTAATCCATAAACTATGAAACATTACCCATCATTTCTTAAATCATTCATGGAAATTCATAATCACTCCTATGTATTAACGATTCAATTACATGCAATCTTTTCAAATAATCTAATGAAATTTTAATTACATTTCTCTTGCCAATTCTCCAAATGAATTGATAATTAGGAAATCAAAGAATAAAATGTCATGACTAGCATTTCACTAAAATCCTGCAAAATGAAATCATACATACATATATCATATCAAGAATACGTTTGAAAAATAGATCAACAAATGAAATAACATATTAAAATCGGGAAACTAAGATTGCGTACCTTTTTGCCGTTTCTTTATGTTTCCACGAACCTCACGTATAGGCCGTCTCCTGAGAGAACTATCCGGCCCCTTACTCAATACGAAAACGTATTTTTTTACGAATTCGGAGTCGTACTAACTTTCCTTGCGAAAGATCGAAGACTAAAGAATTTCCCTAAAGTGAAACCTTTAATTTCTTACCGAGTTACGCCCATAAATCCATATTAACCAATCGGAATACACTATTTCCTAAACCTGTTCGTAGAATTTTTGGATTGACAAGAAAACTAAACAACTACTCACGCCGTAATTAATCATTTACTTTGAGCTATCATCTAAAGCCAGATGCCGCCTTTAACCCTGCCGATTTTGGGGAAAGGTCTTATGTCATTCTCTGGTACCATAGCATCTGACTCGGTCATGTTACTTCGGCCAGAACGAATTCCCTTTTGACGTTCAGAGATGAAATGAAAATAATCACCTAACTATCTCTAGCCCTTTCTACTTTAATTAAGTTGACTTTAATAAAATTCCTTTAAACAAAACTTCTAAGATTTTCAAAATTCGACACATCACATAGGCCTCCTTTAAGAGTAAAATCTGGGATTTTGCTCATGGAATTTTGAAGTTACAGTTTAATTTAATGTTTACATGTCCTGAAGTGACCCCTTCACCTCAGACTCAAGTAATCGACTCATGCAATCTGCGCCCACATTTGAGTTTCCACGAATGTAACGTAGCTGGACTTGATATTGTTGTAGAAACAATGACCACCTCATTAAACGCCCATTAGTCAATTTAGCCTGTGCAAGATACGCTAAAGGTTGATGATCGGTTTCTAGAATAAACTTTCGCCCATACAGATAACGCTGAAATTTATGAATCCCAAAGACAATAGCTAGGCATTCCTTCTCAGTGACTGAATAATTACACTCAGCGGTATTAAGTTTCCTACTCGCATATGCAACAGGAAATAAGTCCCCGTCATGTTCTTGCAGTAAAACTGCACCAAGACCTCTGTCAGAAGCGTCTGTACGTAACACAAAGTCTTTTGTCACGTCTGGTAGCTTAACAATGGCGTCTGACGTCAGTCTATCTTTCAACGTTTGAAAGGCCCTCTCGCAAGCGTCTGTCCAAACAACTTTAGTCGGAGATTTCTTTCTCGTCAAGTCGGTCAATGGGCTAGCAATAGCACTGAAATTGGCAACATATTTTCGATAATACCCTGCAAGACCTAGAAATGAACGAACTTCCGTCTTTGTAGTTGGACGTGCGGCATTCCGAAGCTGCTCAACCATCGTACTGTCTGGGGTTAATGTATCTTCACTAAGGGTGTGTCCTAGATACGTCAATTTACGAAATCCAATATGGCATTTGGTGGGTCGGGCGGTGAACCCTGCCTGTTTGAGTCGTTCCAAAACCTTTCTCAACAGAATTACGTGTTCCTCCCAAGTAGCAGTCGTTAACAATAAATCGTTCATAAAATTAGAGACTCCGCTCCCTCTTAGAGGTTCTAAAAGTTTCCTCATCATTCGGTTGAAGACACTGGGTGCATTCTGGACCCCGAACAGCATAACTACCCATTGGTATGTTCCATCTGGTGTCGCGAAAGCAAGTTTCGGACGGTCTTCTTTTCGTACAGGAATTTGCCAATACCCTTTCGACAGGTCTATTTTCGAGAAGTATTTTGCGTTCGTCACTCCGGCAAATATATTTTCAGGATCTGGTAACATTTCTACTTGAAATTCGGTGATCCTATTCAATTTCCTGTAATCAATACAAAAAAGGTGATCGCCATCCTTTTTCTGTACCAAAACAACCGGTGAACTATACGCCGATTCCGCTGGTTCGATGACCCCTAATTGCAGCATAGTTCGAATTTCATTCCTCACGGTTTCTAACTTCGCATGCGGAAGTGGATAGGGTCTCAGTCTTACTGGTGTTTCATCTAATAGCTTCAGACTGAACTCCTCCAAATCCGTCATACCTGGTTTCTCCGTCAGAGTGTCTTCGTAATCGTGAAGTATTTCCTCCACCTCGCCACGTTGGTCTGACTTTAACGTTACGTCAAGGACGACGTCTACGTAAGTTTCGTTCCCCGTCAACGGACAATTAGGAAGTACTACCGCCACTCCTCCATTGTCATCGAGTTCTTCCGTCACAACTGTAGCAACCACGAATTCAGTAGGTGACTCTCTTTCTCGGTAGCGTTTAAGTAGGTTAACGTGGTACAGCTTTTCTTTATCGCCCACCCTGATGCGATAATTCTGTCCACCCTTCTTCTCCGTTACAACGAACGGTCCTCTCCAAGACACTTGGAGATTGTTATGTTCTAACGGCAACAACAACAACACCTTCTCGCCTACCTCAAACTTACGTTCTTTCGCCTTCTTGTTGTAGTACTTGGCCTGACGTCCCTTTGCATCACAGAAATTTTTCTGGGCCAAGTTACAAACTTCCTCCAGTTTATTACGGAGGTCAACAACGTACTGATATGTTGTTCTTACCTCTTCGGATGCTTTTCATCCGTCCACAACTGCTTCAATACAGCCATGGGTCCTCTCACTGTCCTCCCATAAACTAGCTCGAACGGCGAAAATCCAAGACTAGCTTGGGGTACTTCGCGGTACGCAAACAGTATCGCGGAAAGGTATCGATCCCAATCCCTAGGTCGATTCTCGCATAACTTTTTTAGAGCTTGTTTCAATGTCCCATTGAAACGCTCCACTAGACCATTACACTGTGGGTAGTAGTCAGGTGCCTGATAGAAAGTAACCGGTTTACTTCCTCCATCACCTGGCTAACAAACTGCGTCCCTTGGTCAGTTAGTATTTCGTCTGGTACACCAATTCTAGACCAGACCCCTAACAACGCTTCTGCTACCGTAACTGAATCGATGTTCCTTAAAGCAACGCCCTCCGGGTATCGGGTAGCATAATCGATAATCGTTAGCACATAACGATTGCCACTTTCCGCTGTGGGCTTTATCGGACCTATCAAATCCATAGCCACCCGTGAGAAAGGTTCATCAATCAGAGAGTAGTTCCTAGTGGCACTGGGAGATGTGAGGTCTTAGGTGCCACTCGCTGACACTTGTCGCACGACAGACAAAAACCTCCTTACATCACCATACACACCTGGCCAATAGAACTCCCTAACTAACCTATCTCGCGTCTTAGCCACACCCATGTGACTACCAAGTAAACATTCATGTGCAAGCCTAAGTACTTCATCCCGCTTAGACCGTGGTACAATTACCTGCTTATACCTCTTGGTCCCCTTTCGAGCGTATCGTTACAAGATACCTCGCTTCAGTGCAAACTCCACCTCACCGTCGGGTAAGTTCCGCACTGACTTGTCCTTTGCATACCCGCGTATCTTATTAAGGGTAGAATCTTCCTCTTGAAGTCTCCTTAATTCGCTAGGTAGCAAATTATCTATGGGCGAAGTCGAGGGTTTCAACGGTTTCGGCCCTGACCTTCGTCTCATAGACCTAGTCTCTACAGACCCCACGTGCACAGGTGTACACGTCATAGGATTAGGTTGTGGCAATACATACCTACATCCTAAAATAATATCATGCGACAACCCTGACAAGCACGCTGCTTGAATTCGTCCTTTCACATAGGGCGAATCAAGATTGATATAAACAACTGGAAGGGAATCTCTACTCTTATTTGCAAATTGTACCTCTACAGTCTCACCTGTATAATCAGCAGGTTCAACAAACTTGCTGTCCACCAAAGCTGGATAACTATAGCCGGTGTCGTACAACACAGTAACCTCTACGCCATTTACCGTAGCTGTTGCTGTATTGGACCACTCCAATAGATTACTCTGTTTACTAGTATCTGGGGTCACTACATTTACAGTGGGACGGTATCTTCTACAGTTTTTAAGAATATGGCCGGGTTTGTTGCAGCCATAACACACAACTTCCTCTTTCTTATCAAAGGTTATCTTGTCCATCCCTTGGGACTTACCTGAGCTCCGGGACTGATCACGGCTGGGATTGTCAGCCCCTGGCTTCCCACCATTTTGACCATTCCGCCTGATAGGTGTTAAACCATTACCTCTCCTAAACTCTGGGACGCTGGTTCGATCCCTGCCACTCCATGTGGTTGGACAAGAGTGTGCAGCTTCATATCGCTCGGCCATTACACTAATATCTTCTAAGGTCGCGAAATCACGCTCCGCCAAAAATACTATTAGGTCTTTACGGTATGTGTTGATGACATGTTCCTTTAGAATTTCTTCCCGTATGCCTTCGTATGTAAGTTCGGCTCCGGACATTTTAATCCACTTATCGAAAAGTACGCGTACACGATTATGAAATTGCGCGTGAGACTCTGTGGCTTTCTTAGATGACTCTCTGAAAAGTTTACGGAAACTTTCAGCTGTCAGCTCATAGTGCCGTAGTAATGCTTTCTTGAGAGCTTCATAATCATCTATTTCAGCGGGTGCCAAATTATGATAAACCTCCATGGCAGCACCTTGCAAAAATGCCGAAATATTAATAGCCCACTGTTCTTTGGGTATTTGATGTATTAAAACTAACTTTTTAAACTGAGTTAAAAAGTTGTCAATAATTTCCTCCTTGTCGTTAAACATAGGTATGGTACGTCTATCCTCAGTTCTTCTGCTCGAGGGTCCTAACTGTACATTCAGTTGTTCGCCCCTCCTGGACTCCTCTTCGATCCTTAGTCTTTCCATTGCTAATGCATGTTCTCTCTCTTTATTCCTTTCCTCGGCTTACAGTCTAGCTAACTCAAGTTCTTTTTCTCTTTCCTTCTCTCTTTCGGCTTCTTGCTGTTCTCTGTACTCTTTGAGACTACGCTCTACGAACTCAGCTAATTGGGTCCCTTCATAACCTAGATCTTCGGATCCAAGAGCTTTGAATTCTCGCGCAAGTTGCCGTAAAGTTGCCATTCTTGTCTGTCTTGTCGCTAACTCACCTAGATTAGTATCACTAACCTGTTTTCTGCCTTCAAGAAAACAACTTCCCTATGAATATCAACGAATATTCTAACTAAGTCAAGTCTTACCTACAGACTTACTTAAAAATTACACAAGTAATTTAAACGGCTTTAAGGCAGTACCAAACTATAAATTTTCCATAAATTCGTATCGTCTGCAACACATGTGCAAATTGCTTCCTTAATGATCTCTTCTCGCAAGAGTACTAAGGCAAAATATTTATGGGTTACTTAGATACGGACAACCAACCACGCTTCAGCAATTTCATTTACGGGATCTTAATTTCTTACAATGTCATGCAACATTTAAGAAATTCACAAATTATGCATAATTTCAAACATATAAGAATAGGTGTTGACTCAATTCACACTCGTGGCTTCTTATTTTTAAAAATATACAAATCTATCAATGATACTGTGCTGTATTTCTTTCAATATATGTTCAGGACTGCTTTTTCACTGTTCAAATATCCCGGACGAGGCTCCCACTTATGTGGCAGATTGGCGGCGTGCAAAACACACCAACCTCTTTCACTACGGTTCGTTGCTAGGGAATGACCTCCGCGGTGTGATTTACCCAGTGTGGATAGATAGAAAGAAGGAAGCAGATCACTGAACAAGTATATTGAGGAAATAATCACTAAGAGCCCCCTTTCAATGAACAAATATAAAATTTAATCAGATTATAAACAGAATTTAAAATGAAAAGAAATCAATGACTTAGCTACAAAGAAGGAAAGAATGGTACTAACATGTACTCAAATAAAACACGATACAAATTTCTTTAAATATAAAATTACTTTCACGTTAAATTGCTATCATCATTGCCAATGGGATGTGACCTTTGAGTGTAACGATGAGAGACTTCATCACCTAATTTATGCAGACATCAAGACTTCCGTTCGTCCCTGCTTGTCGATCTTTGTCTAGTTTTCGTCTTGGACTCTTGTCCGTCTAACTCTGACTTAACAAACGTCTCTGGACTTAGATTTCTGCGTAGAATGTGTTTTCGTCCTATGATTGTTCAGGGATTCCTCATGTGTGTCCAGGAAAGCTGTTTCCTTCAATAAATAAAAATGTCTCGCAATAGACAATAGGTCACATTCCCAAGTATATCTGTATTTTACGTTAATTCGGCTCAGAAACAAAAGGCATAAATTCTGCCGTAGTAACTTCTGTTAGCTAACTGTTATGTTTACATAAACGGTCGATGCTTGTTCTGACCTTAATTCGGGTCACGTTAGGGATGGTCAATTAAATTCAACTCAGCCGTATGAACCCGTATGTAACCCCCACTCGACTTCTTGCTCTGTTAAGTTATATGTCTTAGACCTCCAGATCTAACCATTTTAAAATAGTTTACTCGACCAATTAAATATTACAAACTATCATATAGATATACACTTAAGTGATCAATTAAATATCACAAACTAGTATATGGTATACATGTAATGTTAGGTCATACTCATTCTAAACAGAGTTAATCCATAAACTATGAAACATTACCCATCATTTCTTAAATCATTCATGGAAATTCATAATCACTCCTATGTATTAACGATTCAATTACATGCAATCTTTTCAAATAATCTAATGAAATTTTAATTACATTCCTCTTGCCAATTCTCCAAATGAATTGATAATTAGGAAATCAAAGAATAAAATGTCATGACCAGCATTTCACTAAAATCCTGCAAAATGAAATCATACATACATATATCATATCAAGAATACATTTGCAAAATAGATCAACAAATGAAATAACATATTAAAATCGGGAAACTAAGATTGCGTACCTTTTTGCCGTTTCTTTATGTTTCCACGAACCTCACGTATAGGCCGTCTCCTGAGAGAACTATCCGGCCCCTTACTCAATACGAAAACGTACTTTTTACGAATTCGGAGTCGTACTAACTTTCCTTGCGAAAGATCGAAGACTAAAGAATTTCCCTAAAGTGAAACCTTTAATTTCTTACCGAGTTACGCCCATAAATCCATATTAACCAATCGGAATAGACTATTTCCTAAACATGTTCGTAGAATTTTTGGATTGACAAGAAAACTAAACAACTACTCATGCCGTAATTAATCATTTACTTTAAGCTATCATCTAAAGCCAGATGCTGCCTTTAACCCTGCCGATTTTGGGGAAAGGTTTTAGGTCATTCTCTTGTACCATAGCATCTGACTCGGTCATGTTACTTCGGCCAGAACGAATTCCCTTTTGACGTTCAGAGATGAAATGAAAATAATCACCTAACTATCTCTAGCCCTTTCTACTTTAATTAAGTTGACTTTGATACAATCCCTTTAAACAAAACTTCTAAGATTTTCAAAATTCGACACATCACAGTACCCACGAATGTAGTCCCAGTCTATTTTTAGATCACTTTTTCCTGTCAAAGTTTGGTAGTGATACTAGAGTCAGATTTTGGCATTCGTAGTAAGGATTTAAAGTCAATTGTTTATTCTTTAAAATGTGAGCTTTTATGGTGTGGTTGTCTGTGTGTATTTTGGCGACAGTGCACATTGAGTAATAAGGTCATGGTGATGATCCGGAAGTGAAATCTGTGTTCTGTTGCCTGGTGTTTTGTTTACAATTCAGCTTCTCAAAAAAATGCAGATCAACCCTTGACAATAACTAAACCGTAAAGTCATCTTTGAAGGTATTTTAGATTAACATATGATTTGTATTGATTGTCACTCAGTGGAAAGTTAAGTACTGAGAAACAAATGTAGAGACAATATAGTGAAATTAATTGTGTACTATGGCCGTATGACATGTAAAGAAACTGTCCAAATATGTTCACTTGTCATGGATTTTTTTTTTAGATTTATTAAACTTGCTTTCCTTCTGTTTTCTTTTTTTTTAGCATTCTTCCTTCATCCAAACCTTTCTGATACAAGGTAACAGTGTGGGAGAATGCAGTTTAAAATGCTTGAAACACACGTTTTCTTTCTCGCTCTTGATTTTGTCCGAAACTTGTAGCCACTTACTCAATAACCCTCAGACGGAATCAAGCACTTCAACCTAGATTTAATCGCATTACGGATGCTTCTGTCATTGTGGTGATCCCATGCCATGTTATAGTTTGGTTTGTCATTTCCCCTTCCACAAGAAGATCCATCGAATTAGCTACGTCAATCAGAGCACTTACTTTGATTATGTAGATAATATGGCCAATATGTTATATTGTTAACTACAATACTATAACTTCTTAACCACACCTATAGGCTATGATAGTACAGTGGCTTTAAAGCACCAGCTATGTTCGCGGTTTAAAATAAGATCAAAATAATGTACCAGTCGCGAATCGGAGTTAATCATTATTAATATTTGCACATTATTTATCTTCGTAATGAAAGCTTTATTTTAGGAATTGATAGACATTTTTCCTGTCAATATCTGATTTATTTCATCGTGAGATACAGAAAAACGTCATATTTTAATGAGTGGCGAAACCACGAATTAAAATATAATCAATGTTTCTTTTATTATATATCAAACCTTTATCGAAACTTAAAAGATTAAACTCGCTCTTCAATCCCCTCCCTCATTGGCCTTCTTTTCATAAGTACACCGCAATTTGTCTTGTATATGTGGGCTGATTATTAAAATCTTGGCGATTTAAGAAAATACAAGTTTTGGGATGACCTAATAGTGCATAATAAATTATACAGATTTTAAGTTTTGCATGCTATTGACTATGTTAAACCACAATAAAAAAAATTCATATTAATCAATGTAGTATCTTGGATTTTGAATATTGTTTTCCAAGCTTGTCTGGAGGACACACTATTTTGTAGAGAAGCTAACTGCGACAAGTCAAATATTTTCGGCAAAACTTATTTTCATATCAGAAAATAATGAACTTTCCTTCCATTGTTCAAGCTCACAAAATACACTTTTGAGGTGTTAAAGAGATTACGGTGAATTAAGCAGCTATATCTATAAAATTGATCGACAAGGCAGTGTGAGTTGTTGTTTTAGTTAAATTTTTAAAGTCTAAAGTCGATTATTTAACGTCAAAAAACTGGTGGGTCGAACAATATTTAAATATAATCTGTATATAAATTCGACTTTTCATGCATCTGGTTTCTTCCACATGTTTTGCACCTCTGGTATTTTGTATTTAATTTTCCATTTTATCTACCATTTCTCTCTGTTACATTCGTAGTTTTCTCATAACTAGTCTTGTTCCTTTAGGTAACATCTCAAACGAAGACGATTGTATCATTTATTTCAGTAGTTTAAATTAAATGATAGTTATGTGCAAACTGAGTATTCATAATTGTTCGTTAAAAAGGAATTCAGCTTTCCACTTTATCTAAATGGTATAAAATTAATCCCATTACAACAATTTCAGCTTAATACGCAATACTTAGTTTAGCTCAAAACGTGAATTGGCCATTAAGAACTATGTATATATTTGTTCTAAACAATTGTATGTTGCTTCTTTCAGTATAGAGATATCACTCAGATGAGGATATCAGCCGAATGAGGATATCAGTCGAATGAGGATATCAGTCGAATGAGGATATCAGTCGGAGGACAAC
This sequence comes from Potamilus streckersoni, assembly GCA_016746295.1. Taxonomy (NCBI): domain Eukaryota; kingdom Metazoa; phylum Mollusca; class Bivalvia; order Unionida; family Unionidae; genus Potamilus; species Potamilus streckersoni. The sequence continues at coordinate 888,681 of JAEAOA010000682.1, forward strand.
AATGAGATATGCCTTGTCTGGACAGTCTTCACATGTAGTATGAGTGAAATATAGACCGAATACGTCTAACATTTTGTAAAGGCAATCGAATTTCCGCAAGAATGGGCATTATCTAAATCTTCTGAACACGAAACATTAAGTATTCGTCAGCATTCAGAATGACTGAACAATAATTAGGGGACGTCGTGATGCAGTCCCCACACCCAACGATGATACCCAAAACAGCGGTTATGGATACCGTCACTTCAGATCCATTAGAACCACAACCAGCGATTCCAATCAAGGTGTCATGGAATCGCGTATGATACGCATAGTACAACAAGCTCTTTCGTCTTGAATGCAGATAGGTTAGTTAGACAAACCTGTTTTACCAATTTCGCAGCTCACTGTGCAAAAATCCAATCCTGCCCGTTCAAAGACTTAGGAATGTTGAAGCGGTGCGTACGGCATTACATTCCTGCTTTGTCGGCGAGACCAGCCCACAGTTCTATATCATTCACCGTACGCTGTCCCGAACCGGTCCATCCATCCAATCAATCAATGTGTGTTTTCGGCGGTTATGAATGTTATTTTGACTGACGAACAGAACATCTCTATTAGTGTTATGTGGCGCCAACAACAATTCCGATTGACCTGGCTAATATAGATGTTGTTATAATGCTAGCAACACCAATGCCAACAGTGGTCGCGGCAGCTATTCTACAAATGGTAACTACGTCACCAAAATGCATGTACTTCACGAGTAGCGTGGTTCCCGTAACGATTTTATTTTCGATTTGTTTTCACGCTTTGATTATTTGTCATATTGGTAATATTGCGGGTAGAACTAATAAAATGTAGGAGATCCTAACCGACCAGTCGAATCGTCCCGACCGAATGTAGCATTTCGGTAGAATTATCCCAAACCAAACTGGTTTTGGGTTGAAATGACTCTGAACCCACTGTGCAGAGTATGAAGTTTGTATTAAATGTGTGTATGTGAGCTATTTCTTGGCATGAACCTAATAAATCTCTGAACGAGTGAGGTCCCTCTGCGAAAGGTCAGGGGTCACTAGAGGTACAATTATATTTATCTACGATGTTGTAGCCTCGACTTGATCAACCAAATTTGGGACATTGCTCAGCCATTTTCGTGATATCAACAGGGTCTTCGTCTATTCAAAGCCTCGTGGAAAGTTTATAGCGAAAGTTAGTACTTTTCACATTAAAAAAAGATTCTTATAAAACGTATTTTGACTTTTTGTCATTCGGTTTTATTTGCATAGAATATTCAACAGATACAAAATCAGCTTTGTCTGCTGTACGATACGCGAGACACTAAACTCGCGAGCGTTATTCCCCTTACTCTGCTACTCTTCACAAGCTTATATAAAAACATTATTCCTTCGTTTTTACGATACTGAGAGATGATATATGACTGTTAAGAATGTTATAGTCTGCGTCATGTCAACATTCTAATAACATGAGAATTTAGTTGCTGCTAAATACCCGTAAGAATTACTGATATTTAATGAGATCATATTTCAAGACTGCAAGATTAATGTTGACTTTAAACCATATATTAACCAGAAATGTATCCTCCAACGCACAGGGGTTTTTTTTACAAAGAAAATTGAGTCTAACCTGTAACTATATAATGTTATATTGTTACAAGTTAAGCTCAGTTTTCTTCTGTAACTAACCCTTGTTCTCCAACGCAGTATTATCGCTGCAAACGGTATTTTCCGATTAATTTTGATCACTAGCCGCCTAGCGGTTGTTACTAATATAAGTACCCCCTTAGTCCTACCTTGTGGACAAAACAAGTTGATGCTACGACATCGTAGCTACATAGCGGTTGTTTACAGATGTAAAACTGTAGCCAGTAAGGACGCAAATATCTTATAGCACAATTTCTTCGAAAATGTCAACATTTTAAGTTTACAATGAAAAAGATTGGATATCACTTTTTTGTAAAGTGCACGCATTTACGTTGATCATCATTTAAAAAACTTGTCGAACTTGCTATACCTGCATTGACTTTGATTACAAAATATATTCAGTGTATGGTCTAATGTTTGATGATTATAGGCTATATGGGCCAAAATTTACAAAATGTAGCGTATGATCATACTTCTCTTACGTAAATAAGAATATATTAACAGTTAAACTTTCTTGAAATCAGTAATATTTCAGTAATTATATTCATAATAGTTGTTATATATTTAAATTTCTTTGCCCACATTACATTTAAAATTCATATACAGTGGAATATGTCTTGAAAGACCACCCTTTCTGCCAAATTCATAATGATATTTCACGACAGGTGATCTCTCATAACAGGTCCGAACACTACATAATCATTAAATCTGTACATGGAGAACCTGGTCTCAAGACAGGTGGTCTCATAACAGTGGTCTCTCAAGACAGGTTTTACTGTACAGTTAAAAAATAATTGCTTTTATTTTGTAATGTTGTTTTTAATGGATTTACGCTTGAATTACATTTGTGTATTCGATTTTATCATTGGGTCTGGTCCTTTCATTGTTGAAATATGCCTTTACAATCATGGACATTTCTTCTCATAGGTAAGTTGTATTTTATGTTTATTATAGTACCATCCTGCTACTATATGTAAGTTAGGCAAATACTGCAATAATATAGAGTTATTCCCCCATGGTACGTTAATCTGGGTCAGCCACCGTATGCTTTTTTGTTTACATTTACGAGCTTTGATTAACAAAGATTTTTTAATTTGAATAGAAAGAGGGAATGTCATTGAAACTTTATAAATTATAAATAAGCAGCAATAGCAAAACAGTTTTAATATCTAACGATAAGAACATTTAAGTACCATGATAATACAGCGTTTGGGCTTAAGTTTGTCAGTAATCACAAAGTTAGGGTTGCTATTTAAAGTTAATTATTCTATCCATGGATTACTGTTTTGCCTAATTTGTTCTACCAAGTTTCACTCTTGTTTTCTGGTTTGACTTTTTGGCAACGCCTTGTATCCTTCCAACAATACAATGACCAAATCTTGTGAATGCAACCAGTTTCACATTTTTCTTAATGCATCACAATCTTAATTGGTAATCTTCATTTAAAAAAAATGAAAATACATAAATAATGTCTAAATCATTTAACTCTTAACCTTGTAGATTATTGCAATATTAAATAAATTGACTCCATTTTTTTTAGTGCTAATAAGTCCTGCATCTTATCACAGATATCAGTGAAATTTTAATATTGTAGACACCTCCTGTGTATCATCATGTTCATTGATTATTGTCATTATTAACACAGTATTAATGAATGGAATAAATAGTTTATCATTTTTTTTTTATTTACTTGAGATTTCTATTCTTTTAGAGCAGTTATAACTTCCTGTTATTTCTGCAAGTATGTGTGTGTGTTTGTGTGTGTGATAGAGATAGTGTGTAGTTGTATCTATGTATATATTACAGTTGTGATATAGACATAAATACCTTTAGATTTAGTCATGCATAATATATTGTTATGGATATTTAATTTATATTGTTGGTTGGCTTTTCTAAATGTTAATATGTTATATACATATTAATTTTTACTTGACCTTGCCCAAGTCAAGTTTATGATGTACCTGACTGGTGACATTTATTTTGTAAACAAGATAATATATAATTAATATTTCTCTAAGAGTAGAGGTTGAATATTCAGATCATTATATTTGGAGGCAAACTTGCTTCAGTGAGTGTAAAACATGGCTTTTCACTTGGAAATTCCTAAACTTGTTGAAAATTTTAAATTTTTAGAGAGGAGACTGACCTGCATCTTGGCTCTATTTTTGTCATGGTATTTTTATATAATGTTATTTACTTGAAAACAGTTTCTCATTTGTCCCTTAAGATCTGAAGCAGAATCAGACTTATTGTTGTATTCAGTGATTATTTTTGTTATAATTAGTATTCACTGTGCTCAATATTATTTTTATTAGACTAGAACATTAATTTGGAATTATAGGGACTACAAGCACATCAGCACATTCAATACTGGAACTTATTTGGAACAACAATTGAATTCGATTTGAACTTTATGTGTTTGGACTTGTGATAGAACTTTTAGGACTATTTGGGATTTAATTCACAACACAGAGTTTTTTTTAAATTTTCACTTTGCATTTTTGGGAAATAAATCATTTGTTGATATTTTACACAATCTGAATGGTTTTTCTTCTTTTCTGTTGCTTAATGTAAGACCATAGAGTCATGACAATATTTTCATGACACATTAATTTTATTAAATGGTGAAGAATGAAACACTGGGATATTTTTGGTATATACATTGCTACTATTTGCAATCATATATGTTTATAGTAAGAGATTGATAGGTTTTTGACTGTTTCTAACTAATCACACATGGCAAAATGCCAATATGTAGTCATCTAACCTGGACTGGTGCAAATTGAGTTGTCAGTGCCCCATTGGAATATCTTCTGCATGATAACTTATTGTCATTTGTCCCTTTCATAGATACTTTTAACAGAGCTGGGAAAGCCCATCATGGTGTTGACTGTAGTGGTTAATATACACTTTCAACAGAGCTGGGAAAGCCCTTCATGGTGTTGACTTTAGTGGTTAATAGACACTTTCAACAGAGCTGGGAAAGCCCTTCATGGTGTTGACTGTAGTGGTTAATAGACACTTTTAACAGAGCTGGGAAAGCTCTTCATGGTGTTGACTTTTGTGGTTAATAGACACTTTCAACAGAGCTGGGAAAGCCCATCATGGTGTTGACTGTAGTGGTTAATATACACTTTCAACAGAGCTGGGAAAGCCCTTCATGGTGTTGACTGTAGTGGTTAATAGACACTTTCAACAGAGCTGGGAAAGCTCTTCATGGTGTTGACTGTAGTGGTTAATAGACACTTTCAACAGAGCTGGGAAAGCCCTTCATGGTGTTGACTAGTGGTTAATAGACACTTTCAACAGAGCTGGGAAAGCCCTTCATGGTGTTGACTGTAGTGGTTATTAGACACTTTCAACAGAGCTGAGAAAGCCCTTCATGGTGTTGACTGTAGTGGTTAATAGACTCTTTCAACAGAGCTGGGAAAGCCCTCTGTGGTGTTGACTGTAGTGGTTAATAGACACTTTCAACAGAGCTGGGAAAGCCCTCTATGGTGTTGACTGTAGTGGTTAATAGACACTTTCAACAGAGCTGGGAAAGCCCTTCATGGTATTAACTGTAGTGGTTAATAGACACTTTCAACAGAGCTGGGAAAGCCCTGCATGGTGTAGACTCTAGTGGTTAATAGACACTTTCAACAGAGCTGGAAAAGCCCTGCATGGTGTTGACTTTAGTGGTTCATAGACACTTTCAACAGAGCTGGGAAAGCCATGTATGGTGTTGACTGTAGTGGTTAATAGACACTTTCAACAGAGCTGGGAAAGCCCTCTATGGTGTTGACTGTAGTGGTCAATAGACACTTTCAACAGAGCTGGGAAAGCCCTTCATGGTGTTAACTGTAGTGGTTAATAGACACTTTCAACAGAGCTGGGAAAGCCCTGCATGGTGTAGACTCTAGTGGTTAATAGACACTTTCAACAGAGCTGGAAAAGCCCTGCATGGTGTTGACTTTAGTGGTTAATAGACACTTTCAACAGAGCTGGGAAAGCCATCTATGGTGTTGACTGTAGTGGTTAATAGACACTTTCAACAGAGCTGGGAAAGCCCTCTATGGTGTTGACTGTAGTGGTCAATAGACACTTTCAACAGAGCTGGGAAAGCCCTTCATGGTGTTAACTGTAGTGGTTAATAGACACTTTCAACAGAGCTGGGAAAGCCCTGCATGGTGTTGACTTTAGTGGTTAATAGACACTTTCAACAGAGCTAGGAAAGCCCTGCATGGTGTTGACTCTAGTGGTTAATAAATACTTTCCACAGAGCTGGGAAAGCCCTCTTTGGTGTTAATTGTAGTGGTTAATAGACACTTTCAACAGAGCTGGGAAAGCTGTGTATGGTGTTGACTGTAGTGGTTAATAGACACTTTCAACAGAGCTGGGAAAGCCCTGCATGGTGTTGATTGTAGTGATTAATAGACACTTTCAACAGAGCTGGGAAAGCCCTTCATGGTGTTGACTGTAGTGGTTAATTGACACTTTCAACAGAGCTGGGAAAGCCCTTCATGGTGTTGACTCTAGTGGTTAAAAGACACTTTCAATAGAGCTGGGAAAGCCCTTCATGGTGTTGACTGTAGTGGTTAATAGACACTTTTCAACAGAGATGGGAAAGCCCTTCATGGTGTTGACTGTAGTGGTTAATAGACACTTTCAACAGAGCTGGGAAAGCCTTCTATGGTGTTGACTGTAGAGGTTAATAGACACTTTCAACAGAGCTGGGAAAGCCCTGTATGGTGTTGACTATAGTGGTTAATAGATACTTTCAACAGAGCTGGGAAAGCCATTGCATGGTGTTAACTGTAGTGGTTAATAGACACTTTCAAAAGAGCTGGGAAAGCCCTGTATGGTATTGACTGTAGTGGTTTATAGACACTTTCAACAGCTGGGAAAGCCCTTCATGGTGTTAACTGTAGTGGTTAATAGACACTTTCAACAGAGCTGGGAAAGCCCTGCATGGTGTTAACTGTAGTGGTTAATAGACACTTTCAACAGAGCTGGGAAAGCCCTGCATGGTGTTGACTGTAGTGGTTAATGGACACTTTCAACAGAGCTGGGAAAGCCTTGCATGGTGTTGACTATAGTGGTTAATAGACACTTTTAATAGAGCTAGGAAAGCCCTGCATGGTATTGACTGTAGTGGTTAATAGACACTTTCAACAGAGCTGGGAAAGCCCTTCATGGTGTTGATTGTAGTGATTAATAGACACTTTCAACAAAGCTGGGAAAGACCTGCATGGTGTTGACTGTAGTGGTCAAGGGGCCATATTTGCTTTAAGATTGACATTAGCCCTCTATTGCAGTGGTCCCCAACCTTTTAGTTGCCGCAGACTGGTACTGGTCCGTGGCCCGGGGGTTGGGGACCACTGCTCTCATGGACTTAGTAGAGATGGGGTAACCAAGCCTGGTGTTGATTTGAGTGGTCAGTGGGCCATTGTGATGTCTACAATATATTTGCCCAATGATACACACTGATAATAGAGAGGGGTAACCAAGCCTGGTGTTGATTTGAGTGGTCAGTGGGCCATTGTGATGTCCACTATACATTTGCCCTATGATACACATTGACAATAGAGCAGGGTTAAAGAGAGTCATTTGAATTCAAAAGTGTAATGACAGAAATTGTACCTTATTTAAAAAACAAAAAACATCAAAAATGGGGGAAAGCATTTTTAAAGAAAATATATTACATCTAGAAAAGATGCACATTCAAGGACACAAAATTGATATTTAATTTTATTTTTTAAGAACTGAATGAATTTATCTATGAAATTGCAATAACTATTTATTTAAGCAATGGATGAAATTTTCTGGGAAATTGCTAAAAACAGTTTAGTCTAAACTATTAAAATTAACCTTTTATTACACATAGAAATTCATTTTCATGATAATCTAATTGGAAGAAAATATATCGCTGAAATAATATAATTAAATTGGTATAAAACAAATACTAATGTATATCAAAGCCACATGCTTATACATCCCCCTAATCAAGCCTCTAATAGTTCATGGGGTATACTTATCAGTAACTAGAATTGGCCTACAGCCCACATTTGCCAGTGTTGTAATGAACAATTTTAAATGTTTATTAAATGATGATAAACCAAATTCCACCTACTCCCTCCCCCAAAATAGTATATTTTATATTTTTAGTACATGTGAAGTTATTTGGTATTGTCTCAAATTTTAGTAGTGGGTCTTTTATTGGGGTGGATAATAAAACTTAACTCCTTTGGGATAATAAACTGTCAGCAGTCTTCAACTTGCTTTTTATTACTTTGAAATTTATGATACATCTGTATGCATTGTAGTGACATATTTTGTTTTGCAATGCAGGGTAAAATGTATGTGGTCCTTTGTTGTACAATTAAATCACTGCATTAAAAAAAAATATTGGGAGGAGAGACAATACATTGTCAGTCTCAAGATGCACCATTGTAAAGACTTAATAATATGCAACATTAAATGAAAAGCTAATTAAAAAGCAATTTGGCAAGCTTTTTGTATATTACTAATTGTATCATTGAAATAGTTTTAAGTTTGTGTTCCATTTCACACACACACACAATGAGTATTCTTTCAACACCAAAATAATACCCCACTTAACACCCTGCTAGCTGGCTGATTTTCATTGGGCAAGTAAATGCTATTTTTAGTAGGATATTTGTGAGTTGCATATTTAAATTTATGAGGCAAAATACAAACCTGAATATGTGCAGGTATAAGATGAGATCTAAGTGTTGGACTTTATATATCATGCCATACCAAATCTGTTAGTTGCAATAAAATGTCTCTTGGAACGAGCATACAAAGTATTCAGGACCTGTGTATTGTCCCGGAACACATGTTGGCATTGTAAATTTCATCCGATATTTGTATTTTTATTCAGTCCGAAATGATAAAAGTTCCCATTTTTTTCCTTGCGCAAAACATACACCAGCTAGGTGCCTGTATTAAGTTACATGACTATTTACATTAATGCGTAGTTTATGGAACATTAACGAGTAGATTCTGTTTAAGCAAGGTCATTTTCATAGCTTATGCCAGATTTATGTTACACATAGCTTACACACTTTAATGAAACAGACTCATGTTGTATGAAGGTTTTCCATCCCATTTAAAGGGTCCAACAGGATAGGTGGTTCCTTGGATTCTCTTCTGATTACTTTGTTTCTCATAAAGACCATTACTGTCACAAAACATGGTTGAAGATTAAAAGTTCTATTGATGATAATTACTCCAATATTTGACTGGAGGAAGGATCTGAAATCTGTTAATTGTTCTTCTGTGTAGGAGAAAATGTTTGGTTTGGGCAATGTCTCTGGCATGGATAATCTCTGCAACAAAGGGATTTGTGTAGAGAAGATCATTTCTTTTACTTTTTTCTTTCTGTTCTCCTTGCTTTCTCCTGTAATTCAAGCACTATTTCTTGGAATATGTCAGATTATTCTGTGTTAGCTTTCATAGGTGTTGGCTGCAGCAATCTGTTTGACACATTATTTAAATCATCTTTACTGTTGTTGGCTTGGTTCTGATCTAAAATTCAGAATTCCCCATAAAGTTACTATGAGCACATGTTTCATCATATTGCCCTTGATATTCTACAATTTTTATGAACTTTCTGTGCTCCAAACTGGATAGTAATTTGCTAAACCAGCCCACATATTTTTGTAGTTTGGGTTTCATTTGAAAGTGGCTGCGATGATAATGGTATTAGTCTTTTTTCAGCCTTTCATGTCTTTTCCTGACAAAACATTGCCCTTTTCAACAACAAAAGTAACTTTTGTTAGTTTGTCATCTTGGAAGGAAATTAAAAACTTAGTCATGCATGTTCTTTACTTCTTACTATTCTAGACACCACAGTCTTCAAGGTGACTGGCTTTATTTCCAGACAGATTTTCATATGTATTTTATTCGTCACTGATAAGAAAATCAAATTATCCTTTCTATCGTATGGCACCAATTTCAGAGGAGGAATATCACTGTTAAGAATATTTAAAAGAGCATCAGCTGTTAAAAATATGACTTCAGGAAGTCCATTCTCTGACATTTTCAGACTGAAAAGTTTATCTGGTGTATACTCCTTGTCATTTGGTATATGTTCCTTTGCAGATGTTGCAACTTCATCAATAAAAACAAAAATGACTTTATATAGCACCTAATCTTTAGAAGCTCTAAGTGCTTTACAACATTTGACAATGCTTAAAAAGAATAAAAACATATATAATAAAATGATTGCAAAAATAAAAATAACCACCACAAAAATTAGAAACAGAAAAAAGCATACTGTAAATTTTTAAGGTAAGGATACGTTAAAAGGATATATTGTTAGGTCTTTATGACTGTTCTTGCAGTTGAAATAGATGGGTTTTAAGGGCGCTCTTGAACGAGATCACTGTGTCTTTGTGTTTAAGTGCAGTGGGCAATTCATTCCTGGTATGCAAAAGAATGTTGTCCATATGATTTCAACTTCATAGTGGGAATATTGTTAATACGATTGTCAGAAGAGGAGCGTAATAATCTTGCAGGTGTATACACATGGGTGAGGTCAGATAGGTATGTTGGAGCCCGTCAGTGAAACATAGCATAGAGAACAAATTTTGTGTTTAATTCTGGATCATATGGATAGCCAGTGTAGGGTACAGAGCATCGGAGAGGCATGCTCTGATCATGGTACTCTAAGGATGATCCGAGCAGCAGTGTTTTGAAGTTTCTGAAGGAGTTATTGACTTCCAACAGCATCTTTAGATATGGAACACTCATCTTGAATTTCAGACACACAATAATTTGCTGAATCACTGTTATCCACATAAAGATCTTCGTTATACAATGGCTTCAGAGATGCAGCAAAAATAAATAAATTCCTTTGAATGAGGGCCTCAAGGTAGATAAGTTCCTTACTAATTGAGTTACCCTCTTTAAATAAAGTCATAATAATAATGATAATAAAAAGTTATGAGGGTATTGAACAGATTAGTTCAATAATTCTTCTTTCTCTGAAATGCTGTAATTGGGCTTCTCAAGTTCTATGTCTATAAGTAATTTTGCAGTGCAGTCCATCATGCTGTTAATTGATGGCTATAGACCATAAATGTCACAACCTATTGCATCTATTGCTGCTTGCAAAGTCCATGCTGACAACTTCCAGATTTCACACAAGCGATACATGCTTCTTCAAGCATGGGCAAACAGAAAATTTTGAGCATAGTTTTGCACTACAAGTCCATAAATGTAGTTCCATGATCCTGGAATCATTACTGCAGGGGTTTGTGATACAGCATTAAAAAGGCAGTTTACATTCACAGTTGTCATTACTGGCTTATGGTCATTGAGAGGATAATCTGAACATAGTTCTGAATAGTGATGCATAATCAGTTCTTAGAGTCTGTCTGTTAAAGTGTTCGTGAGGAAGAAAGTCTTCTGTTATCACAGATTTCTCCTGTCTTGCAAAAGCCTGAAGGTAGGCCATGCCAAAATCAGCAGTCTAATTTAAAACACACACAATTTTGAATAATTAAATTAATTCACAAAAGATTTTAAAAAATTGTTATATCTCTAAAATTTCCACGACTTGAACCACATGGCCAACATGCAGCTTTGCTAGTGGTTCTTATTTTTCTCATTTTAAGAGACATGTTGCAATGGAAGTGAATTTTTACCAGCTTATCACAAATTGATATAACAGAAGACTTTATGCAGTTTTGCTAAAATCTACTTTTTCAAGCACCAACTTGTAACACCTGTATTTGCTACAAAGTATTGTTGTTTCAAGTAATAGATGTAAAATTCAGCAGTTGTACAAGCTACTTGTCAGTGTATATCTCTGGATACACATCTTATTGATATGAATGAAAATTCATACAATATAACTTATGATATTAACTATATATCATTGTATTTAAAAACAATCTGATATGAATAAGTTAAACTATGTCAATAATTAATCAGTATTTGAATAGGCCATTTTTCATTTACTCAAGAAACAGGGCAATATTCTGGGTCATATATGTGATCGGTTTTGAACAACTATCCTTGTAGGTAGGAAATGACTTAGATCTCAGGCTAGTAACAACAAGAACAAATGCATGTATATGATGAAACAAGGAGAACTCGGTTTTTAGGGCATGGAAAAAAGAAACACAGTTTTGCAGCTGCTGTAATTAATATGGTATATCTTGAAACTGGTATGTGTTACATTCCATAATCTGACAACAATAGTTGATCATTAATTGCAATCCTATGCATGCTTTTAAGTTCACTAAAGTGTTTTCAAAATTTCATAGTACCAAATTATACTTTAGTGCTTCTTAGTGTCCTTTGAAACATCAAGTAAATTTATATTGATAGATTTTCTTCTTGCATGTATTGTTAGATAGTAGAGTTGTTTATGATGAATCCTTTTGTACTTGGACATTGATGTGGGGTAATGGACATGAAGTAGGTTATTATGAGACAGTCTCTATGACAACATTTTAACATAATTCCTGTTTTACCTTACTGCTGCTGCTTCTGGTGGTGGTGATGAGATGTTGATGATAATAATGATGATGATTATGGTGATTAATTATGTTGTGTTCACAGAATAGTAAACACAGCCCTGGCATAGTTGGCATAATTGTCTTTCCTGATACTCAAAATATGTTGTATCTGTTATGACCCTTGTTAACAATATTTCTCGATTTATTTTAGTAGCATTATGTTTTGTGGGTAATTTAATGTTTCCCTATGTTATTAACACTTTGAGACTATTTATGCACAACAAAATAATACTTCATTGTACCAGAAAAGATTTAATAATGCATTGTAAGAAATATTGGATACATAAATATATACATTGTCTCTCACTCTGTCTCTGTCTCTGTCTGTCTATGTATCTGTCTCTCTCTCTGGTCTACTCATGCATGGGCTAGAATCAGAATGTAAAAAGACTAATTCCCAATTGTTGCTAGGCTGATCCCAGCATTACAAGGTATTGCTAGGCTGATCCCAGATCAAGTAAAATCTGTGCTAGGCTGATTCCAGCATGCTAATGTATTCTGGGCTGATCCCATCTTAACTTAATCTATGCTGGGCTGATCCCTGCAGAAGAGTGTATTCTGGGTTGATCCCAGATCAGGCGTGGAATAGAGTTAGGCTGATCCCAGAATGAAGCAAATATTCTTATATTTTTCCCATTTAAATTGTGAAAAAAATGTATTTAATGGTCATGACCTTTACGTTATTAGTATAACTTATGAATATCCTATTGGGGAAAAATGCCAAATTGAATGTGATATTAAAAATATCAAATGAGAGCCCCAAAGAGGATGCCATTTGTAATGTGAAAAACCATTTGGAAGGCCTGGTCCCTAAAGCACATGGTACTAAAAGTATATTCACAACTGTTATTGAGGAGATAGGAGATGGTTAGGGTGGACCCATATGAAGTGCAGTGTCCATATGATGTGGACATCAATGTCAGTCTGTACATCCAGAATACCTGAAAGAAGAAAATTGAAAAGCAGAACCAGGCAGTGAAAGTGCTATGGTGATGTGCAAAATTACCTGTAGTCAGCACAAAATTACAAACTTGAAATGTTATCTTTGAGGCAGATATATTTCTCAAAGGAACAGGTCTGGCACCTACCCAAAACTCTAATAGTACCATCTAAAAGACTATGCTTAGCAACCTGCTGCTGTCCTAATCGTAAAAGTGCAAGTTTTGAATAAATAAGGATGAGAACCACATAGCACAATGATGTATTCCTCAGACAAGCCCCATGCAGACAGCAAATAAGAGGCTAATAATAGTCTCACAGCCTAATTCTCTGTCTGCTTCTCAGTTTAAAGGTACATGAACAACTCCCCTATCCCCTTGTTAGCAATTGACTTAGCTATATAATTGACTTTACATCATCTTACCACACCACCAATTCCTCCTTCAATTGTGATTATCAGATAAACCCCATTGCACAACCAGCAATATATGTACCTAAAATAACTCAAGTTAATCAAGTTGTGCATAAAAAAAAATTCAGCAAATTATCATTTAGTGCTTTTTAGTTGTTTTTAGCAGTGTTTACCTGGACCCTCTGTTGACAGTCAAGCTTGATAAACTTTACATGGGTTATAATAGAAAGACTGAAATATGCATTATTTTACCAAAACGTTTTATGAAGAAGATTACATTATGATTTGTATTTGTTTGAATAATTAAAAGTAAACCTTGAATTTTGAAAGTTTGAATCAAAGTATTTACATTTTAATTTAAAGCACAATTCATATAATGACATAACTCTGTTGTACTTGTTTCTATAGTGTATAAATACATTTTTAATATTGTCATCTATTTGAAATGCTTTTAAACAAATTAAATTCTATGAATTTTTTCTTCCTTTTCAAAACTGTATGATTAAAATATTATTTAAATATATAATACATTAGTGAATAACTTTTGTACCCTGATACCTTTGCTTTTTATCTGTCTATGCATTATAATTTGCTATTTAACATAACTGTCTAATCAAGTATGACTAAGTGTTGTCTGTCATTACATGAATTATGCTAAGTAAATAAAAAAGTTATTAATTCATATTTGTATTTATTGCATCATATTCTGTAAACTTAAAGAAAAGTTGAGAAAACAGACATTTAGTTTTCTGTTTTGGGAAAGTAAATGGTACTGGATTTGTGTAATGGAGCTTTTGGGTAATGGTATGTTTACACTATCATGTTTTTGTGTGTATGGGAGGGATAAAGAACACTTTTGTAGATAAAATACATGATATAAAGGATGAACTAATATTACCTGAATATCACAGAATTCATAATAGCTTTAATCATTAAAAATAAAATCATCTGCTGTGAAGGAGATTTGATAAGACAAGTTACCCATGTTCAGTAGCACATTTTATCATTATTCAATGGACCAGGTTTGTGAAATGTAATTCATCATTGCAGTATTAATTAATTACCCATTGGTGATCCTCAGTTTCGTAACTACCATCATTATCATCAACATTGTCACATCACTTTTTTATTTATAGTTAGAATTATCATTATTATTTCATTCTCTTTTCCAGGCCACGTTAGGGAAAGATGATCATTTTGACATATGCCATGAGGATTGAAAAAAGAAATTAGGACATAAATTTCTGCAATACTTAATCAAGACATGGATAACAAACTTCCAAGTTCAGACAAGAAGATGTATTCACCAGAGAAATCAAAAAGTATGAAATTATAGTCTTTGCTGGTGCTAACACTTCCCAAACTCGCCAAATGCAGTGTTGTACTTTGACTGAGCTGTTAGGGAGACAGTTATGTACTTCTTCCCCACCCCTTTCCTTAATGATCAGGATACTGGGATTTGCTAGTGGGAGACTAGTCATTTGGGATTGGATAATGTCCTCTGGGCTTGCTTAAGATTCAACACTGAAATGTAATAACAAATTTCAGATGATGATTCTTTTCACTATAAACCAGATTATTACAAGAGTCCCTGTTTCTATGATCTCCAGTCTGGTCCTTGATTCATGAGTTTTCAGAATTTGGTGTATAGGTTTCTTTATACTGGGCTCTCAATTTCTGACAAAATGTGGCAGTGAACTTATATTTTGAAATTCTGCTGAGTCCTGGAAAACTGCATATTGTGCAGTTGAAATTTTAATGGTTTGTTTTGAATGAATTTTGAATTGGAAGTTAATGCTAGCCACTAGTATAATTTATTTTTAGAGTTGTACAAGTTACAAGAAGACTCACAAAAATAACTTTGCAGAATGCACATAACTTCATATTATAACTGGTATTTATTACTTTTTAAATAAAAAGGAATTATCATAGAAATCTTATTGGTAATAGGCTAAGACCAACAGAAAATGATAAATCTGGAATGAAAATTAATATTGCAACCCACTTCTTATACAGCAAAAAATAAAAATTCTAAAACAATATTTGACAACTAGTTTTGATATTTTAGTGCCAACCAAGCATAGTTTTGCTTTTTTATAAAAGAAAAAACACAATAGGCTTATGTTGAATACACTGGATTATCCCTGAAAGTTCATTTTTTTCTAGCATATTTTCTTGTCCTCTTTTCTGTTTCAAATTAGTAATTATTCTGTCTTAAATAGACTGTGTTCAGATTGTTTTAAAGTAATAATCAGTTTTGGTGGAAAAACTGAAATTATTATCAGTATATTATATTCATAAAGTTCATCACTTTACATTAATTTACTTGCCTAAATCTAACTTCTAACAAAATGTAATTTTTCAACAAGAAATTCTTATTTGTTGCGCTTCTTAGCCTCACTAAAGACTTTTATATATTTGTCTTTTATGGGAAGGAAGAATAAACGTTATAGAGTGCAGTTTTCTATGTTTTTCACAGTAAGTCATAACTTATCCCATAGTCTGTGTTAGAATTGTTTTGTTTCACTTCAGGTGATCCAAATTCTGCTCTTGCGCAAAGACCAGCCAAGGAACACACTTTCCTTACCGATGTTGCTGATGTTCGGGTGATGGAACAAGGCCTTCTTCAGCTGCTTGAGGATTTTCACTCTGGCAAACTTGAAGCTTTTGGTATGCATTGAAGTGTGTACCTGTGTTCTTATTGCAGTTACTGATTAACACACTGTCCATGTTTTCAACACCAACTTGAATAGACGAGTTTTGTGATTGGGCTGTAATCACATAACATTGGGGGGGGTCAACAAACATCACAAGTCTTGAACACTATCAATCGAATCTCACAAACAATTCTCTCTTGCTGGTTTAATAGACAATGACTATTCACCACTGGTAATATGGATTAATTCTAAAGACAAACAATACAAGCAACCACTTCATCAACAGAAACTATAAAACACTATAAGCATAGATAAAATATTCAAACATCAGTAGCTAGCCTATTTTTGAACATGTTTTTGTTTTATTTTTATTTAGAATGGTATAAATGGTCGTTTTTACAGGGATTAAATAAAGATTGGTGGAGTTTATACACGTTTTTGCGATGCGGTTATTCATAGCAGTGTTGAAATGCATATTTTGCCAAGACATCACAGTTAGCAGGTGGTTGCTCATAACAGTATTTATATAATAAAATCAATTTACAGTTGTGGTCGGACATGACAAGTGGTCGCTAATAGCAGTCGCTCATGACAGTTTTTTCTGTATTCAGTCATTCCAAGTTAACACATGTTTGAGGTCAAAATTTGTCAGACCAGATCAGATTAGCGAGGCTACCCATGGTTATTGTTACCTTACCATCTAATAAAAGAAATGCTAAGTGTTTACTCATATGAATGTCTCAGCCACTGACATCTTTTGAACTTGCTAGTGGAACTGACAGCAATTTATAGCATGAGCAAAGATAAAAAGTCAATTGCCACCTAGGTACAGGAAGTGTACATACACTTTAAAAAATATTTTTGTTTGTTGGGAATGGAGAGGTTGTTATACATGTTCTTGCAAAGAATAGCATAGACAGCATTCGAAATGGTCATTCTTGGGATTTAACCTACATGGTGTCTATATGGATATAACTATTGTGAATATTTCAACCCCGAAGAGAACATGTAAATACATGTGTATTTCGGATTTTCAGTGTATTTTGGTCTTTATAGCAACCACAATCTGAGGTATTGTTCTGGCCACGTCTTAAACTCATCATCGACTTTTATAAAGATGAAGAATGGAAAATTTGCCAAATTTGCTGAGTTGTCTTGTACTCCGCATCGACTTGTAGGCCAGCAAATATGGTACATGTGTGCACAGAGGGTCCATTAAGCATTAATATAAGAAATGAATATAAGAATATAATAATAAAAGAAATCAGTTGCAATATAGTGCAGGTCATCACTATAAAAATACAAGCAAAATGTGGAAGGTTAAATAACATTATTGTAAATGTTCTGGCTCTACAATTCCTCACATCAATATAAAATATATTCGCAGGAAGTATTTGTTGCAGTGGATACTTGGATTAACGTATCCTTTATCTTCATCTAATCATTAAATTATTGGTCCAACCAATGGTGCTTAATTTTCATACATTTAAATATTTCAGGTGGCATGAGCACTTATGAGAAAATGGACCAAATTCGAGAACAACAAGAACAATTAGCACATCTTCACTTTGAACTTGATCTACAGCAAGATATGCGAAGGTAATGCAGCCATTTAAAATTACTTCATTTGTTTTTGGTATCATGTTTTCAGGAAAAGATCTGTAAAAAAGTAAATTCTGAACTGACTGTAGAGCTACCAGCATATTAAATTCTATACTTTGTACAGCCTTCAGTATATTTCTAGCCTGTGTAGAGATTTTACAGATTAATTATATACGATGTAGAGCCTTCAGCATATTAAATTCTAGTCCATGTAGAGCTTTCAGCATATTAAATTCTAGTCTGTGTAGAGCCTTTGGCATATTAAATTCTAGTCTGTGTAGAGCTTTCAGCATATTAAATTCTAGTCCATGTAGAGCTTTCAGCATATTAAATTCTAGTTTGTGTAGACCTTTCAGCATATTAAATTCTAGTCTGTGTAGAGCCTTTGGCATATTAAATTCTAGTCTGTGTAGAGCTTTCAGCATATTATATTCTAGTCTGTGTAGAGTTTTCAGCATATTAAATTCTAGTCTGTGTAGAGCTTTCAGCATATTAAATTCTAGTCTGTGTAGAGCCTTTGGCATATTAAATTCTAGTCTGTGTAGAGCTTTCAGCATATTAAATTCTAGTCTGTGTAGAGCTTTCAGCATATTAAATTCTAGTCTGTGTAGAGCTTTCAGCATGGTAATTTCTAGTCTGTGTAGAGCTTTCAGCATGGTATTTTCTAGTCTGTATAGAGCTTTCAGCATGGTAATATCTAGAGTGTGTAGAGCTTTCAGCATGGTAATTTCTAGTCTGTGTAGAGCTTTCAGCATTGTAATTTCTAGTCTGTGTAGAGCTTTCAGCATGGTAATTTCTAGTCTGTGTAGAGCTTTCAGCATGGTAATTTCTAGTCTGTGTAGAGCTTTCAGCATGGTAATTTCTAGTCTGTATAGAGCTTTCAGCATGGTAATATCTAGAGTGTGTAGAGCTTTCAGCATGGTAATTTCTAGTCTGTGAATAGAGCTTTCAGCATTGTAATTTCTAGTCTGTGTAGAGCTTTCAGCATGGTAATTTCTAGTCTGTGTAGAGCTTTCAGCATGGTAATTTCTAGTCTGTATAGAGCTTTCAGCATGGTAATATCTAGAGTGTGTAGAGCTTTCAGCATGGTAATTTCTAGTCTGTGTAGAGCTTTCAGCATTGTAATTTCTAGACTTTGTAGAGCTTTCAGCATGGTAATTTCTAGTCTGTGTAGAGCTTTCAGCATGGTAATTTCTAGTCTGTGTAGAGCTTTCAGCAGATTAATTATAATCTATGTAGAGTCTTCAGCATAATAAATTCTACTGTGTGCAGCCTTCAACATATTAAATTCTAGTCTGTGTAGAGCTTTCAGCATGGTAATTTCTAGTTTGTAGAGCTTTCAGCATGGTAATTTCTAGTCTGTGTAGAGCCTTCAGCAGATTAATTATAATCTATGTAGAATCTTCAGCATATTAAATTCTACTGTGTGCAGCCTTCAGCATATTAAATTCTAGTCTGTGTAGAACCATGACATATTCACTTCTATACCATGTAGAGGTTTTAGCATGTTAAAGTCAAGTCTGTGTAGATCCATGGCATATTCAATTCTATTGTTTTAGTGCCTCCATCATATTAAATTCTAGTCTGTGTAGAGGCATCAGCATAATAAATTCTTGTTTTGTCTAGGGCCATGACATATTAAATTCTAGTCTGTGTAGGGCCTAGACATATTAAATTCTATACTTTGTATTGTCTCCAGCATATTATATTTAATTCTGTGTAGAGCCTTCAACATATTAAATTCTAGACTGTGTTACTCACACATCAGATCCAACTGCAACAGCATAGACCCTTGTTAGCCATAATGCATTGTGTCACCAGGTCATGGTCATTATTCTTTGTTCACTGATTACTTGTAATAAACTGTAGAGACCCAGATCTACTGGCATGCTATGTGATGGCAGATTTAGGTGTATGCTGTTTGCAGTTGGATTTTACTTGGTGTGTGAACTATGACAGTATTTTACACAGGGTACAGCTCTATTGTCAGTATTTTACTAGGTGGTGCAGTTCTGTTAACAGTATTTTACACAGTGGTACAGTTCTGTTTTTGCTTGTTTATGACTTCCATATTGGAAGAAAAACAATATTTTGTGATACTGCTTATTCACAAGTGCATATAGGACTGTGATTGTTTTTTGTTTTTTTACAATGGTCTTAGATTTGGAATGTCATTGGGGGTAGGTACTATGGTCCTAATCTTAGGGGGTGCACAGTGGTTTACACTGGGATGTAATTGGTTGTGTAAAATGATCTTTAACTTTTGGATGCGATGGGGGTTGCACAGTGGTTGAAGACTACGGGATGTGATGGGGAGGGATGTTTGAGACTTTTGATGTGATTGGGGTGTACAGTGGTCTTAAACTTTGGCATGTGTTTGGAAGTTTGTACAGTGGCACAAGACGAGGGGAGGATTACATTGGTCTTAGACATTGATATGTGATTGGGTGGCAAGCAGTGGTTTTAGACTTTGCAGTGTGATTGAGGTCATGTGTGTGTACAATGGTCTTAAACTTTGAGATGTTTATTGGAGGGGAATACAATGACTATAGATGTTTTACACATGTTTTGAGGGTGTTATGGGTGGTGGGGAGGATGAGGCAGATAATGAGAAATGTAATCGGTAACTGAGAAAAGTGCAAGCTCTCTCTTTATAATGATGTTTTTGAGCCATACAAGTTACATGTGTTAAGGTAACCTTATGCTGCAAGATGTTCTAGCAGGCTGTGTCATAACAATGCAAAGATAGGGCAATTTATTATGTGAAATTGCATAAAAATTGTTGTGTATTAACCAAGAACTAAAATGATTGGAAATAATTAAAGTAACAATGATAAAATAATTAAAACACACTGATGGGGTTAGTGACCATATCCAGGTTGTAAGAGGGGTAGCAGCATAATCAATGGCTTCATCATGGGGAAAAACTCAATGGTCATGTTGCTTTGCAGCAGTTTTAAGTACAGTCATCTTCAAAAACTAAATATCCATTATGCATGTCATCTCCTGACATACTTTCATGCTATAAACTGTTGCCAAGACCAATTCTAGAAACACTGTTATCTGGTGAATAATTTGGTAAATAAAGGTGTCTATTAAGCAGAATAATTAAACCGTTGAAAACAAGTGAATCCTGATTATTTGTATTTATATATACTTCTATGATGGTATGTGATAATTTGAGAAATTTTAATTTTCTGTTTCAGACTTGACTCGGAAGAAGCTAGGAAAAGAAATAATGCCAATTTGAAAAGACTGATTGACAAGGTAGATTAAAGACTGTAGATTATACAGATCTAAGTGACTTCTCCAGATTAGGATATTTTTACCTCTGCTTTGGCTGTGTTTATGATGAAAAAACCAAATGAACATCTGTATGCCAACTGTCTTTTAACTAGATATTATTTGTTTAATACATCTATATTAATATTTATTTTGTTTTCCTCTGTAAAATCTTTTTTTTTCTTCTTTCCAGTTGAACATGAGTTAGTTAAATGTAACAATGCAGCATAGAAACATTTAGACCCATATACTATAGTTGCTTTGAATTGAACACAAGGGGTGCAATATGAAGGTGTTCAATATCGGTAAATACAAAACGATTTTGATAATGTAAAGTTAACGGAGAAACAAATTAGCATATAATACTGTAGTATACTCTTTCTGTTATAAATTCAGTATTGCATTAGGACTATTATACTGATAAATCACTTTTCCCAATTATTGGAATTGAGTCATCTGAATGTCTTATTTTGCTTTTTTTCTTGCAGCTGAGTTCCTTGAGTTCTTCAATGTATCCTTATTTCATAACATATATAAATGAAGAGTCAGGCAGAGTTGCATCGAGGGGCAGGAACCTTATAGCACTCACCATTTCTTTCCATCTGTTCGCCCTTTTACCACCATAGCTCTGTAAACCTTACACTTAATTGTCTGCCTTTTTTTTTTGTTTAGTGCAATGCCTGGTAACCATTGTAGCTCTGTAAACCTTACACTTAATCATATGCCTTTTTTTGTTTGGTGCATTGCCTGGTAACCATCATAGCTCTGCAACCTTTACAATTAATTGTATTCCATTTGTTTAGTGTTTTGCCTTTTGTAACCATCACAGCTCTGCAATCCTTGCACATAATTTTATGCAGTTTGGTTAGTTTGTTATCCATTGCAGGCGGCTTTTCAGATCTTTTTTGACAGACTTATTGCCCCTTATCATATCAATATTACATCCCAACTGCAGCAGATCCTTGTAACCAACATAGCTACGGAACCATTCAGCAAGCTTTGATGTAGTTTGGTTTGTACATTGTCACAAGATCTAGATGTGCCATTTATGGGGTTTGTTTGATAAACTCCATTTGGGGATAGAGTTATGACCCCTGACAATTACTTTCAGATCTTAATTTTGATGGTGCTTGTAACTAGCATAGTGAAAGAACCATTCAGCACATTTTGATTCAGATTTTCGGTTTGAAAATTGTCTTAGAACTTACATGTGCCTATTATGGAATAGACTCATTTAAAAGATTTATGGCCCATAATTTCTTTTCCTTTTTATGAGACTATTAAGCATTGAACGTTTCTGCATTCATTGTTATAGTTTTGTCTCCTGAATTTGTTTTCAAGAAGTTCTTGTTTAAGGCCCTGCCAAAAAGCATGCAGATTGGAACCACTTGTGATGAATCTGGTGTGAACTTGGAGAAGTTATAGACTTTTATTTAATATTCTTGTTGGTGGAGCTTGGAGAGGGGTGATATTGTTGTTGACTGTATAATTGGGGAAAAAAATTGGTGACCAAAATGGCTATGATGCTTTTGGGTTGTATTTCATTTTAATGGGAGACTTGGAATATGCTTTTAGCTTGAAATCTATGATGTAATTAATATTTTTGAAAATATGGAAGGTTGGGCTTAGAATCATTGATGGTTTCTTCTTCAAATACTTGACCTAATCATTTAGGAGAATTACTACTCCCTTGCAAATTCAGCCATCTCAGATACTACTTTTAGCTCAAGGGAGCCAAAAGGTATCTGCTGGCCTATGTTGCAATCAGGCAGAGTGATCTCCCCTTATGCATAAGCCTAACAATACCTCGGTTACTACTTCCACTCATGCCAAGAAACACGCTCTCTTCAAGAGAGACCTCACATAAGCCAGAAGCCACATGAAAGAAATACCACTGCAAGATGGAGATTTACACTTCTAAGGAATGTTTACTCCATCTGTATTTCCAACTTTTTATTTCATGACAAAGTTCTGCCATTACAAGTTGCCAACACCTTGTTGTCGTCACATGTTTAGGGCGCTTGTATGTGGAGCTTATGCGACTTCACCTTTAGTCAGGGCTATATTTTTTCATGCAAGTCTTTATTGGTTAGTTAACTCCTGTATATGTGTAATTGCCAAGTTTCTATCCAAGGCATTCGGGCTCCAACTTTTTTGTATTTACTTGTATGGGTGGTCTCTGTGTCTTTTTCTTACAAGTATTGCCTCATAATGGATATTGTTGCACCTACTGTGTACATCACTACGGAACAATCAACTAATACAGAATGAATGAATCCCTCAGTTCTCACTCAGATCTGTACCTGATGGGACTGACTGTTGGTGGGCCTGTTTGCAACATGGAATGTCAAACTCCCATCCTTTGTCTCTCCCATCCAGACTGAACAGCTGAGACAGGCAGTCCCCTATCATTGGATGCATATACCTATGCACCGACATGCTGATTCCAAAAGTGATACAGAAAGCAAGGGAATCAGCCTCATCCTCAATGGGAGGAGTTGTGGATCAATGACCTCATCAACTTTGCATTGAAAACCTGCAGAAAATTCAAGTTTTCCTTCATCTACTCAAACAACCACAATGGCAATTGTTTCATACTTGTCCAGAGCTCTCAAACCTGCATGTCTGGATCATTTCAGACAGGCCTTCAGACTTAATCAATTTTTAAAACTAGTTATAGAGAGAATTGCTCAGGCACGATGGCCCTCCACTCTGAAAACATGAAGTCAAATGGCACATTTTCACCCAGTGGTGAGCAAACAAACATATCTTGCTTCTCCAGGCATTGATACCACCGATAGCCAATTTCCTCTTCTAGCTCTTAGAAGAGAGTAAATAGCAACAAGTATGATGAAAGATTAACTCTCCATGATCACTGATGGTAGAGAAGATATTAGGCAAACACAGGACTTACCTGACCTTCTCACCAACTTTATACATGATGAAAAATGTTAATCCTATGCACAAACTGTTTGTTGTTGTTTTAGGGTTTAACGCCATTTTTCAGCACAATATAGGCTATACATAGGGGCCAGTATTAATGGTGGAGGAAGAACCCCGGAAAACTCCAGGAAGAACCATGACTCACGAGAAGCTACTGGCAGGCTTTCTCACATATCCACGTTAGCCGAGCCTGGACTCAAACTCACGCAGACAGAGGTGAGATGGCAGTGATTTGTAATGGTCAGTGCTTTAGACCACTCGGCCACTCAGTGGCCCATGCACAAACTGGAGTCTATCTTAGGTATTAACCTGGCTGGATAAAACACCTTTTGAATTTCAAGGGCATCTCTTTTCCTACAAGACCTGCTTCCTCATGGCATTAGCGACTGCAGGTTACCAAACTTTTGTCATGGATCCTGTCTTATCTAAACGCATCAACTGAAGGTCATCTGCAAGACCCAGTCTTGTCTTTCAGGTGATAATTTAATAAAAACAGAGCCGTTGTGTAGAGGGAGGTCACACCTCTTTCTCATAAAAGGACAAGAGGATCTATTTGAACATGTCCTGGAACAAGGGGGTAATTTGCTATGCATACAGAGAAATAACACCAGCTTATTACACACTTCTGCTTACAAGGTTCAAGCAGTTGCCACCAACCTAGCATAAGATTGTAATGTTTGCTAACCGACAGTCAGGCTGTAGGATGGAGATTGGAGTCCACATTCTCTAGCTTTTATCTCCAAGACGTGTTATCCCAGAGGGCGCAATTCGATCTGCTGGGACCTATATTTGCAGCTGAAAATGTCACCCATCCTAATCAATAGACAGCTTTCTATGACACAGCTTTACTGGATTGGGGAGGGTGGAATGAGGGTGTGTGGAATTTTTCCATCTTGAAACTGTGGCCTGACAGATGGAGTCCCCACTAGTCAGGTTACCTTGAAGCTGTCTCAGATACCATTGTGGACCAGAAATAATATCTCCTGGGTAAGAGGATATACCTCCCTCCACCTCATACTTATTATCTTAAGGTATCGTTATTGGGTAGCATATTTGAAACCAATATTTCCTAGTATAATGTTTCTTCAAGAATACTTACCCAATTATAATACACATACACCCTCCCAATTTCCCTGTAGTTATATCCATAGAGAGCATTCCTTCCACTCTAGTAGTAACTGAGGTATTTTTAGGCTTTGCCTCCAAGGCTTATACCTGAAGGGAGATCAATCTGCCCGACTGCCACATAGGTTGGTATTCAATTTTTTGCTCCCTTTAGCTTAAAGTTGTATCTGGTAGGGCTAGATTTGCGAGGTAGTAGTAATTCTCCTAAAGTATTATGATTGGGTAAGTATTCTTGTTGAAGCATTTTACTAAGAAAAATTGATTTCTAAAAAGTAATTCATCAAATCTTTTGCTCAAACAGTAAATGAATTCTAAGTCTGATCTCTCAGATCTATTTTTTTAAATAGGTCACAGTGACTAGCTCTCTTTGCATGAGAGTTTGACATTGGTTTGAATTATTTCTTTTATAATATCCTTGGTGCAAAAAAAACCCCCAGAAGCATTGTATGGGGGCATTAGCACACATAATTAGAGGATCTTTCACTCATTCTCATTTCAGATGCAGTTTTAAAAGAAGTTTTAAGTTTCTATCTTTTATGAGCCTGCTTGAACTAAAGATTGTTTTATTCAGCAAGTTTCATAAATTTTATTTGAAATGAGCACAGATGTTCGATTCTGTTAATTGTATAGTGAATAGTACTGATTTTACCAAATTGCATAATAGTGTGTTGAAATGACATTGAAATATATTCAGATTGCTCAGTCATTATGCCTTTCTTCTGCATGAGATTATGACATTTCTTACACAGTAGTAATACAGTAGAACAAATTTTGTTTGGTTGAGTTGTCAAAAGAACAAAAGAAGTTAGAACAGAACAAAAAGAAAGTCAGGATTGGTAAAAGTACTTTAAGAAATTACAATTCAGTTTGCTCCTTAACTTGTCCCCAGACAACAGCTCGAGAAGCGACCAGGGTATGAACATCGTCCAAAGTTATTTTAACATTTAATGTCATTAAGAAATCCAGGGTGAAGGCATGCTTCCCACTCATGACAATTCATGCCCATGTCAAAGAGTCTAGCCATATTAACTTGTTCTCCCACTTCCTGAAAAAAAACCCTATTTATATAAAACTTCATATTTAACCATGTTCATAAGATAATTGGTTTGTCCAAACCACTAAACATGGATTTGAATACTGTAATTGAGAAAATAGTGGATATGCATTTTTACAGAATTAGGCCATGAACCAAACTTTTAAAAAGAATTTTATTTGTGTTACATTTTATAAATTTTTTTGATGAAAAGATCATGTGGTTAGGGGACTTTTATATAGAGCTTAAATTTTTTTATGTGATATATTTTGGAAACTGGCTGTCTTGTAAATTTGGCTTTCTTACAGAGATGTCTGTTAGAGCAGGCTTGACTGTACTGTAAATGGCAATAAACATTTGAGATAGCTGCCATTTTGAAAGTACCATAATTTTGCTAACAAGTGGTTTGATGGGCAGGTGGATGTTGCTTGTATTTAATGCTGAAGTTGATATTTTGTAATTTTATTTTACTACTGTTCCATTTAAATGTACATACAGACCTGCCACTTATCTTGATTACTTATCACAAAGTTTAGTTTAAAAATCCAAAAAGTCAGATTTTCTGATTTTTTTAAAAAACCAAAAATCCCAATTTTTAAAAATGCCACACCCAAAATTGATGCAGAAATTCCACAAGAAATACACTATAGCCATAATGTGAAAATGTGACAATATTTCTAAATTTTCATCTTTTATGCTGATATTTTTAGTGTTAATTGAATTAAACAGTTGTAAATATTTTGGTGTAAACACTGATCCTGTTCTTTTTATTTTTCTTCAATTCCAGATTTTTTTTTCCTATTTTCATCCTGATTTTTATTCCACTTAAGGTGGCAGGTCTGTACATGGCAACCAGGGAATGCAGTTTTTTAAAAAAAATAAATATATGCTAGAGTATTCTGATTATTGAAAGAGTTTCCATGAAAAGGATTAAATTTTCTAAACTGCATCTGTGGGTTACTACTCCACATTGAAAGTACCTTCCCTGGTTCCCATGTATGTTTACATCAACAGCCCTGAATAACCCCTCCTGTTGAAGCAATACAATACGGGACCCTGAATGATCCTTAATTTTAAAGCGTTACATGTTTGGACCCTGAATAATTCTTACTGTTGAAGTTATACATTATTGGACACTGAATAATTCTTACTGTTGAAGTTATACATTATTGGACCCTGAATAATTCTTACTGTTGAAGTTATACATTATTGGACCCTGAATTATTCTTACTGTTGAAGTGATACATTATTGGACCCTGAATAATTCTTACTGTTGAAGTGATACATTATTGGACCCTGAATAATTCTTACTGTTGAAGTTATACATTATTGGACCCTGAATAATTCTTACTGTTGAAGTTATACATTATTGGGCCCTGAATAATTCTTACTGTTGAAGTGATACATTATTGGACCCTGAATAATTCTTACTGTTGAAGTGATACATTATTGGACCCTGAATAATTCTTACTGTTGAAGTTATACATTATTGGACCCTGAATAATTCTCACTGTTGAAGTTACACATTATTGGACCCTGAATAATTCTCACTGTTGAAGTGATACATTATTGGACCCTGAATAATTCTCACTGTTGAAGTGATACATTATTGGAATTTGAATAATTCTCACTGTTGAAGTGATATATTATTGGACCCTGAAAAACTGTTACTAATGAACCTCAGTAACCCTTACTGTTGGTGCAATGTCCCTGAATAACCCTTACTGTTGAAGCGATATATTATTGGACCCTGCATCAAGATGCATAAGCCCTAAAGTAATTACTTTTGTTGGGTGGCTGTTTAGATTTCTTGCAACCACCAGACCTGTGAAATCCATGTGCTTAAATGGATGACATTTGCTAGAGAAACTGCTAATTACATATTCAATATGATGCAGTTTGCAAAGAACGTTGTCTCTTAGTCCTAGATGTGGCATTTTAGGCTTTGTCTTGTCAACTTTATTTTGGTAAAGTTGAAGCCAATAACAGTTAACATGAGATATTGCACGTGTCAGCATAGCTCAAGAACCAATCAGTATATTCTGATTTGGTATGATTATTGTCTTGTAGTTGTGCATGTGCCATTTAGGGATTTGGTCTTGTGTACACCATTTTTGTAACTTATGTCAAGAAAAAATTTGTCTTTATATTGAAATTTAGAATGTAGCATAAAATCAGATTGGGTCAAGAAACATTCATATCTACTCTAGATCAGACCTTGACATCATTTAGAGAAGTTATGTTCCCCTGATGCCAGTCTCCTGACTTTGGTTTCCCAGTTCATGTTGCTCCATACAAGGCCAGATAGAGCAAGTTTAAATTGGGGTGGGGGTTGCTGATGTGATGCACTCATTTTTAGTCTGAGAATCTCCATGCATTGTAAGAAGTCGCAATTAAGTCTGTTTTTACTATATTGCATGAGAGCATGTGCTGCATTTATATATGAATCATAAACCCATTGCAACTTGAAAGAAAAAAATTGTACTTAGCGTATATCATGTGATTTATAGTGAAATTTCCTTTAATCTGCCACCATCTGTGGCCATTTTATATGTGTTTCCAGTTTTAAAATTGTTTGAATCATGTGGCTTCTAAGGACTAAAATAGGTAATCAGTCTATCAAGGTTGACTATTTACAGAGGGACTAGTTTTGTGAATTTGGTTCATGCTTCCACCAAAGCTATGAAGGAAGCATAAACTGTAACTCTTGTCCATGTCCACACCATGCTCTTTGTCCCTAGTTCTATTAGTTGCAAATTTTATTTCCTATTAATAACTTTTGAAGAACTTTATAGCTTGCAACAAAATTTAGTATAAGACTTTACATTAAGACTTCGGTCGAGTTTAGTTTTTTTCATTTTCAAAAATTCAAGAGTTGTGGACTTTGATACAAAATTTTGCAGTATATTAATGGGCATCAGTATCGTGTCAACACATTTCTAGTTGGATAAACCAAGGTCTGCTATATTGTAACCTCTTGACATCCGGTCTGTGCCCCAGTTCTGCTACTCTCGAGTTTCCTTGGATCATTCCAACCCTATTTTAGATATTTTAATGTTATGTTGGGGAGTTGAAGCCATATTCCTTTGTGAAAAGTTGGAATTTGCCACTGTTTTGCAATTGCATCTTAAGGTAGCCACTTACTAGTGAGCCTAGAAAGAATAAATGTCACCTTTAGCTGCATAAAATTGACAAGATAATTTATTTTCTCAAAAAACAGAGTATATTTGTTATGTCTGACAGATGAGACAAAGCTAGAACATCCATAAAAATTTGACCTAGTACTCACCATTTTCATTGCTATTCACATGACTACCCAAATCTAGCGACCTACATGTAGATGATCCAATAGACACATGATCTCCATTTCCAAGGTTGTTGTAAAACAATTAGAAAATGACCAGAAATGTGTCACTGTCACAGTCATCTGGAGAGGGCCAGATTGATACATGTCATCCTGGTAATCATGTGACCTGGTAAATATGTGACCTACACCTCAAACATAAATGTCAAAGTATCTAAAAGGGGGTGGGAAGAGTCTGAAGAAACTCCTAACTACAGTTTTGCCTAATCTTACCTTCATTTGTCTAGTCAAATTTGGATTTTAAAAAAGTGTATGCAGATTGTGGAAAAATAGGCTATGGATAATCCAAAGACAGATTGCAAGTTTATGCGTCTTTAGTTAAGTATTTAAATTTTCATGAATATTTAAGCTATTTGTAACAATGAAACAACAGAAGAAAGCTGTATTAAATTTGGAAAATTTTAGTATTGTTTAAATTTTTGTGGCTAAATTTAAATTTCTGTTGTTATGCCAGCTTAAAGTACCTAATCAGTATTTTCTGTTGCTCTACACCACTAAACCACTATATCTGGTTTGAGAAAAGTGATTGAAGAATACTGTTAATCTATGTGGTCTGAAAAAAGTGATTGCAGAACACTGGTAATTGTCAAAAATTTTAGAATAAAGGTAAATTTTATGCCTGCTTGTGATTTTGAGTATGCTTTGGAATTATTTTTGTAAATAGTATCAAAATGTATATTACAGTTTGTCTTTCATATCAGTGGGTGTGTTAGACTGAAAGATTCAGAGTCTGCATTTAATTTGACCCAGTCATTATAAAAATATCTTAAGTGTGTGGTTGGTGCAATTTTTAATTTATGTTCTGTATCAGTATAAACCCAAATTTGACAGATATTCAGATTTGACACCTTAGAGATATAATAATAATGTGACTGGACCACACTGAGTCCAAGCAAAATAGAAATGTTTGCACATCAGTTAATGGTATTCCTTCATCTAACAAATCTTTAATCATGAAGCAAAAGTTCGGTTTGTGACAGCTTGAAGCCCCAATGCTACTATTTATCATAAATTTCACTATTCATGCAGTCTAAAAAGATAGAAATGATTGGTAAAAAAGCTGTCTGACATAAACTCTGCTGTTCTCTGAAATAATCAAGATGTTAAGTTTAAACAACTTCAAAATATTCAGTTTAGAATTAAGAGGCTTCACTCCATAATTCAGTCAGTGTAGTCGCTTGTAATTCTTTCTTTTCAGGAGGGAGAGTGCTCCAAAAGTTGTGATGTGATACATTTGATAAATTCTGTTTATGATTAATACAAAAACAACTGCATGTGGTGCACAAAATGATTCAAGAAGGAATGAAGAGAGGCAAGCCTGCTTTTCTAGTTGGATCACAGAAGAAAAAGACTCCACTGAATATCACTGAATATTATTGATCAGCTGGGATAATTTGTAGCACTAACTTGCACATGACATATATATATATATATATATATATATATATATATATATATATATATATATATATATATATGTATATATATATATATATATATATATATATATATATATATATATATATATATATATATATATATATATATATAGAAATTGGGGGTGGGCTGGGAATTAGAATAGCCATTGTGACCAGGTGATTAGAGCTTAAGTGCAAAAGTGACTGTTGGGAATAGTTTGACTATATATATATATATATATATATATATATATATATATATATATATATATATATATATCCATGTCATGTTGATTTTATTCCTATATCAAACCTTTTGAACTGGACATGACTTCCAGGCATATTTCCATTTGAAGCAAATTTCTTTTTTTTTTCAATAGATAATCACATCCTATTTACATTGTAAGTACTCCATGGAAAGACTTAAGTCAGTCTGAATTGTGCATATTCTTCTGTAAATAGCACAATAATAAAAGAATGCTTAGCAGCAGTGTAAAAATCTATAAAAATAATTTTCAACTCAATGCCAATCAAGGAACAAATATTGGAGAGATTTATACTTGTACAGAACCTCATTTGCACAGTTTGTTCAGAGTTTTGTCATTTGTATTATATATTTTTACCCTGTAGCACATTCCATTTTATTTTCAATTTAATGCTGTCTGTACTTTACATGTATTTATTAGCTTTATGATAGAACCTGTGATATTCAGTGTCTGCACTTGATAAGCAATAAAACCAAGTTCTTAAAATATCCATACTTGTATAGGAACTTCCATTCATTTTTTAAAATAAATTTCAGTGTTCTATACTGTCTATTCCAGCCTGTGCAAAGTATTGTAGTGTGCATTCTTGTTACAGTGCATTATTTAAACACACACACACACAAATATATGCAAGGTGTATGTGGACAATTAGCTTAGTTGAACTATTTGTTTCATTTATCCATGTACATCCTTGCAGGTCATTGTAGTGTAGATCCAGACTGTATTCTCAATACTTTTGGAGTAAGAAACTGAAGATGAAGCTCTAAATCTTGGATAGTCTATATAACCTAAAACTGCAAACAACAAAGATCCATATCTTCCGTAGCATAATTCACCTGCAGATCCGGGTCTGTGTTGCTTGTTCTAATGTATACTCCTAACAAACTGCATAGACTTAATTCTGCTGGCACATAATGCACCAGCAGATCTGGATCTTTGCTGTGTGCAGTTTGGCTCATGTTATAAGGCAGTATATACAATAACTCATAATTTCTTTTGTGCAGATTTTGACAAAATAAGTTCATTCAAATCATCATCTCTGCCTTTGTCATTATTAGCTGAGTCTGGGTTTCTTGGCAGATGGTCTACACTTTTCATTTACTGACACTCTCAAGCTTGTAATGTTGAACCAAATATTGTGGGTTTGAGCTTTGTGGTTGAAATACATTATACACTAGTCAGTATATTCATGTGCTTGTTGTTTACAATTTTGTTAATTAAGATTTACTTTAGCATACCAGGTTTACTTGGTTAAATATGAGTGGTCTTTGTAGACCATGCTTTCTTGTGTTATAAATAAAAGATATAAATAAATATGTCATTGTTTATGTATCATCCTCCTCTTCCTCATCATCAAATACAATTTTTTGAACTTAATTCATTTTATATTGATTTTAGTTTTCAGTGGTCTTAACTCTAAAGTGTTCGTACAAGATGGTCATTGATATTACGTAGAAACACCCTCTCCTCCAACCCTGAAAAACACTGCCAACTTTGGATTTACATGTACATATTGGAACCAGAGATCAATCATAAGACAATGGTGTAGATAAAAAGTGTGTACCACAGTCCATCCAGGCCCTGTATTTAATATACAGGTAGCAAGAGATAACATGTAGGGAGAAATTCTCCCACAACTTGTTTTTATTACTATCCTGTTCAATTCCAAATTCAGTTAAAATTTTATCACCAATCATCCATGAACAGCACATTATATGTTTAATAGTCTGCACACCCTATGTTTGATAGTCCTCTGTGTAGGCACATTACATGCCCACCCCATGTTTAATAGTCATATGTGTAGGCACATTATATATGCATACCCTATGTTTAATAGTCTTATTTTTGTGTACATTATAAGCACACCCCATATATAATAGACTTCTGTGTAGGCACATAATATGCAAACCCCATATTTAATAGACTTCTGTGTAGGCACATAATATGCAAACCCCATGTTTGATAGTCGACTGTGTAGGCACATTATATGCACACCCCATTTAATAGACCTTTGTGTAGGCACATTATATGCACACCCCAATTAATAGACCTCTGTGTAGGCACATTATATGCACACCCCAATTAATAGACCTCTGTGTAGGCACATTATATGCACACCCCATTTAATAGACCTTTGTGTAGGCACATTATATGCACACCCCAATTAATAGACCTCTGTGTAGGCACATTATATGCACACCTTAATAGACCTCTGGGTAGGCACATTATATGCACACTGCAATTAATAGGCCTTTGTGTAGGCACATTATATGCACACCCCAATTAATAGACCTCTGTGTAGGCACATTATATGCACACCCCAATTAATAGACCTCTGTGTAGGCACATTATATGCACACCCCATTTAATAGACCTTTGTGTAGGCACATTATATGCACACCCCAATTAATAGACCTCTGTGTAGGCACATTATATGCACACCTTAATTAATAGACCTCTGTGCAGGCACATTATATGCACACCCCAATTAATAGACCTCTGTGTAGGCACCAGTAGGACATGGTTTAATCTGAAGATTATTGTTAAATGAATCTCAGTGACCTGGAACTTTGGTTATGGTATGCAATCTACAATTAACATGCTTTGCAAAAAACATTTTTTTTGTCAGACTTCAATTATGACCTCTAATCCTTTCTTTATTACCCTATACTAGAACAAACTTTATTCTACAAAACCTTCTTTTCTTACCCTTAGAGCTACAATTACCTTGACCCATAAAATTAAACCAATACCATTTTTCTTCATTCCGGCAGTGACCTTTTGACCTAGACATAGTTTTATTGAAAATTTTTGGTCAAAGTGTATGGTTAAAAATAAATTTTTTCACACTTTTTTGTATAACAATTGTACTGAACATGACATTTTGACCCCAGAATCCATCTGTATTTTACTTGCCCCAAGAGGAATGTGATTATGATTTTTAACGTAGCTTTAACAATTTTTCAGTCATATCACTATGACGTCCACAATGTGGCAGTTTATAGTGATATCTAGCACTGGGGCATTATGCTGCAGACATGTAGCATGATGTCGCACCCAGTCACATTATCCTGACACCAGGCCGACCAGTCCTAACACTAACCTCTTAATGCTAAGCATCAAGTGAGGCTTGGTAAGTCTTTGGTATGATTCGACCAGGGATTGAAACATCGACCTCCTGCATCAGAGGCAGATGCTCTAATCACTGGGACACCAGAGCGATTATTTGCCCCAAGAGAAAGCTATTCTTAAAGTTTGGTCCTGGTCTGTAGCTTAGAAATAATGTTCTTTCATTAATTAATTAGAAAGTTACATGTTTTCTTCATCAGTTGGTTCACATAGCTGATTTTTTCTCAGCACAGCACAGGCCTATCAGAATTATACAAGAGTTATCTCTGGCAGACTCTTGTAATTTATTGTTGACTATCATGAAAATTTCAAATTTAGGAAATGAAAAGCAGAATTAGAGGAATCGATGAAAAATATATGGTTGTTATATTAAGATCCATGGCTAGATGGTAAGAGCTTGAAGATAAAAAGTACAAATACATTTTAAGTCTTGAAAATAAAGGGAGAAAATGAACAATTTAGGTTCATATTGGGACATGTTTTTCCACTGGAAAACTTCATGTTTCAAATTTTGTTTTCATATCATTACATTCTAGTTTGATAATGAAACGATACTTTGCAAAATATTCTGAGTTGCTTTGAGAGAACAGTGAAATCTATTAAGAATAATAAAAGCATCATTGGCATACTGACCCAAATTATACTCGCTGAATTCCATCAGTCATTTTACAGCCATAGTTTTGCTTTAAATTGCTAAATTCTTGACACCAATGACAAATATGGTACAAGGGGATCCCTTGGTGTCACCCTCTGCCAAGTTTAAAGAACAATAATAATAAATTGGTCCTTTTCTCACTTTATACTCTTTGGCATAATTTTTTCTTTAGATTTGCAATAAATGGTGGAAACTAATTAAAGGAAGAAATGAATGATTATAAACAGAACAATTGCATGCTGGTGTCAAAGCCATCCTTTCAGAAGTTGGTAAGGTAATTTATAAAATCTCTTGTTCTAGAAGTGAAGAAACAAAAATGACCAAAATTTAAGCTTTTCATCTGGTCAGATAATATTATGCTTAATCCAGGTCTCCAGCATTTTTAAGGCTGTCCATCTTTATTAATACAACACAATAAAGCAAAGGCAGATATTTATATATTTAATAACTATTTACAAGAAAAATGTTGGACACCCAAGTTTCTATCAACTTTGGTACCAAAATTTGTCCTTTCTGTTCAAGCCTCCATTCCAGAGAGCTACTTACATATGCCACATAAGAGAAGATTGTTGATTGGCCAAACAAATTTGAATGTTTTTGGGTCATGACCCCATTTTATTTCTACCAGTCGGCTGATGATTTGACTTTATGTGCATTATAGATAGATGATAACATGCAATATTGTGAAAATTGGTGGGTGGGAATTGGAGGAAACACTTTCCTTTGGCTTAATGTATCAAAGTTTCAATCTTAAAATACTGTAGACCTGGGCAAGTGTAATATTTCCTTACCAGATAAAAATCACAAACACTTTGACATTCTCTGTCATGATAGCTCGTTAAAAGGGCATCTTTCCAAGCATCAAAATGATGCCTAAATTACTGTAATGTGCCAATGAAAATACAAATACCAAGAAAGAGTTGTGGTTCAGTGTGAAACATAATATTTCATGGTTTATACCTATGTTATTATCAAGCTTACACCTGTGTAAAGAAACAAAATCAGCTACCTCTGCTACATGTTCTGTGACTAGTACGCATATTATGCAAATATTACAAATAACTGAGACATACTAAATGTTAATTGATGTTAAACTTGGGCACTGTGAATCTGTATCTACTCTGCCCAGTGACACGTACTTAGCAAAATTTTACTTAAGTCAATTTTTACCCTGTAGGGGTTAGAGGACAAGGTTTTTCTGAGCACTGCTAAAGATACCAAGTTAACCTTGTTTAATTTTAATTTAAATTCATCGAATAATCATTCTAATACTTCATTTTTGAAAGAACATATTATTAGACTATGACAAATAGTCTTCCTGTACGAGTGAAAGTATTTAACTTCTCATTCATGACTGCTTCATGTTTGGTACCATTTATTATGCATTTGCAAATTGTTGCCCAAATAATGTGATTTGTCCCAATGGAAACATTTTTAGGATGTGAACTAGTTGATATATTGTGAAATTTCTTGCCTATTTTGGCTATATATTACATTTATACTTGCCACTTTAATATTTGTGCTTTTAAACAAGTAGCTGAAATGAAATTAAAACCTTGAAAGATTATAATGCTTGATTTAATATATAAAAAAGGACCAATTTTTTTTTTTAAAAATGGCATCAATCATGAATATGTAATTTGTGGAAGAAACATTTTCCTTCGTACAACTGGTTATTTTTCCTTCCATCTGATTCAATAAAAAACATGAATATATCACAAAGGTCTTTATCTCCTTGGCAGACATTGTACATTTGTATCTGTATAGCAAAACTGTACTTTAAAAGAGGGAGACCTATGCAGGTGTGTGCATGTGTTCTTTCCTTTATATATATTATCCATGGATCATCTATTTGATATCTAGAAACTTTTTCAAAGTGGCCTTGGGGTGGTGTTCCTTACCCAGTGGTAAGCCCATTAAGGTGATTACAAAAAAGGAAATGTTAACAAAAAAGAAGAGCCACGTTACTGTGGGAAAACCATTTGTGCTCTCAGTAACAGTGACCTTCAATCCCTAATCAATGATCTTTTCTCTGCCTCAGATGCAAGCCTTCCACAAAGTCTGGTCCAGGTCTGTGATGTAAAACTAATATTACCGTGTTTAAACAATTTTCCTAGACCTTTGATCCACAATCAATAAGTCCTTTCTTTCTATCAAAAACTTACCTCAAAAGTTTGGTGAAAACTGGTTCTGTACAATTAAGTTATCATAAGGAAATGAGAAAGTTAAACAGAAAGAAAGACAGGGTCATAGCATGCTGCACTAAAAGACAGGCATATAAAAATTAAACATACTTGACAATGCAGAAATTTTCCTTGTGTACAGTAGATAAATAACTGGATTAATATGTTTTTCAATCAAGCTGCTGATTTTCTTGAATCAAAAGTCTTTTTTATCTTCAACCTTTAATGTTATTTTTCATACTATGGTTTCACAGCTTTAGTTTTCCTTTATTTAAACAATGAATAAAAAACTTTAATGTACAAATCAAAGTGATGATGAAATGATTAATGAAAAATAAAAATGGTGATATCTAAGAAGATTGTAACTTGACAGGTCAAATTAAATACTAAATCCAAGACACTAACAATGATGGTAATGATATTTTCTTTAACAACATTTCTATAAATTATATGTGTATGTGCTTAATTTTGTGTGAAACTTGGTGGTAATATAAATTTTAAAATACATCAAGTTGATTGCAGAATCCACCAATGCATATTTAAGAAAAAAAAATTTGTTTCTTAAAACCATGATTTTGCAAATTTCTGGACAGAATGAAGCACCAATTTCAAACTGACATAAAGAACAATCAGTGAATTTTCTACTATCTATGACAAGTGAGTTAGTAATGAACCTTCCCTATTATCCTCTTGCCCAAATTATAAACATGGTCTGTTCTGTTTTATTACACTTGTTCAATTATTAAAACAGTGGGCAACAATTTTAGGAAAATAATTTTTCATATAATACAAATGCAGTATTCCCATCGTCCCCTCTATTTTTGTTTGCAATGGCTCAAGTGGTTAGCATACTGGATTCATGACAGAAAGGATGCAGGTTTGAATCCTACTATCAGATCATCCTGGGTTGGCTACCACAGTTCGTCTTTGGGCAAGACACTATACTCCAATTGCCCCAGGACTAAATATAACCAAACTTGTGTTGCTTTGGCATTAAACACCAAAACAAAACTAAAAGCTCACAAGTACTACAAGCAGCTAAAGTAGACAAATAAAAATTATCAACCACATATAAACTGTAACATTAGTCTTTAAACTTACCTTCTCCAAAATGTGAAATTAAATTAATGTGTCGTGTGGAAAGAAATACAGGGTTGTTTTGTTATTGATGGCAGTTCATGCTGAAGTTACACAAGTTAAAAAAAATCTTTAAAATTACATCCATGAACAATATTTCTTCCAGAAAAAGTAATCACGTGAGAAATATTTATCAATTTTAAAATAGTTACTTATATAAACTGTTCAATCTTTTCTTCTGACATATTAGATTAACACTGGTATCATACTTAGGATGGTGTGTGCATATGTTTGTCCAGTTCTAAACTCTTAGCTTATGCATCCTCTTTTCTCAATCCTAACATTTCACAATCTTCTAGAACTTGGCAGTTTGACATTATTTATTCCATATCAATCTAATGCTTAATGAAACATTTCAAACTACGGGAAGAACCAGGTTTGTCATCAGTTCTCGCACAGCAGGAAATATTGCACAATCTGGACTTTGGTGGTATCGCTCCATAAATCGTCGAAGCATTTGTGTGACTTGGGACAGGTTGGGGTTGGATGGACCTCGCTCCACTAGGGTGATGGAGTTGTTACTGATGTCATACAAAATAGGGATGATAATAGACTGGGGCTCAGCCCCCTGAGGCAGCTGTAAACCAACCCTTGTTAACTGCAACTGAAAAGAGAGACAAGAACAATGTAGAATACATATACAGCTATTTTTAATGTAATAAATGATATTATAACAGCAATTTTTTTTAAAATCAGAATTTAATGCCTTCAAAGTTACTGAAATGGAAGCTCTAAAAACACTTCTTGAATAATCTAAGAACATATGAACAATCTTAGATTCTATCAAAATATTTTCCAATTTCACAAAGTGACCTTGACCTTTGATTTATCAATTACAACTCGACTTGGAGTTGGCCTTTGTCAATTGTGAAGCTGAACAAAACTGTGTTGGGAATGTATGGTTATGGAACCAAAAGTCCTCATTTTAGCTCTTGTAACCTTCAGCTTTTAAAGTTTTTGGATCTAATTATAGGCTGGATTGTTCTGGAAATCAAATTTTTTGCTGGATCCTGGCTCATCTTTTTGTATTGGTGTTTTATATAATACTGTTTATGAGGAAAAATTATTCATTATGCCATATTCAGTATTGATTTTGGTTGAAATTATTTTAATTCAAATTATTTTTCTCTGGAAATACAAAGTGTTTTATAATATTCTAGGAAAAAGACATTAACTGGAAATTACAATGAATTCAAATAAAGAAACCTTGCATAATGTTACTATGATTTAACAAGATTGTTGGCACATCATTACAACTCAGGCCACTGGTACATTTACAGACTACTGGCTATTACAGGCACAAAAAAAACCTTTCAATATTGGAAATATTTTGAATACAACTGAAGCTTATTCAGAACTTTATTCATTAGGACTTGTGTTAGTAATTCTAGGATTGTTTGGGATTAAATGTGAAATAACTCAAGTTCTTTTTACATTTTAAGTCCATAATCAAGGGAAATAAATTTGTTGAATTTACAAAACTTGTTCCTTCGCACTATTTCTATTACTTATTTTAAGACCACACATCCATAATAGACCCAATAATGAAAAGGAAGGTACCTAAATAATCACTATAACATCATAAGGACTGATGCTATATTGGGTAATAAGAATTTCCAAGAACTCAAGACAACATCATTTCTTCCTTTTAACTAATAAAGCATTAAAACCATCTCTGTTAAAACCGCTCTAGTGGCCTAGTGGTTAGAGCATCTGCTTTGGATGTGGGAAGTCGTGGGTTTGATCCCCGGTCGAGTCATACCAAAGAATTACAAAAATGGTACTAACAGCTGCCTCGCTTGATGCTCAGCATTAAGAGGTTAGTGTTAGGACTGGTCGGCCTGGTGTCATGATATTGTGACTGGGTGGGACATCATGCTACATGTCTGCAGCATGATGCCCCAGTGCTAGACATCACTATAAACTGCCACTCTGCAGACATCATAGTGATATGACTGAAACATTGTTAAAGCTATGTTAAAAATTATAAACACCACCACCACACCATCTCTGATTTTCTTCAGCAATAACAAGATTTAAAATCATCTGTTGTGATGGACATATTATCATAACAATTAGCCATCTTGGTGTGAATGACTGGCAACATTTTCATTCTGCAGTTTCTGCAGTGTGGCAGTTTACAGTGATGTCTAGAACTGGGATATCATGTTGCAGATACATGTAGCATCATGTCCCACCCAGTCACATTATCCTGACACCAGACCATCCAACCTAACACTAACCCCTTAATGCTAAATATCAAGTGAGGCAGCTACTAGGACCATTTTTAAAAGTTTCTAGTATGACTCAGCCAGGGTTCAAACCCATTACAAGAAGTCTGTTAGTGAAACCCCTTACTGATATAACAATTCATTAAGTAGTCATAAAAAGATTTTCAAGCTGCCAAGCTAGCAGCCATCTTAGATGTCAGACCAGCAAAATTTTCATTTTAGATATCAAAGAAGTTTTGTGGTGAAAAGTCCATATTAATTTGACTTTCCATTTATTAGTGACAACATTTTCAAGATGGCTGCTGTGGTGCTCATATTGGACATAAGACTGACACCATTTACATTTAGGACAAGATGAATAAAAGTCTAAAATATGTTGATATGACCATCCATTCAGGAGGTGTAGCAACAACAAGATTTTCAAGATGGCTGCTATGGTGACCACAATAGATATCCAGGCAGAACCATATTCATTTAGGACCAACTAGACCATGGGATGAATGCATCTAAAAAGTTTTATGGCAAACCACTAAGTAGTGTTTGGGAAGGGTAGTAATAACAAATTTGTGCTAATGGTATGGTAGAATGTATGACAAACTCATGACCATCCCGTAAGCCCTTCTGGTCTGACCAGTACATTTCAAAATTTAAGAAAACTGGATCCAGAAAACCAGACTTACTGCGCAATCGCCACAGAAATCTCAATGTTGGCTACAGTGACCTAGACCTTTCACTTCTCAGCCTTAGAACAAATAGTGAGCTGCCCTTGCCAAGTGTTCACTACCTATCAAGTCTAATGAAAATTAAGGCTCAAGAATTAATTATGCAGGAAAGGAAAAGGAAATTCATAGCTTCAGCTCCAGTGATTTTGACCTTGACTTAGGAGCCCTAGTAATAACCTCAGTGTGCCTTTTCCAAAGGATAAGGCACAGTGAGGTTTGTGGAAATAAAGACCAAA
Source organism: Potamilus streckersoni (assembly GCA_016746295.1). Lineage (NCBI taxonomy): Eukaryota > Metazoa > Mollusca > Bivalvia > Unionida > Unionidae > Potamilus > Potamilus streckersoni. The sequence continues at coordinate 930,187 of JAEAOA010000682.1, forward strand.
GCAAATCAAAAGTTGTGTTGCAGAAATAACCATGCTTATAAATGTACAGTCAGATAAACTTTGGTTTTTCATTATACCCCCATACCTTGATTTTAATGGAAGCATGCAAGTAGCATGTGATTCCAAAGTCTGAGTACAGCAGATGTCACTAAAAGGACCTAAACTTGTCAGAATATACCCTCTGGCAAAAGAAACTACAGATAACATTTGTTGACAAGGATTATAACACAAAGTTTAGGATGGTCACCTGCTTTTTGTGGTCAGTGGCAAATGTGTTTCCTAATCAAATAATGGTTTCTCACTGCTTTAATTGGTTAATGGAGTGTATACAATGACCACTCAGTGGACACAAATGAAACTTTTGATTCATGAGGAAGGTATTTTCCAGATAAAAGAATGTGAATTGATGTGCAAACATTTCTTTTCTCACTGTACTCCTGTCACATTGTCAATGTAACTCAAAGGTGTCAATGTGTCAAATCAATTCATCAGATGGATGGAAAAGTAGTGTGCAATTGCAGCAAAAATGGAAGTTGCCTTTGTACCAGTGTTACAAATACAGTTAAATACCCTTATTCATCTGTCTGTAACTTACAACCATCTCTAATGAATAAAAGTTCATCTCTGAGAAAAGATACATGTTATATCCTTGTTTAATGGGGTCAGGGGTCATTCAGTAATTTCAACCTGCCTGTTAAAAGCAAGGGAAGCTTCAGTGCATGTGTCAGAAAAATAACCATATACAGATTCCTTTGATTCTGTATTCATCATAGGCTTCTCATATAAGCCAACTGTTTTTTTTTATCCTGGCAAGATCAACAACTATTAAATTGAGATATGGTTTCCGAAGTGTACACAGAATAATTTATAGAAGTTGGCTGACTCAAAGTCAGTCCTCTGTTTTACAGTCATATGCAATCTATTAGTAGTGAAATTAGTGTTCTGTTATGGTGCACAAAACAAACATCAGTGATTATTTTAAAAGAGGAGATGATTTAAATAAGAGCGGAATCTTGCAATCTTACGTGGAACATAAATTTGGGACAGAACAACATATGTGTATTTTACACTATTGATGAATAGTGTACAAAAAAAAATGATTAATAATAATAATAATAATAATAATAATAATAATAATAATAATAATAATAATAATAATAATAATATTCAGTGCATGGCCAAGTTAGAAAGGTGAACCTGTGTACCATGGCCAGTTATGTCTTTTCATATGGGTGACCACTATTGACAGGTTTGAGTATATATATATATATATATATATATATATATATATATATATATATATATATATATATATATATATATATATATATATATATATATATATATATATGTAGGTGTGTACCATGAGGACAACTTTAGTCATGACAACAATGGCTGGTGTCCCGGCTGGTGCTATGTGGGCAGCAGATGGTGGCACTGTCAGACACAGCTGGACTGACCATTTGGCATTCCTGTCCTGCATCTGGAATATTCAAAAAAGACTGAAATTATCTTGTTTGATTTCTATTGCCTATGGCAACTTTGACCATGAGGAATTTTGTCCACTGAACATAAAAAGCTTCCCTATCTCCTGTACTCTAACAGACAAAAAAAAATAAAAGCCTATTAAAAATGTTGTCAAAGGTTAGGGTTCTGGATAGCATACTGGCATGTAATTCATTTTACACCTCTTTAATCTTAGGTTCATTCCCAGATCCAGCATGTGCAAGGGTTAGTAGCAATCTTTATGATACTGGAGTAAAAATTTCCTGATTATTCAATAAAGAACAATATAGAGCCAAGGAAACTAAGAGTGTCAAAAATTTGAAAATATAACAACACTACATATAAATAAAATCAGAGGATGCTTCAAAGCACTTACATACATTTTAAATCATGGATAAGAAAACAGCCCTAGCTGAGAGACTTGTACTGCATATTTCCTACTGCACATATTAAATAATCCCTGATTGAAGATATAAAATGACAGGACTCTTAATTAAAACTTCTATTTTCCATGATTGATTACAAAATTCCAACTTTTCCTTGACTTTCCTGAAAACTAAAACTTCTCTTAGGTTTCTTTCCTGGCCCAGGGGATTCCTGTTTGGTGACCACCCATCACAGGTCAGATTTTCTTCACTTCAAATACCACCTCTTGTCAAATATGCAGACCTACCTAAAAACAGCAAACTGAACTAAAAGACAAATATTCTTTTTCATTGATTTTGACAAACTATAACTGCAGTTTAGTCACTATCAAAAACTGTATATAGTTTACAGGTCAGACTTTTTACTTGGTTGGTTTTAAGAACACTTTTAACAAATTTATTAATAGATATAGCTAAGGCAATGGCAGTTCAGTGCCTCTCCCAAGGCAGCATAACAGATTGGCAATGAATCTGCAACACTTGAACTACAAGTCTGATACTCTGCCAACTGATCTTTGGACTATAAGTCTGATGCTCTACCAACTGATCTTTGGACTATAAGTCTGATGCTCTACCAACTGATCTTTGGACTATAAGTCTGATGCTCTACCAACTGACCATTGGACTATAAGTCTGATGCTCTACCAACTGACCCTTGGACTATAAGTCTGATGCTCTACCAACTGACCCTTGGACTATGAATCTTATGCTCTACCAATTAATCTTTGGACTAGGAATCTGATGTACTATTAAATGACTCTTCATCTATGAGTCTGATGCTTTACTAATTGACTCTTGGATTATTAGTCTGATGCTCTACCAAACTGACTTTTGGATTTATAAGTCTGATGCTCTACCAATTGACCCTTGGACAATGAGTCTGATGCTCTACCAATTAACTTCTGGACTATGAGTCTTATGGTCTAACAACTGACCCTTGGACTATAAGTTTGATGCTCTACCAACTGACCCTTGGACTGGAGTCTGATGCTCTACTAATTGACCTTTGACCCTTGGATTACTAGTCTGATGCTCTACCAACTGAATTCTAGATTTACAAGTCAGATACTCTACCAATTGACCCTTGAACACTGAGTATGATTATCTACCAACTGACCCTGAACTATGAGTCTGATTATCTGCCAATTGATGCTTGGACTATGAGACTGATGCTCTAGCAATTTATCACTGGACTAAAAGTCTGATGCTCTACCAACTGACCCTTGGATTATGAATCTGATGCTTTATCATTTGACCCTTGGACTATGAGTCTGATGCTCTACCAATTGATCCTCAGACTATGAATCTGATGCACTACCAATTGACTCTGCACTATAAGTCTGATCCTCTGCCAATTGATCCTTGGACTGAGTGATGCTCTACCAACTGACCCTGGACTATGAGTCTGATGCTCTACCAATTGATCCTTGGACTATGAGTCGGATACTCTAACGACTGACCCTTGGACTATAAGTCTGATGCTTTACCAATTGACTCTCAAACTATTAATCTGATGCTCTACCAATTTACTTTGGATTATGAGTCTGATACTTTACCAATTGACACTTGGACTATGAGTCTGATGCTCTACCAACTGACCCTTGGACTATGAATCTGATGCACTACCAATTGACTTTTGGACTAGGAGTCTGATGCTCTACCAATTGACCCTTGGGCTAGGAGTCTGATGCTCTACCAATTGAGACTTGAACTATGAATCTGATGCGCTAACAATTGACTTTTGGACTAAGTCTTATCTACCAAATGAACCTTGGACTATAGGTCTATTACTCTACCAATTAACCCTTAGATTATGAGTCCAATACTTTACCAACTGACCCTTGGACTATGAGTCTGATGCTCTACCTAATGAGTTACTACAGCTTTCTGATGTCAAATATATTGTTATGATTCTATGGTTTTAAAGTAAGCAATAGAAAGAAAGTAAAATGAACAAGTTTAATAAAATTCAACAAATAATATATTTCTCTACAATACAAAGTGAAAATTTAAATGGAACCTACAATATTGTGAATTACATCCCAGAGAATCCTAAATGTTCTATCAAAAGTCCAAAGCAAAGGATATTCTGAATGAATTCCAAGTCTTGAATGTGTAAAACACCAATGTATCCCATTGATAGATGATATAATCTATAAATATCTTTGAATGAATTCACAATAATTGCAAAGTAGTGTTTTAGTACAAAATGCCAATCAGCAGTTCATAATTCCAATGACTAATTTTAAAAACCGAGTCCTCTCAAATTACAACAATAAATAAATCCTGACTCATAATAAAATAAGAATGAAGACTTTGTTGACAAAAAACTCATTTTATATACATCCCCACTTGACCTATGTCAAAATAACATTTTGACAAAACTCAATCACGTTACTGGAAAATTACACAAAACTGTAAATAATTTCACTTCCATAACCTTCCAGGTCTGTCAAGGCTAGACCTTGAACTCAAATATCTGTAAACAACAAAATATACAAACATAAGAAAAGTCAGGTACACATGTGAACTCTATCCTTAAACATGGACAATGTCAAGCTCACAATATAAATTAAATACACAAAACAATGGAGGCCTAAAAATGTCTTCAAAACCCAACTTGTCAATGGTTTTTCATTTGGATGTTCAAATCATATTCAGTACAGGAAAACAGATAACTTTTCTTTCTTATAATTACGATAATTATTTAGTTAAAATAATTCCATATTGATAATAAAATAGGGATGAAGACTGTTGACAGAAACCTCACTTATATACATCCCCACATGTCATGATAACAATTTTTTAAAAAACTTAATCATCTTAATGAGAATTGCCCCAGCAAACCAGCATTTGAAAACTAAAAATGTCCTAGCAAACCAGCATTTGAAAACTAATAATGTCCTAGCAATCCAGTTTGTAAAAACTCAAAAATGCCCTAGCAAACCAGCAAGTGAAAACTAAAATGTCCTAGCAAACCAGCATTTGAAAACTAAAAATGTCCTAGCAAACCAGTTTGTAAAAAATAAAAATGCCCCAGCAAACCAGCATTTGAAAATGAAAAATGTCCTAGCAAACAAGCATTTGAAAACTAAAAATGTCCTAGCAATCCAGTATGTAAAAACTCAAAATGCCCTAGAAAACCAGCCTGTGAAAACTAAAAATGCCCCAGGAAACAAGCATGTGAAAACTAACTGCCATAGCAAACCAGCATGTGAAAACTAAAAAATGGTCTAGCAAACCAGCATGTGAAAACTAAAAATGCCCTAGCAAACCAGTATGTAAAAACTCAAAATGTCATGGCAAACCGGTATGTGAAAATCAACTTGCCCCAGCAAACCAGTAACGTGAAAAGTTTTAAAGACGCCATCTGTACTTACCAGTTCCAGTCTCATTATCTGTATGCAGTCTCTGACAATTCGTGATTTGGCTCGAAGAAGACGACCAAAGGCTGTCAATGCATTAGACTTGTATGGAGGGCAGGCAACCTGAGGAATCAAGTAAATCACACATGGTAAACAATATTTTTTAAGTAATTATAAAAATATTTACATAATTTTACGATTAAAGATGTTTTTCCAAAATTCACATGCCCACAGCAGACCAAACAATATGTAAATAAAAGGTTAAATGTACACAAATCTCTATGAATGATGTAATAGCATGAAAATTGGATCAGGCACAATATCTATGAATACAAACATGAAAACTGGAACATGCCCTCTATGAATACAAACATGAAAACTGGATCAAGCACTTCATCTATGAATACAAACATGAAAACTGGATCAAGCACTTCATCTATGAATACAAACTTGAAAACTGGAAGAGGCCCTCTATAAATACAAACATTGGATCAGGCACAATATCTATGAATACAAATATGAAAATTGGAACATGACCTCTATGAATACAAACATGAAAATTGGATCAGGTGCTTCATCTATTAATACAAACATTAAAACTGGAAGAGGCCCTCTATGAATACAAACATGAAAATTGGATCAGGCACAATATCTATGAATACAAATATGAAAACTTGAACAGGCCCTCTATGAATACAAAAGTAAAAATTGGATCAGGCACTTCATCTATGAATACAAACATGAAAAACTGGAACATGTCTTCTATGAATACAAACATGAAAATCGGATCATTCACCTCATCTATGAATACAAACATGAAAACTGGAAGAGGCCCTCTATGAATACAAACATAAAAATTGGATCAGGCACAATATCTATGAATACAAACATGAAAACTGAAACAGGCCCTCTATGAATACAAAAAAAAAATTGGATCAGGCACTTCATCTATGAATATAAACATGAAAACTGGAACATACCCTCTATGAATACAAAAATAAAAATTGGATCAGGTGCTTCATCTATGAATATAAATATGAAAACTGGAAGAGGCTCTGTAAATACAAACATGAAAACTGGAAGAGACACTATGAATACAAACATGAAAATTGGATCAGGCACTTCATCTATGAATACAAACATGAAAACTGGATCAGGCACTTCATTTATAAATACAAACATGAAAACTGCATAAAAGCATGCATATCAAAATTGTATTTGTCTACTTCAAGTGACTTTTGTTGTTTGTGCTAAAAAGCTTTTTATCCCTGGGGGGGTATAGCTACTTCAATGTCACTCTGTCTGTCAACAAATTAAATGTCTGTAAACATTTTGTTTTCAGAACACAACTCTCAAGTCATTCAAGACATTTCAACCAGACTTGGAACACATGTCAAACAAGTTACTTACAAGGCATTTCAACCAAACTTGGTACACATATCAAGCATGTTATATATGTCTTTTGATACTTAGCTTTCTTTGCATATATTATTTTTTGGTTATCATGGAAACATAATGTAGGATAAGTAACATAAATTAAGGGTACTCAACAATTGGTTGCTGACAGTTTTAAAGCAGAGCTCTCAAACTCAGCAAAACATTTTAAACATGTCAAGCAAGTTATAAATAAGTTATTCAACCAAACTAGGTACACATATCAAGCAAGTTACAAACAAGGTATTTCAACCAAACTTGGTACAAATCAGGCAAGACATATAAAAGGTATGGTGACATACAGTGAAATTAAATTACAGCTACACTGTTCAACATGTATTATGAAATCAATTTATTTCAAGTTATTCATATGTACTTAGAGTATATCACTCTCAAGGAACAACAACTACAAAACAATCATCAACTGTTGTTATATTTTAAGTACTGTGTGTGTGTGTGTGTGTGAGAAAGAGAGAGAGAGTTGGTATATCACATGATATCAGATACCTCATCTAATCTTTGTGTTCGGTGCATACTGCACATTATCTGATATCTTGGTGTTTGGTACACAAGTTGGCATATCACACAATAATATCTCATCTAATCTTGGTGTTTGGTGCATACAGCACATTATCTGATATCTTGGTATTAGGTACATGAGATGGCATATTACACATTATCTGATATCTCATCTAATCTTGGTGTTTGGTGCATACTGCACATTATCTGATGTTTTGGTGTTTGGTGCATGAGTTGGCATATCACACATTATCTGATATCTCATCTAATCATTGTGTTTGGTGCATGAGTTGGCATATCACACATTATCTGATATCTCATCTAATCTTGGTGTTTGGTGCATACTGCACATTATCTGATATTTTGGTGTTTGGTGCATGAATTGGCATATCACACATTATCTGATATAATCTAATTGTGGTGTCCTTTGTTCTCTATATAAATAACTGAAATTTGTGTACAAAAAAGAACCCACTTTTTCTTCTTTCATCTAAATAGATCTAATTATCCTGTCATCCCAAAGTTAACAGAATACTTCTTTACCCCAAGTACAAGTCACTCACCATGTTTGGTTCAGGTATGTGATTTGAACTAATGTCATTGATCAGAAACTATTTGTATTATTTCAGTCAGTGACCTTGACCTTTTGACATTTTGATCCAATTATAATAGGCTTCTTCCTTATCCCAAGCTATCCATCCAACAACTACAGATAAAAGAGAAACAATTTTCTTAAACAAGCCACAAAGCACATGTCCCTTGACTCCTGAAATCAACTGGGTTTTCCCTTATCCCAAGTGCAAGCTATCCATCCAACAACCACAGATAAAACAGAAACAATTTTCTTAAACAAGCCACAAAGCACATGTCCTTTGACTCCTGAAATCAACTGTGATTTTCCTCACCTCAAGCAAAATCCGTCCATATAGCTGCCAAGAAACCAATCCTAAAATGATGGGAGGCAGGATATCAATGGAGCTCATTTTGTTCCCAAAAAAGTCAAACTGCTCCAGTGGCCTAGTGGTTAGAGCGTCTGCCTTGGATGTGGGAGGTCACAGGCTCGAACCCTGGCTGAGTCATACCAAAGACTTATAAAAATAGTACTAACAGATGCCTTGCTAGGTGCTCAGCATTAAGACATTAGTGTTAGGACTGGTTGGCCTGGTGACAGGATGTGACTGGGTGGGACATCAAGTTAAGTGTTTGCAGCATGAAACAAAAGTGCTAGACAACACTATAAACTGCCACACTACAGACATAGTAACGATATGACTGAAAAATTGTTAAAGCTATATTAAAAAATCAAAAACAGAAACACACAAAAGGCTTTAATGGCAATAAGCAAATAGGACTGTTCATTGGTGCCAGACACCAGATATCATGACACCAGGTCTAAGGATGTGGTACAAGACACGAAGTACTGAAATTAATAGTTTCTTTACCATGTTGAGGGAACAGCCTGACCCATTTTGGAAAGAGGTCCAGGTTGATAGCCACCATTCCCTATGTTCAACCCACATGGGGCTTGGGGGGTGGCAAGTATGGAATGTCTCCTTTTCTCCCCATGGGATTACTGTAATGTTTTATATGGTTCCCTTAGTTGGTGGATTGGACAGGCTGTTTTAGCCTTCTCTGTCCCCTTCTTAGGCTTCATTGTTATAAGAAAAATGGGGTGGGGTGGGCCCACTCAACTCCTCATCTCCAATAAGTCAACTCCCCTAACTTTACTACTCATTACTTTAAAATTAACTGATTGATTTGATTCAAATTTTCAATGTTATTTATTGTAAAAATGCCCTCTTTATTTTCATTATTTTTATTTATAGATTTAAGTTCCATCTGAATTTATAATGCCATGACACATAGTGTAATTGGCTCATAAAGTCGTACTTCGCTGTTTCAATTCTTTCCACTTTGTCTATTACCTCTTCACTACAGTGATTACATGACTGTTTTAAGTTGCCATGAGAAAACAGATGTTCTTAATGACAAGTAATGATTATACTTACTTTGAAGTCAAAGTATCTTTCCAGTATCTGTATCTCCTCAGATGTCCACTGTTCTTTGCTTTCTGAAATTATACACGGTAGTATCATTGCTTTACATATCAAAAGAAAAAAGAAAAGAAAAATAATAAATCAAGAGGCCCATGTAAGGTTCAGGCTGCTCACTTGGCTGATATCTGCCAAAATGTCAATGCAAGAGCAGCAGACTAAGAAATCGAGGTGAGAAGGAAGCTTCCTGCAGAAATTTCTTCCAATGTTGTTGATTGGATATGTAATGAAATAAATTTTTATGTATCTTTTTCCATAATTTGTCAAGGTAACCAGAGCTTCGGACTTGTAGTCCAATAGTCTTCTGTTCAAAATGCACAGATTATAATGAACACAGACCCACCCACCCACACACAAGGGTCATCAGTCCATAAAAGACATATTTTTCCATTCTCTTATTTTAAACATTATTTTTAATTTCTACATGTATACAAGAGACATGTGTCCATAAAGAACCTTTGGATGATCTTCACACAGATTTTACTCTGGAATATGGTAGACATTTAAACTTGCTATATACACAGATTTTAAGCTATTCATACCAAATAAAGATTGTCAAAAAGGGACTGACATACAGAGTACTCGACTTTTGCTTGCATGTGTTTGTAAAAAATTTGACAATATTTTGACAAGTTTTACACCTGCACAGATTCATGAAGAGACATACATACCAGAGGGAAGATGACCTATGGGATTATTCAAAACAACTCAAAGGGATCACCAAATATACTGCTACCAAAACAGTTACAATTTAATAAATCTGAATACAAGACAGCAGAGATATAAACATTCATTTTGTGTTTGGCAAGATACAAAAGATGCACATGTTGTGTCAATTTTCATGACCCATGAATGGACATTCTGGTATGATAGTTTAACAAGAGTTTAAGTTCCAAAAATGCTGTCTGATTACCAACAAAACATGAAAGGAGTAGAGCTATGTGAAATGGTGATTCAAAATAATCTTCTCAATCAGTGGTTTGAAAATGGTAGAGTAACATATTCTTTTATCTCATGGAAGTTTCAGGATACACTGCATATGCAATAGCATGGTTCACAAAACATGTAACTGCAAGGTATACAATGCATATGTTTGCATGGTACACAATGTACATGTAACTGCAAGGTATACAATGTACATGTAACTGCATGATACACAATGTATACATAACTGCATGGTACACAATGTACATGTAACTGCATGGTACACAATGTACATGTAACTGCATGGTACACAATGTACATGTAACTGCATGGTACACAATGCACATGTAATTGCATGGTACACAATGTACATGTAACTGCATGGTACACAATGCACATGTAACTATGTGGTACACAATACACATATAATTGCATGGTACACAATGTACATGTAACTGCATAGTACACAATGCACATGTAATTGCATGGTACACAAATCCAGACAGAGCCGATCAGAAGAAAAGTGCACCATACAATTGAAAGAAACTGAAGAGATAAGAGGGTCAACAAAATCTGATTGCAGAGAATGCAATGTTCCTGTTCATACAGAATGCCAAGGAAAAACACAGTGTTTAAATGCATAAAAGCTGATAATTAAACAAAAATTGAAGTAAAATTTGTAAATATATTTAGAAGAGAAACTTATAATGAAGAACATGGTTTAGAATGAGATGTACAAAAATCCTTTGAGAAGTTTTGTTGACCAGTTTATTATAAGATCTTAAATAACTGTTCCATTAATTTCAAATTTGGACCAAAATACTGGAAACTAAGCTCTTTATTTTATTCCGATAATATCAGAAGCATTTTTTATGGATACAAATTTCACTGAATATCAAAGTAAGATTTTTAATCAAATGTTTTCTTTTTCTTTTAAGTCATATCTCAAAATATACTTGTGAATATATAGATTGAGCAATGATATCAAGGCATATATCATTGTGTTGCAAATTTGACCTATTCTAAGACATATTTTTATACAAAATACTTTAACAAAGAAATAACAATGCAAAATTTTAAGCAACAATGGTGAAAGTTTAATATTTTTTTGGCTGCCGCTGCTGTTTGATCTGTTTTACAACACTGCTTAGAACTGCTTCTTAGGAATTCAACACTACTGTTGAAACTGTATAAAATGGGTTAAGCATTATTTAAAGTAAAATAACAGCCTGCTCTCCTAATGTTGGAGCATGCCATCTTGAGCTAAAAAATATATTTGGTGGCCAAGTGGTCTAAAGAGCTCACTTTTTTTATTAATGCCATCTCACATTTGTTTGCGTGGGCTTGAGTCCCGGGCTCAGCCAGGGTGGTTATGTGAGAAAGCTTGTCAGTAGCTTCCTGTGAGTTGGTGGTTCATACCAGGTCTTTTCTGAGTTTTTCTTCTATAAGTTATACTGGTCACTATCTATCTTATACTGAGAAATGGCATAAAACCCATAACAACAACAAATATATTTAAGTAAAAAGGTTTCAGATTTATCTCTGATGATCTATAGATTTCATCTCACATATTAGATTTCATCTCACAATTATTTTTACAAAGTAAATTCATCTGCTAATGTGAGATGGCTCCAAACAGTTCAATGTAAACCTGTCTTCAAGCTACATGTGATTCAAATATTTAAAGCAATTCACAACAGTATTGCCAATCGGATTACAATCAAGATCACCTGTTGATAATCTGACAAACAGCAATATGAGGTAATGTTCTATTGACCCTATGGTTTACCATCTAATTACAACTTGGCCTATGTGGGCATGTGAGAAAACTTGCCAGTGGATTCCCGTGAGTCGGTGGTTATTACTGAGGCTTTCCCATGTTCTTCCTCTGCCAATTATACTGGCTGCCATGTATAACCTATAATGTGCTGAAAAATGCCATTACAACAACAATAACAAAACCAACTCATACTCGCATGAAATGCAACATTTTATCTGATAACCCATTAACATTAAGTGGACCAAATGCCATGAGAACATGAACTTTAACTGGTATCTATCTGAGATCTATCATGCTGAAAATACTATTTCAATCATATTGCACAATCAGAAAAAACACAACCATGCTGAATACAAATGACCAGTATTTTAAGTGGTAAAAAACAAATAAAAAATAAAAATGCAAGTATTTGATTCTGATAGCATCCACAACATTTTTATACAGACAGATGTCAATCCTACATCTACTTTCAGAGCAGTACCTAGACTGAGCACTTTAGGAGGTGGGTACATTTTAACCTGTTCTCACCAGATAATGGTTTTCATATAGGGATTCAGCAACTTTGGTGGAATGTCCCCAAGCTTTGCCTAAGGTAAAACATTGTTCCTTGATTCTTTCCTGAAGCAAATAAACAACTAACTAAAAGTAAAAATGTCCAACTTATTAAATAAAGGCAGGTCAGTGTATTACCTGGAATTGGACTAACTTTGATGTGTAGAGACTGAAGTGTGTTGGAGTTCATCGTCACTTTATATTGTAGAGCTTCAGACTTGAAGAGAATTACACCAGGCTCTGTTGTGGGTATGCTGGTATAAAACTGCAAGACAAATTAAAAGAACATGGCTTCAATCTTGGTTTTAAACATTAGAAAAAGTAAACTAATAACACAATCCCTAAAACATTAATATAAAATGTCTAAAGTCAATTATCATGCAGCATACCTGTTTCTCATTCTGAATAAACCTTGACAGGTGACGTTTGAGATAGACACATCCCAAGAATCTCTCCAAGGGGGATGCTGGGATTGGAAATGGAATCTGCTGCAGTGGCCCTGGAGTTGTGAGTTTGTCAAATGCATCATGCGATATCAGAGTTGGAATGGAGGCTGCCCAGAACCGTGATGGTAAGATTCTTGATGGAGGACTAACAACTGGTAAAAGATTAATAATTAGAAAAACGTAATCACAATTGCCAGAGATTCTATTTTCATTTCATTTCTGTCCTGCCTGCATGAATATCTAATGGGTTTGGTTGAATTTTTTATGTTTTGTGGTACAGAAATTCATGTAGGTCATTTAGTACAGAGGCAACTAGATCAAAGTGTCTTACCCTTGATGGTATTTAACTTGAGTTAACCCAGTGTTAGAATCAGAACCCCTATCCTGTTGATTGCAAGTCTGGGATGCCAACAAATAATGAGACATAAGACTTTCCAAGTAGTGCTGGCTGCATTGTTCACATTGTGAAGAATGACTTTGTGCTCTATAAATAAATTATGTTTCTCCTATAATACCTGATCATGTTACATCAGGATAACTTTCTCTGCTACTTCTGAATCAAGCCCTCCTGTAAATATGGAAAAAAGACATTCTGTCTTCTCTCCACACAATGATCAAAGAGAGGGAATGAATATTGTTGGTTGACAAGTGACAGCAGCCTATTTCTGGGAAGGAATCATGCTGTGTCATTAAAATAATTGAACTGTCAAAATGGAACTGCATTTAGTTTGGATCTATGGATATTGTATGCAGCTACTTGGAAGGAGTGAAGATAACAATGCAGACTTTGAGGAATAAAAAAGGTCATACACATACATACACACACACATACATACATACATACATACATACATACATACATACATACATACACACATACATAGGCATACATAGAAATACATACATACACATACATACATACACACATACATACATATATAGACATACATATATACATACATACATACATACATACATACATACATACATACATACATACATACATATATAACACACACATACATACATATATACACACATACATACACACATACATACACACATACATACATACATACAGATATATATAGATATACAGATATAGAGACAGACAGAAAGACATACAGACAGAAAGATGTCATTCTATCTTTCTGGGACGGCTGGATTCTGAGGTAGCAGAGAAAGTTATCCTAATGTAATACTATCATGTAATGTATTTGATGGAGAAATGCAATCTTTTAGAGTTCAAGCAACTATATGAGTTTTTTGATTGTCATTTTGTAATTGTTAATGCATTAAGAGGGTTTGAGTCAAGAGATCCCTTTAGAAGCCCCATCAGAATCAAGGTACAGTCAAATGTTTCTGTAAAGAAAACCAATCAGATGAAACTGGCACTTATGTTGTGGTGTGGGAGAAATTATATAACAGTGACTAGAAATACTCACCAGAACTTTTGTTGTGATCAACATCTTTTGGTGGAGAGTGAAGAGTCGGATGACCTGGGGAGGTGGCTGTACTATGGCATGAAGCTGGGAATGGTCCTGGTACTGAGGGGGAGTTAGGCCAGTTCCGATTGCCTGGAGATGGCATGGCTAAATTTCCTCCTGTATAGGGAGAGCTACTCTCAGCAATGCCTTCAAAATAAAAAGTGTAAATATCGATAAGATCTTTTTATCCAACAATGACAGCATGAATGAGAAGATTCCTTGATTGAAGACTATTTTGCCATGTCCTTTGATTCTAACAAGTGCAAGGAGAGCAGAAAATGGATTAATGTTGGGAACCTGTTGATACTGGATATGCAATGGAAAACAAAAACATGTTCTTATTAGACATATGCTTTATATTGAGATTATATTAAGGAGAAATCAAAGAGTGGATTCATTGTTCTTTATAGAAATTTTTTTATTTCCAATTTTGCATTTTTATGAGACTAAGACAACTAGTTTATTTGTTCTGAAACTAACTTTTATAATCTTCATGATGTGCGACTCCCATAACTGGTCTCAGTGACCCATGAATATCTGTATGGGTAATACCAACAGTAAACATCCTGGTGACAAACTAGATTTAGGCAGCGTTACTTTACCATGTTGTAATTTAGGCAGCATTACTTTACCCTGCGGACTGATGAAGGCTGCTGGAGACTGCATGTGGATCCCTAAGGAGTTGGGAGATGGAGCTGGAACAAAGGACCCTGGAGACGGTACATGAAGCTGGGGGTTTCCTGGGGATCCAACTCCCAAAATGTTTCCAGGTGATGGTGTTCCCATGAAAGGGGAGGGAGACTGCTGAACCTACAAAAAAGAAAATTAAATTGGAACTATAATACATATTATACATCAAAATTATACTTACTAGTTTCAAATTTCCTAAGTTCCAGCAATATCTAAATTATAAATTATAAAACTTATCATCATTTTAACATACAAAACAAGATAAATCAACAGTACTGGCAAACTTAATTTTACATGTTAATCTTCACATTGGAGTCAAAATGCAACAAAATAATAAAGATTTCTTGACTGATTTGAACTCTGATGGGCAGCTTACTAGGGGATCTTTCAAATACTCATTTACAAGTCTAATTGCAAACAACAGACATCAATCTGCACTGCATAATGCATCGGCAGATAAGGTGTATCCTATTATACTGATTACTCCTAACAGATGTGATGGCAGATCTTGATCTGTGCAGTTGGCACTTACGCAGACTCACAAGCAAGAACAGATTCATTTCAAACTTACTCCTGCAGAAGTCATCCTTGAGGCTCCAGGTGAAGCAGGAGTATGAGGATTGGATGGGGGTGTCATAGGTCCATGGAACCTTGGCCCTCCCTGGTCCTGTCTGACACGTGACTGAGGAGAACCTCCTGAATGAGTCTGAGTAATACTGAACACATCCATGGTATCCATGCCAACTGGGGAGGGAGGGTTGTCATCCTCTGTGGTAGATCTTCGGCGCGGGTGTGGACCTGTGCTTGCATCATCAACATACATGTTCAAGAATGCCTGAAATAGAAACATTAGTTTGATCAGGCAATTTCTACTTGATTTATTTCAATATGAAACACAAAGTGCATATAAGGTTAGCATTCTTTGAATTAAAGATGTTTGGCATTTGGGAGATCTGTCTATTTTTAAGTACATGGTATACAAAACTGTCATATTCTTGAAATAAAAATAACCTGCATATGCAGAATAGTGAAACCAATACAAACTTTACAAATTACCTTAAACATGAGTATTGGTGTAAATCCCTCTGTGACTTTTCTGGAATCAAACAAGCTGTAGGCCCCATCTCTGACAGCCACAACTCCTCCACTTCGGAAATGGACATCAATACAATTACTGTCTTAGTTAGGGAATATATCAAAGTCATAAAGGCACAAATAAAGCCAAATTCCATTAAAGTGAAGGAAAAAAAACTTGACCAGAAAATAGGCTTAATTGAGAGATTTATAATGCAGCACTACAATACCATGAATTGTAAGACTTTTGTAGTCATTTACTTAAAACAAACTCTACTCTAACAGCAAGGAAAAACTCTGACACTACATTAAATGTGCAAAAGATTTGATACTGAATCAAGGCAGTCAAAAATCTGACACTGAATAAAGGGGGTAAAATATTTGACAATATGTGTTTTGTTCTGATTTAGCAGAAAGAATGAGTTTGATTGGCATATGAATACATAAATACACTTCCTGTACCACAGAAGGACACAATTCTGAAAAGCAGAACATGATGACAGAATGAAATGTGCATTTTTATCTCTCATGTGAATAATATGTAAGGTTTCTGGGCAATTCATCACAAAATGTGGGTCTAGTTGCACACACAAAAATTATCATATACAACATTCACATTAAAAAACCAAAAAGGGGTATAACTCTGCAGACAAAATGATATATACAAGTTGACCCTATTTAAATAGTGCCAAGTTGCAACACAGGTCATAGAAAAATGCATGACAAGGTGCATACATATCAATTTACGTGATTTATGTACAGTACATTTGTACAGAAGGAATGACAGACAAGTCTAACAGTAAGTGCCTTGTTATGTACATATCAGAAGCATAAAGATATCTTATGTGTGTTTAGTAAATGCAGTTTTAAAGTACTGTCAAAACAGAACAGTAACCACACCAAAACACTTGGATTCCTACATGTCTACAGTAAAACTTCTAAAATTCGAACACACATGACCTAATACTTGACTTAGAAAGTCCTAATATAGCTTTCATTTACTTGCAGTCAACAAAATATATATTAAACTCAAACAAATTATGGACCTTGCAAAACAATGAGCTTTTAAAGTTCTAATGTATTTCATATCAACTTAGAAAGAATGGCTCTATCTGTGTAAATGAGATGGATGGGGAGGTTTTTTAACTTTTATGTTCAACCATTTTTTGGTTCAAAGGATACACACTTCTAAATGAGATTCTCACATGAGTGACAGTCTGTGGAATGATGCAAAATCCCTGTGTAGACTGCTTTGGATGCTGTAAACAGAATGCAAGAGAAAAATTCATTTATGATTAATAAATTTCTGTACCACTTCAAGGTTATTTTACACATATTTAAATGCAGGTATACAAATGTACTTGATCATGAAAATTTTAATTGAATGTTAATTTTTCTTGCCTCTCAACAAACATGATCATTTCTTTAAATATTACATACAGACTTTCTTGGGTACCCTTTATAATGGAAATAGTCAAAAGAGGACAAAATTTTCAAGACTCTTGTCAAGCTCCAGTCAATAAAGACTAAAATTTCATGCCAAAGAAAGACCAGGCAATAGAGAAAAGAGTTTTGAAGTCTCAGGTTTTTATTATATTGGATCTGATCAACATGTAATATACTCTTTACAGAAAGTATCTATCATAACCAAGATTTCCCAAAAGATTAAACCCAGCCTTTTTCCTTATTAAAAAAAAACCCTGACACAATATTGAAGATGCTTTTGGAAAATTAGGTCTACCAAATCAGAATTTGAAGCAAATGCATGATCGAGATGATTTCTATCCAAAATAAGGTTTCACTAAGCTCAAAGTTTCAAAGAAAGTCCTAACAACTTTCCATTTACATGTTCTTTTCATGAAATCAACATATTTCAGAAATAGTTCTCTTTTTTTTTTGAATATGAACAAATATAACTGAATTCTCTTCCTCTTTCTCTTACATGATTGCATTGCAGCACAGTCTAACATTTTTGGTAGAAAACCCAAAAACGTTCCTTTGATTGTTATCAGTTTGAAAGAGACAGCATTACTACTTACAGTGCTGGCCCCTTGTATGATGGCTGTGCTCAGTTTCTGTATTGATGTGAGAGGAGACCATGTGTCATGAAGCACCTGTACAAATATGATACCACAATTAAAATTTAGCAAAGAACACGATGCAAGATGGGCCAATTCTCGCTCCAAATTAGCAACAATGAATGTGTCTGTAAGAGTATTTGAAAAACTTCTTTCAGATTCAAACAGAGTGATATGCTAGGGAGAATAAGTGAAAACTTATTGACTTTTTGACATGACATGTGGTACTTGATATAAAAGACTGACACAAAGTGTGGTACTAGACATAAAAGACTGACATGCTGTGGTACTAGATGAACGATTTTGACATGTGGCATGAGACATAACAGACTTTGACATGGTATGTGGTACTAGACATAAATGATTGACATGAATATGTGGCACCAGACATAAAAGACTTACATGTGGTACCAGACAAAAAGACTGGCACAATATATGTACCAGACATTACATGTGTGGTACTTGACATATAAGGTTTTGACATGATATGTGGTACTAGACATTAAAGACTGACATGATGTGTGGAACTAGAAAAAAAGGAATTTTACACTATATGATTTTGACTTATTATTGATTAGTGACTGTGCATTTTGTAAGATGAAAATGTAATTGCTGGTTTGACACTATGGATCTTAGCTAAAAGGTAGAGAACATTTTCTCCCACACTAACCAAACTGAAAATATCCTAATATCTGAGAGGTTTGTTTTACCCAATACACTCCTGAATCATTCAACAGCTGGTTCACAACAAACATTTTGTCTTCAAGTGATCAGTTGGTCTTAAAAATGTTCTACATATCTGACATTTTTTGGACCCACCTGGACAAGTTCGGAGAGACATCTGGTGTCATTTATTTTTTGCTGTAACAAAGTTGCCATGGGGATGTGTGGATTGATGGTAGTGGAATGACCTTCTGTGCCAAACTGAAGTTGAAACTGTTTTACATCTACTTTCCACTGCAAATGTACCTACAATAAAATGGAAACATTTATTATAAGTTATTACTTTACTACTTTCAATTCATTTATTTTTATATGCATCCATTATCACAGTTCTGAAAATAAAATGGATTTTTTAAAACTCAGATCTGGGCTTGGGGGAAAAAACTATTGTTTCTGCATGTGGATCGTTTACTGCATCTTAAATTCATGATTTGTAGCAACCACAAAACCAACTGAACTGCTGAATACAACACCTTGCAATATATTTAATTTTTCAACATTTAGTAAAAGTAGAATGATTAATAAACATAATGTTGACAGTAACCGACACATTACTTATTAGTTAGATGAACACAATGATGTCAACATGTCTTGTTTATTAATTGTGGATGGTTTCATATTTTTTGGGAACAGGTTACAAAGAGAAGTTCAATTTATAAATTTATAGAGGCTGAAAATAGTTTTCATGGATTAAGCGCTAAAAATTTATTTCCCTGCATATCACTAGCAGTTGCGGTTATGATTAAAATGAATCAATGAATTTTCTGTTTGTGACTGTCAACATTTTCAGGTACCATATCAATTTAGTCAAAACAAAATATTTATATTATGAAAATTAAGGGCATGGGCTGTTGTCTGCATAATTTTTGTTTTGAAGTCACTGACATTTGTCAGTGTAAGGCATTTTCAAAGTCTTATAAATAATGTATGGGAATGCATTTTTTAACAAATACAGGACATGCAGTAATGAATGCTTTAAAAACAAAAATCAAGTTTTAATCAGTTTGAAAAGAAAACTTTGTGTGAAAATAAGGAATTATGAAAGGAATACTAGTTAATAATGGGTAATGACTGAAGTTGCCTAGGAAGCAGGTCCCAGTAAAAATAAGTTGTTAGTGCAGCCCTTTTCTGGTGCACAAGATAACTGAATGTAATTATTTTTCAAGTTGATGTTTTGCATCTGTAGGAAACAAAAAGTCATGAAGATGGTTGTTAGTAATATCCAAACTTGTTCCAGATTAGCTACACAAGGAAACTGTACTATTTCTTCTGTTTTGAAAAAAAAGACCATAATGTCTTCCAAAATTTCAGTCAAGACATTTAATTGGCAACAAGATTTTTATAACTATTAATCCAATGCAAAACAAAGGGCATGGTGAACAAGATGAGTTCTTCATTAAATGGGCAGGCCTAAAAGGTTAAATTAAAATCACTAACCAACAGGTAGACTGTTTGGGATTATTTTTGTTATCTTGTCATGGATGAGAATGGTATATGAACAGATGTTAAGTCCATATCTGTCTGCAATCTGCATACTGGAATACAACCATTATGTCAACACATAAAAACCAGCACCACTCTAACACTGACTAACATTCTTAAGATGAAAAAAATTTCAAAATGACATGTGTATCATATTGTATCACAGGCTGTATAGTGCTAAATGCATCAATAAATGGCATAGGTGTGTCATGTCACCCCTAGTAAAGTGTACATATAATTTATACTGTGAGTTTCAATGTATTTCTGTACCAGTGTACTGTTAACACAATACATAGAAAAAATGTGTTGCTAATTTAAATTATGTACATTCAGTAAATATTCATTAGAGACTTTTAGAGAAAGGATAACTTGATACCTTAGAAAGGGACATTTAAAGGTCAAATAAAAATTTGACAAGTTCTTACTTCTATTTTCCTACTGTAAAATTGAACATCTGAACAAAGAAAATCACACAGTAACTGGAGGGTAGTTCAGGCTTGTGTAGGAAAAAGGTGTAATTTCATTGGCATTTAAGTTGGCAATAATAAATTGAAGATTGGTGAACATAAGGTTCTCATTTATCATGAACACCAGATACACATTGAGACATTCTTACTGATGAAATGAAGCAAAGGTATACAAACTGCATGTCTTACTTTGATGTGAAAATAAAGATCAAGCAAAGTTGCTGTAATAACAATAAATGTACATAATATTCTTTCTGCTAATAACATTCCTGACAAACACCACCCAAGATTTTTCTGAATGCTGGGTGCATGTAAGTATAAGTTTTAAATTGTTACTCACTAGGTGTGAATTTCTGAAGGTTTAACATATAACAAAAGCAAGGTAACGTTTTCAGCTTGAAAATTTTCAAAATGTAAAGCCTTGATAAGAATATTATCTATTCATTATAAAAGTTAATGATGCCTTAGGAATTATTTTTGTGACAACCAGATATTATATATCACTGAAGGGTCAATAAGATTAAATGTTGTGCTCCTGACTGTCATAAACATACTTAATTACACACAATGCACTCTAGATGCAAAACTATTGGTATGGATTGGTGGGGGGGAGGTAAGATGATGGAAATTCTCAACAATTTCCTAACTATGGTAGGTGAAGACCATAAATCTCGCCTGTCACTTTCAAGCCAGGGACATACCATATGTAATATATTTTAGTATTATACTCTTGAGTCTTGCCCCGGGAGTGGGGGAATGCTGCCCTTGGGTTATCACTTGGAAACAGCTAACATCCCAACCCTAAAAGTATATATATATGTCTGAGGAACATAAGAACACACCAAACACATGTCCAATAAGACCCTGGATCATGTTCCTTGCCCTCCACCCACCCCCAGGCATAAAATGAAAACTGTTAAAATCCCCACCCTATAAAAAAGTATACATTTTAATAAGCAATAAAATGGGGAGATTGACATGTCCATCCAACAAAGGCCCTGAGGTCCAGGTCTTGCCACTGGATCATGATTGGAAAACTGTTAAGATCCACCCTATAACTATAATGAGCATAATCCAACACAGAACCTGGGACATGCCTGATGTGTAAAGCACTTGCTCCATATCATGACTTTATTACACTGTAAATATTCCCACTATAACAATATCATTTTAATGGGGATAAGTAGAAAAATTCACTACAGCATCCAACACACTTACCTCCAGGTCATAACATGGTTTAGTATTAAGATCCCACCCGTATAGCCATATACACACTTACAGGACAAAATACAAACATACTGTGTTTTAATATTGGCCATTTGATCAGGCAATGCCACTAGTGGCATAGCATGGAAGTATCAGGATTTATTATGGCATGCCAATGACCTAATTAAAACCTGAAATTTTAGCCAACAGAAAGTTCAAACTTACAAAACTGGTTCTGTTAGGTCCATACAGCAAAGAAAGTTTCTTGTAATTGTAGCTCTTCACATCTACCATGCTGATTATCTCTGTCTTTTCTGCCATAGAAAATGCAAGTATTTGAAGTAAGGTTAGCAAATATACAGTTTAAAAAATATATAATTATTCTAAATCATGAAAATGTGAGACAGAAAATAACTAAAGAATCACAAGTAATATATATGATTTTTAATTTCTACCCACATCTGTTTTCTTGAAATCCTACAGGATAGTTACTATGAATTTATGATATTTTGCCATGGATTTCTTGGTTGCTACAAACCACAAGTTTAAAGACTCAATACACAATACACAATCATCCTTCCACAGTTATTTTCCACTTAAAAAATTTAATTATGTATTGTGGAAAGAAAGTTTTTCAATAACCACCAAACATTGGTATCAATGAAACTGCCCAGTGTTTCCTTGAAAAATACCACTTTAAACTACCAACCACAAATTATTTTCCATATTTATCTTCAACAAAACTTCTGGATAAATGACACCTTTATCATGCAGTGATGTTGATTATCCAAGCACTTCTGTCCTCATCCCTTCAGTCTGAATTCATAGTAAATCTCAATTAATGAATTTGCTTCACAGAGTATTAATGGAAATCTTACAATACAATCATCAGAAGAAAGCTGACAATTAGTAGAATCCAAATTAATAAGTTTTCAGAGTTTTCAACTTGAAGATTTATTCTACACAGAAATTACAGACTTCTTTAACATATTTTAGTACAGTAAGTTGCTTCCTTTGTGAAATTTTTATATTTTCACAAAGCCTAATAAAGAAGTTTTCCAGGTCTATAAATAGGTAAAAGTGTGTGTCTGTGTGTGCATGTTTATGCATATATGTATTTATTAAATCTTAAAAATCTTACACTTAAAAATAATTTCTGTTGAGTGGCCCTGAACATGCAAAATGCCTTTAAATAATGCATAATACATCGGATAACATATAAACAACATTTCATAAGTCGCTTCAAGTTTAATCTATATTTGTAGTGGCAGTCAAATCTGTCTGAGATTTAGCATAATTTATATAAATTTTAAAACCCTGCTTTGTGTCAAATTTTGCCAAATTCTGGTTAACAGTTTTGAAAAGTCACTTAAAGATTTATCTATTTATAGTAATAATTACCATATCTGATGGCAGATCAACACAATATGAATAAAAATGAAAAACCTTCAAGCCAGGATGCTTTGTGGAATTTGGTTAAATTCTGTTAGGCATTTATTAAAAAAAGGCAGTTGTTTAAATGTTTTTTTCTAATTTTAGTATTGGTGACTATAACTGGTATTATTTGAACAAATCTGAAAGACTTTTATGTCCGTATGCTTTTCATTGAAATCTGGTTATATTCTTTTGAGCAGCTTTTGACAAGTCATTTAAAAATATTTTTTGCAAAATTGATCATATATGATGATGGATTGACATCTGAACAAATTCCTGGGTACTTTCTGTTCCATTTCTGTTGAGTACTGTTTGAGATGAGGTTGTTTAAAGGTCTTTCTAGTGTCACTGATGGCAGGTCAGCTACATTTGAAAAAGTTGGAATAGCTTTATTCCTGCATGACTTTTTTCAAATCTGGTAAAATTCCATCCAACAGTTCAGAAACTGAACATACTGACAGAAATACGTATTTTATCCAACTGTTATCTTTTTAAGCATTATTGATTTTAAGTGTTGTTTGGTTGAAACATGACTGCAATAGCCATCTTTTCCACAATATGACACACTGATGTATGGTAAGAAAAGATTTTCAAAGTCATGATATTTAGAAATGATGCCTTGAGTATTGAATCAATTTTGAATGTCTGTAACACACTTTCTTCATCCAGTTATAGCCCCCATCGCTTTAGTATTCCAATCAGAATGTCTGTAACACACTTTCTTCATCCAGTTATAGCCCCCATCACTTTAGTATTCCAATCAGAATGTCTGTAACACACTTTCTTCATCCAGTTATAGCCCCCATCACTTTAGTATTCCAATCAGAATGTCTGTAACACACTTTCTTCATCCAGTTATAGCCCCCATCACTTTAGTATTCCAATCAGAATGTCTGTAACACACTTTCTTCATCCAGTTATAGCCCCCATCACTTTAGTATTCCAATCAGAATGTCTGTAACACACTTTCTTCATCCAGTTATAGCCCCCATCACTTTAGTATTCCATTCAGAATGCATGTAGCACATTTTTTCATCCAGATATAACCCTCATCAGTTGCTTTTCATTCAACAACTGTCTAGAATTTTCTCAGGTGAACTACAGTGATAAGCTGGCTTGATTTCTGATTGGTCAATATTCAATTGCTTTTTTGAAACAAGGACTTTGGTGCATACTGAACAAAGAATTGTAATTTGGCATTACAAGTATTTCTATGACCTAGAACTCTGGTAATCAAGTTGCTTCTCATGTAAATTAAAATTACATCTGACATGTCTATATCATAAGCTCATATGACTAAGTGAGTTATACAAATATAAAATTCTCAAAATATTAGGGCAATATTTTTTCATATAACTTACATTCTCTCAGAAAGTCCAAAATATTTTGATGTAATTCACATTCACTCAAAAAGGTAGAAGACTTACATGGCATTACATTATCATAAAGTTTTACAAGTTAACAAAAACAATTGTGAGAAATTAACTTACCAATATAAACTTCAGCGAATTCCTTGACAAGCGCATACAGATGACACATGGATGACCACTCACCCATCAGATCCTTAATGGTCCTCTGATATTCATTTATCAACTCCAGGGATAGAACCACTCTTTGTACTGCAACTGATGGCATGCAATTTTCATTCAAATAATGAATTGCTTACAACAAAAATTTTCAAATTTAAATTATGACTACAAGAATACAGTTGCTCTTATTTAAATCTGCACATTCTTTCTATTGACTCCTATAAGTTCATTAATGGACTGTAAACACACACAGAAGTTTTTAAACATATTATTGGTAACCACCTAGTTTTCTCCTTTTCTCTATCACCTCAAGTGCACAAAATGCACAGCATCCCACATCTGCAGGAAATCAACACTGCAGCCACTGAACTTGCACAACAATGGTCTTATTTTATTCTTTACACACACTGAATTCAAATGAACTTATTATAGAATATTATAAATTATAACTGCTATATCATACAACCAGAATTGTGTTTACACAACACTAATGGCAAAACCACCCCTTTTTTTTGAACCCTCTGATAAAAAATGCTAGAGAAACTGAGCTAAACACAATTCTGATTCAGTTATTGACACATGACACACAGGTCATAATGATCAAATTTTGGTAGGGTGTCATATAATCACCTAGATGCATCTACAAATAAAGTTGAATGCCTATGTGGCAAATAATGCCTTAGAGAATGATCTAAATAACCTAATATCAATTAAGTGTGAAATGCAGATTTTTTTGCTGCTGAGTTTATTAAGATATCAATTTGCATGATTCAGGGACCAATAAGGTCTATGATACACAAAACTCGAGTCCCTGAGTATATTAAGATATCAATTTGCATGATTCAGGGACCAATAAGGTCTACAATACACATTACTTGATTCACTGAAGCATGAAATGTAGGTTAGAATGGAAATAATTTTGACAAGTTGTTGTACTACTCAAGACACATCCCAACACACAAAGTTACATGCCTCTGTTGCCAATAATGCTTGAAAAACTGATGTTGATGTAAAACTAAACCTAAGTCATTGAAATGTGAAATGTAGGTTACAGTACACTACATTCTTAAGCTAGTGTTGTACTCCTGAAAATAAATTTATATACCAGGTAACATGTCTCTGTGGTTAATAACACTCATGCAATAGGCCCATTTTGATCATCACTGACATCTACCTAAAAGCCAAATGGTATGGAAGCTGACCTGGCTGGCATCCATGTAAAAGTCAACTAGTTTGGTAGTTGACATCACTGACATCTACCTAAAAGCAAAATGGTGTGGGAGTTGACCTCACTGATATCTACCTAAAAGCCAAATGATGTGGAAGTTAACCAAGTAATTTGGCTTAGTATGATAATTACTGACACATACAGGTTTTTATCATTTCAAATAACGCACTGGAAGAAAGATCAGCATCATTTGTACTAGTCCGATGAATCAACCTCCCAAATCTGTGTTGATAGTGATGGATGATGTGTGGTTCTGATGTCACCTCTTCATTAAAATGTGCAATTTTGCTGCCTGCAAATCTTTCTGAAACAAACCTGCATAAACTTTAGACACATATTGGTAATTGGTAACAGCCATATTGAGCACAAAATTTAAAATGACCACAGGACAGAGGGTTGTGCTATTCCATGTTGATTTGCATGTCACCAAACATAGGATTGCTCCAGAAATATAATGTACATGCCACCAAAAGAATCCTTCGGCTTGCAGTAGTTCCACAGCTGCGAAAAATATAACATGTACACCAATGTGTGCAGCCAAAAGTGTCTGCAGACATTTTCATGTTTTAATGAATAGGTGATATCAAATGCCCCAAACCAAAATCAATACCATCACAGGGGGTGGGACTGATTTATCTGCTTACAGTTGTACAAACTTTAAAATCTTATACCTTGATGCTTTCTGTGTTGTTTTGTCAAATTCTGTTCAACAGCTCTGTAAAGAATATTTTTTTCTATTTTCAGTACCAATGGCCACACTGAATACAACATTCAACTGAAAAGGCTCTTCATACTATGGTTCTTTCTGTCAAATTCGGTCAAATCCTGCTGATCTTTTGTTGATCAATGAAGTTGTTTCAAGCCTTGATTTTGTTTTTAGCAGTGTAATTAAATTTGATGGCAGATCAGTATCATCTGTGCAAACAAACTTTCCAATCCCTTCTTGCCAAGATGTTTTTATTAAATCTGATCCAACTGTTTCACAGATTTTGAGAAGAAGTTGTTGAAAAGTTTTATATCTGTTGTAATGGCAGTCATACCTGACAGCATCTTTACCATCATACAATACTGCTTGATGTAAATGTCTGGTCAAATTCTGCTCCATGTAATGAAAAAATAAGTTGGCAGGGATTTTTGAAAATATTTTTATGAATGCTGGCCATTTTTGATGGTGGATTTGATAATGTCAGTATAAATATCAATGGCCATTATATCTGAATACTATCAAAATTTGGCTAATACTGCCCAGCACTTTCTGAGAAGACATGAAAAGGCTATTGCTAGTAACATGGCCATATCTGAGTGTAAATTGGCATCATTTGCATAAATCTGAAAGGCTTTAATTCCTAAAAATTGGTCAAATTTTCTTCAGCAGTTTTGGAGAAGTCGTGTAAATTTTTGTTTTTAATAAAGGGATCATATTTATGGTGGGTCATCATTATTTATACAAAGTTAAAAGCCCTTTATGCCCTAGTAATTTCTGTCAAATTTGCTCAACTTATGCAAAGTGATTTTGGAGAAGTTGTTTAAAACTTATATTTTTATTAACAGTGACCATTTTTGAGGGCAGATAGGTATATTCTGTATAAATTTTAAAAGGGCATTAAGGAATGATGCTTCCCATTCAATATTTCATTAAATTATGTTGCATTGTTTGTAAGAAAAAAATTGTTTAAGTTTTTTTTTGTAGTTTTAAAAGTGGTAGGTAAATTTAAGCATTATTTATACATAAAAGCATTCATGCAAGAATGATTTCTGTTAAATTTGGTTGAATTCTGAAAAGTGTTTATCTTGTAAGAAGTCTTAAAGTTCATTTTGTTTTAGTAATGGAAGCAAATCAGCATCTTGTGTACAAGCTATAAAGGTCTGTATGCCTCATTGCTTTCTGCCAAATTCTGACAGTCAGTTTTTATAAAAAAAAACATTTCAAGTTTTTAAATAACAGCTGCCATATTTGATTGTGGAGGAGAATGTTTTGTACAAATTTGAAAGGTCTTTATGTCAGAATGCTTTCCGAAAACATCTGGTCAAATTTGATTCACCAGTTTTGAAGAAATCATTTCAAGGTTTATCTATATATAGCCCCTATATCTGACATCATATCAGCAGCATTTTAAAACTTTTTATGGAAGTATACTTTCAGTCCAAAAAAGTAAAATTCTATTCAGTGGTTCTTGAGAAGTTGAAAATAGCAATTTTAGAAGGATAATAGATAGAGCATAACAGAAAATGCCATACCATAAGCTTAAATGGCATAATGTTCTGACAAGCTAAGCAATTGACATACGCAAGACTTAACCAAAGTGTGGCAGACATATGAATGGACATGGGCAACAATTAATACCCCTTTCACACTCAAGATGAGGTATTAAAAAAAAAGCATGAATGCATGCACAAAAAATGTGTCATGATAAACACTTACCACATTCCCTGTGAAGCAGCGATGGTACTGGACAATTAGAGATCAGAAACTGTAACCAGAATGTACAGAATGTAAGGTCAAAATTAAACAGGCCATAATTGCAGAATAAGGTGAAAATCAAACAAGCCATAATTACAGAATAAGGTGAAAATCAAACAAGCCATAAATACAGATTAAGAATGAAAAATATGTAGGCCATAACTTCAAAATAATGTGCAAATCAAACTTTAAATGGATCTTTATATTGAATTTTAATCCATGAAAAAAATATTCAGAAAAACAAAATTCAGGACATAAAGTAAGGTGGTTGCAAAAAATTAAAATCTGTAGGCATCTTAGCATGCAATATGGTGCTTTGGATTGTTTTAAAATTTCATTATGTTTAAATAATAAAGGTACTGAAAAGTTTATGGGTCTTTAGCTTCTCTCCAATATGCAGTTTATTATATGATAAAGTATATCAGAGATCTAAGTCCAGAAAGTCATATGCACAGCTTAATATTAAGGATACTTTTAAGTTTATCCTTGAATGAACCAAACACGGAACCTCTGTATATAGTTGTCTTTGTATAGAAAACCTGTCTTTGGTGAACAAAAGATGGTAACTCTAGTCACAAATGTGACATCCTAAACTCATATAATATAATGAAAAATATGCCAAAAATTAACTGGACAAAAATTACCAGAAACAGTGGGGAAAATAAAATGTATGGTATATAATGGTATGAGTACAGTATGAATTGTGTGCTTACTTGAAACAATACAAAAATACACATGAAAATGCAACTGTAGACCAATCAGTACATTACAATCAGTAATATTTATCTTATACTGACCCTGAGAATCAATTTGCAAAATTCCTAATTTTAGGCTCTACACCATCCTCTATAAACTCCAAAAATCCATTCACTGTTCCTAGAAGATGTTTTAAATACACATGTTCAAGCATAAATACACAGTGCTTATGAGAAGCTTGTTTCACATACCTTTAGAGGACAAAATTTCACATCTCAAAAGTCATGAAGAGTGTGATTTCATTGTACTTACCTCCACCTGCCAACATCGAGTTGGTTTGGTCAAGATGCGGAATTTACAGGAAAGGACATTTCTCCTGAAAGCTTCACAATCATCAGCATAACATCCTTCACAGTCTGGCAGTCTGGAATGTAAGATAAAGTAACATGGCAGTCTGGAATGCAAGATAAAGTAACATGGCAGTCTGGAATGTAAGATAAAGTAACATGGCAGTCTGGAATGCAAGATAAAGTAACATGGCAGTCTGGAATACAAGATAAAGTAACATGGCAGTCTGGAATACAAGATAAAGTAACCTGGCAGTCTGGAATAAAAAATAAAGTAACATGGCAGTCTGGAATACAAGAAAGAAACCAGGCAGTCTGGAATACAAGATGAAGTTGTTGTTCTGGGGCTTGACGCCATTTTTCTGCACATGATACATGGCAGCCAGTGTTAATGGTGGATGAAGAAAACCAGGAAATCACCAGAAAGAACCACCGACCCACGAGAAGCTACTGGCAAGCTTTCTCACATATCCACATTTGCCGAATCTTAGACTCGAACCCACGCAGACAGAGGTGAGATGGCAGTGATCCGTAATGGAAAGCGCTTTAGAACACTTGGCCACTTGGGGCCCCGGTCAAGATGAAGTAACATGCAGTCTGGAATACAAGATAAAGTAACACAGCAGTTTGGTATACAAGATAAAGTAACATCACAGTCTGAAATACAAGAAAAAGTAACATGGCAGTCTGAAATACAAGATAAATTAACATGGTAGTTTGAAATATAAGCAACCTAACAATGTCATTCATCAAAATGGCTTTTAAACACATGAAATGCAATGATTAAAAAACAGTAAAGTAATTTATGTGTAGTAAATGCATGTTTCTTAAATGGACAGATGCTCTACTTGTCAAAAAGAATTTCAAAGAATTCAAGATAAGACTATTTCTTCTCTTTTAAATGATGAGTGTTGAAAGTATTTATAATATTTTTCATCAAAAACAATACTTTAAAATCAGCCGTTTGACGGCCAAACTGAATTACAGATTGGTACCATTTTTTTTTTACCAATCAGACTATATAAGTCCATTTGATGAAACTTTGGTGCCATTTTCATTTAGGACCAAGCAGACATCACAGATGTTGGGTTAAAATCTCATGGCAAGATCACTTCATACAAGGGAGGAGTGATAAATGTTTAATATGGCTGCTGTGCTGCCCAAACTGGACATCAGATCACCACCATTTTCAATTAGGACCATCAGATATCATAAGTCTTCTGATTACAACATGTAGCTATTATAATAACATGCAAAGACTAATTTCGGTGGAGTAGCAATAACAAAAAACGATTTTTATAATGGCAGACATATTGGATGTCTGAGCAGTGACATTTTCATTTCAAACCAACTAGACCATAGGATAAATGTGCATATTTCACTATAAACTTTCAAGTAGCCTGGGAACAATAGTGTTAATAAATTTGAACCAATAGCTGGATGAATGACAGACAACTGAGCATGGACAACAAACCATGTCATAAGCTCTCCTGGTCTATGACCAGCAAAGATGTAAGGGTCAAATTACTATTGGATGAAATTCTAAATACAAAATTAACATTATCCTACCTACTTACTGGCTTGGCATATTTTAAAAGGAAAAGGTCACAATGGGCCTCAAATAGCTCACAGTGCCAACATCAGACAAACAGTCAAATACCACAGCATTTAGCAAAGAAGTCTGGTTAGGAAGATGATTTGTATAGAAACTTTTTCCTATAATGTTGATTGCATATGATATGGTACAATTATTTCAAATTAATATATTTTTTAAATCTGCATCCATATTGATGGCACACCTTCTATATCTACCATGAACTGCCAGTATGTTTTCTGTCAAAGTTGCTAACATTCTGCTGAGTACTTGTATAGAAGACATTTAATTTTTCTAATTTTAGTAATAGCAGCCATATTTGATAGCAGACATATCATTTGTAAAAACCTCTTCATGTTAGGATGTTTTTTCATCCAAATGTTTCCGTTACATTTGAGAATGTGTTTAAAAGTTGTATGGAAGCATCAATACCATGTGACCTGCTATTCTTGACAAGGAGATGGACAACAGTAATGTTGATGCAAGGCCATACAATTATCTCACTCAGCCTTTATTGGCGGTAAACTAAAAACAATCAATTTTCTTTGGAAATAATATACTATTAAGCAATTAAATAGAAATTCTGAGTTTATAGTAAATGAAAAATCCTGAAAAGTGGATTTGTGACATTTTACATTGAAAGATTGTACACTGTGAAGAAAACTGAGTATTACAACAAATGCTGTCCCATATTTGGATTAGTAATATACAACAATTTACAGACTCTGACAGAGGGTGGTGCTTGGTGATTAATCAATTAATTGACTTTGTTTGGGAAAGGGATAGTGCTATGTAATTCATAAATTTACAGACTCCATGTAGCTGAGGTAGAGTGCTTGGTCATTCATCAATTATAATCATTGTTGTTTCACTGATTCTCACATACACTTTAAAATACAATATAATCTTAGCATCAAAAATAGATTTTGGAATGGTTTCTATTTTACCTCATCAAGCTAAGAGCCAGGCAGATTCCTTCAGAGTCAATTTGTATTCCACTGTGAGAAAAGCCATTTTTTACCAACTGAAAAGAGAAGAACCAGTCAGCTTAGAATACTTTCAAGCTAACATATTAAAAAAGGGTAATAGAATACTTTTAATTTATTATTTTTCATGGCATACCATTTTTCATGAATTTTGTGTTTGCTATAAACCATGAATTAAAAGTTTTAATGAACAATGATTCTTCAATAGAAACAGTAAGACTCCTTCCATACACCATAAATTAGTAGCCTCAACAAATAATGATTCTGCAGTAGAAACAATAAGACTACTTCCTTACTCCTTGAATTAAAAGCCTCAATATATAATAATTTCTCCAAGAGAAGAAACTCATCCTAACCTCTCTTATTAACTCCCCTCTCCATCACTATGTAGCTATGGTTTTGTGTAACAGTTTTAAAGTGACTGACACCTCGATGAGGATGCTCACATCGGAGGAGAGGTGTTGGAGCATTTAATAGTAACATGAATGGGTATATTTTCTCTGCTTTCTCCCTTGAATACATTCTCATCACATTATTGTTAGAAGAAAAATATGCAATAGGATGAGTTAATGCAGAGCATCCTACTTTTATCATGGTCACTCTCAAGAAAATATGGATTCTTCTTTGTATGAATGTACATGCAATCCTTCTATCTGACCAAAACAATCAATAGCCACATAAGCAAAGGGACACAAATTCCTTTTTCTTTAATGAGTGAAATCACTGACGAATCCATTGTAAGTGCTGATCATTTATCCACTTTGGCCATGATATGACAGCTTGAGTGTTCATACTGTCTTTCCCTGCTCAACTGGGACAATGTGGCTGAGAAGCATGGCACTTTTTCATGCACATTACATAAAGTTTGAGCATGTGGACCAGGTCCTGCATTGCTACCTCCCTGGATTGATTAATGGTAGGAGCGGACAGATGAGAACTCTTTGATTGCCCTTAGGTGGCAGCATATCGTTCGTTCTCAAGCATGGTTGCATGATCAGGAGCAAAGAACCATCTGTAAATAGTTTAAAAGCACTGAAATAGTTGGCAACTCTCTCACACTGCACACTAAAGCAAGAGCTATTAAGAAAAACTTTTTGTATAACAGCGGCTTCAAGGTGGTGCTGGCCATGGGCCAAGACAGATTTGAATTAAGCCAAATCAGCACAAGACAAATTCCACTTGGGAAACAGAGTGATTCTGGTCTATTAAACTCCAAATTGGCTGATAGGTCTAATAAATCCTTATTGTGACCCACAATTGCTCTACCATAATGCCTGAATGTCTCTGAGACCATGGAGAAAAGTTTGCCAATTGTGGGACAGGACACTCAAAGGGATGATGCTGAAGCTATTGCACCAGACAGAGATTAAATACACTACTTCCCCTTGTACACCTTTAATGTGGAGGGCCTTCTACTAAATGAGATCATTTCCATGATAGAATCCTTACATCCTTTATTTCTAAAAACACTCTCCTGACAAGAGCCGGACAAAGGAGCAGCCTCTTTGGGCATGGCTGAATTAACTCCAGGTGTGGCTGTTTGAGCCAGTTGGGTCTTGGGAAAATTTTCCTGGAAATATCTATTGCTAGATCAAACAGGCTGTTCACTCTGGGCATGTTTGACACCTATAATTCATGTCACCAGTGTTCATGTAATGATGTATCCCATCAAACTTGTATCTAACTTTTTAAAAATGTAGCACAAAACTGTAATGATCTTATCATTGAAAATGGAATAGAGATACATATTTAAGTAAAACACATAAAAATTTAATAATAATTTAACAATAATCTACCAGTGTGTGTGTGTGATTTGGATTTTTAATAGCTTCAACAATTTCTCAATCATATAGCTATGGTGTCTGCAGTGTGGCAGTTTATAATGATGTCTAGCACCGAGACATAATGCTGCAGACATGTAGCATGATGTCCCACCCAGTCACATTATCCTGACAGGAGGCCAACCTGTCCAAACACTAACCTCTTATACTAAGTGCTAAGCAAGGCATCTGCTAGTACCATTTTTATAAGTCTTTGGTATGACTCAGCTGGAGATCGAACCCATGACCTCCCACATCCAAGGTGGATGCTCTAACCACTAGGCCATAGGAGCAGTCCATCTACCAGTAAAATTCAGTTCAATCTTATTATATTTGGTTGTATACAACAGTACTTTCATGTCTGTTTGAAAGATCCTCTGGCTTTTCATGTTGCATTAAAATGTTCCTCTTTATTTAGTCCAATGTTTTAATTTTGCAAACCATGTAAGATCACTTTAATAATGTCATGATACCTCCTTCCCAAGGAAGACAAATGGCAACTTCTCATCACAATTGGCCACTAAATGATACCTCCTTCCTGGAGAACACAACAGGTAATCTCTCATCACATGTAGCCATTATAATAACATGCAAAGACACATTCCTTAGGAAAAAAAATCTTAACCTCATCACAGATGGCCACTATAATATGGTGTAATAATACCTCCTCTAGAAAAACAACTGGTAACCTCTTGTCACAGGAGGCCACAATAATATAATGTAATGATACTTACCTCCTCACCTAGGAAAACAAATGGTAACCTCTCCTCACAGGCAGCTACTATATGAGCCAACTGGGGAACAAAGTAGGGTGACCCTTTTATTTTTTTCTTGGGAGGCTCAGTTGGCTCTCCTAGCAACATCTACACAGATAAAAAGAAAAAAATACACTTGTACATGTATTCAATAGCGACTACACTGGTGCAAGATAGGAGAAGAGGAAGAGACAGGATATATTTTTGGTCTATTTTCTATTTCATTGTTTACAGTGAAATATTCACAATGAGAACACTCAGAAGAACTAAGGATGATCGCTTGTGAAATGTTTGTGGATTTCAACTTTCTGAAAACTTTACATTTGTACATAGCATTACAAAGTCATTTAAAAAAGGTATAGCTTGTTGTACCTTATTCTGGTGCAGCAAATAGGATGATATAAAGTAAATATAATTGCACAGGAAAGAATGGAGAAACAGTGTGTGTGTGTGTGTCTATATATATATATATATATATATATATATATATATATATATATATATATATATATATATATATATATATATATATATATACTTCTTTCTGGAACAAAAACCTTACATTGCAAAACTGACAGCAGTAGAGATAACTGGATTAATTCCCAGATGAATTTAAATTCTGGTTCTGGATTAAAATAAAATGTGACCACTTGTGAGATATATATCTGACATTTTTGGCCTAAAATTGCTAGCCACATGTTGCATCAGATGGGTGGCTGCCCATAAGTGGTACTTTTCTACACAAATTTGATAGCGCCAAAAAAACTGGCCATGTTGTGGTAGTGGTCACTGGTGACGAGGACCAAATAAATGTGGAACCACTGTATACATATTTATTAACTAAAAAGAAAAATGCAACCATGCATCCACTTCATGTATGTAATATCCATAAAAGGTAGATAAACAAACAAAAAAAGATATATAATATATACCCTTCTTTTCCTGTGGAAACTTTCTAGCTCTGATTCCTCAGGGTCACCTGAAAGTTTAATATTCCAAAATTAATTTGGCTTAAGGTACCTAATTTTTTTATAAGAATGACATTAAAAAATATTATCTGTTATAGACTTTAGACTTTACACTTCCCTTAATGACTTGAAATGCTCCCAAAATGTTTAATAAAAGGTATTTTTTAAACTGATATAATCTGGATTCATTTATCTGGTTTAATTAAAAATGTATTATAGGATTAAATGATCATGGTTGGGTATTTATCGGTGTGTAAATTTTACCTAATCATTCACAAAGTAAATAAAGTCTGAGTGGCTTTATGTTGACTTTGTGAGTGATTAGGTAATATTTACACATCGATAGATACGCAACCATGATAATTTAATCCTTATAATTCCAATTTACTTCCTTTCTAACATCAGATCAGAAGATTTAATCTAAAAAACAATCACTTTAATGTACCTCAAAGTTTTCTTTCATTAGCCTCTTAAGTCAAGATTCATTGATTCTTTATACAGTGATATGGGGTAGAATGTCATAGCGATTCATGCCAGTGATATATTATGATCATTTTATTAATATATAAAAAATGTATGTTGCGGTTAAACCAGGAATATTCTTTTTTTGAAACATTATGCTTGTGTATGGCATCTGTTGTTACAGCAATGTTGTTGTTACTTTCTATGTATTTCGATCTTTCAAAAGCAAAATCGTGTCCATTTTTAGCAAGATCCCTTTGTTGACAAAACCCTGACCTTTAATAACTGCTGCTGTAACATGCTGTCGAGGTTAAATGCAATAATTTCAGAAGATTGGTTTCTAAACCTTGCCATATGTCTTATTCAGTAAAAGGGGTGTGTGCTGGAATGCAGGAAGGTATGTGTTTTAACTTCTAATGGTCATTTTAATCTGTGGCTTGTCATTTTTGATCGAAAATCAAAGGAGTGGATAGGTGGGTGATTGTTGTTACCATTAGTGTGTAAAACACTAATATTGATAAAAATTCAAATCAAATGATTTGGACACATGGACCCAAAAGTAGTCCTCAGAATTTATTGATGTGTAAAAAATACGAGATCAGTATCACGTGACGGTTTACATCCAATCAAAATGTAGAAAATGCAGTCAATTCATAAAAATTGGAATTATTGTACATATATTTTTGTGGATATAAATTGCTGTGACTTCATGAAAAATGACAATTTTGTCAGAGCTTAATGTTTTGGACTGATGAAGGAGTACTATTATTTCAACAGAAGCTTCATTGCTTTATAAGGTTTTTCTGGATGGAGTCATATTGTTCCAACACAAATATCATTGTTTTATAAGGTCTTTGGGAAGATGTTCTATTGCTTCAAAACAAGTATCATTTATTTATAAGATCATTAAATTCAAAGTTTGCAAAAACCACAGAGCAAAAAAAATTGCTAACATAGGAAATTTTTTGTTAATAATAACTTTCCACCACCATGGAGTTCAATTATCCCTACTCCAGGTTGACAAATATGTACGCACTCCCAAGCTTTCTTTTACTCTGTCCCCGATTTTCACTTCAGCCCATTAGTCTCATTGCAAATCAGTGATGACCTAATTAAAACCCTGTTGATGTTCTAACAATGCATAAAAGGAAGTTGTCATTTGTATTATACCTAAATGTTAAAAGGAATGTTTTATGAGTTTTTATACAAATACAGTTCTTCTTTATCATAGTGTCCTTCCAGATATAACATAGTGCCACTACAGAGTCACTGTACTTGAACTGGTCTATCCAAAATTATGACAACATTGGTCAAAAGAAATGTACATGATGCTTATTATTACATCTTCATTTCCTATTTAAAACATTATTATCTGACAAAAATAAAAGCTGAAATACCTTGAAGTGAAAGCAAAATATATTCCCATTGTGATTTTTCTTTTATCAAAAAAACAACCAAACTTTTCCAATGAACTTGTATGCAATGGTCAGACTTTGAATCATTCTCAATATACCACTGTATGATTGATGATTGGCAGTAACTGACCCTACCATGTTACAACAAGAATAGGAAATATCCTGAACCTGTGGAAATAACTTTATATAATGGAAAATACCATCCAGTAGAACAGCACCTTCTATTTTATTTTTCCCTAACAATGAATTCTTGCAAAAGCAATGTTAATTCAACTTAAATGTGTTCCAGTGATGGTGATACTTACTGAATATTTTTGTGAAAGGACCATTGCAGAATGAAAATGTGTCAAGGGGAGACAATCTGCATACTTTCATGAAAGATTTGATGGTGTCCTCAGTTAAGTCAACCTCTGTACCCTCAGCAGAGCATGAATGGGTCTCTAGCAGATAGTAATTGTATTCAACTGACCGTGGCTTCTTCTCATTCAGAACCACAACCTACAAATATTTACAAACACTACAGTGGCTGCTAAACTTCTATTGAGGTAACAAACCAAGGGTCTTTCTGTCAGAACCAAGCAAATTGCAGATATACAAGCAAGGTATATTTTACCTCCACTAGCATAGCATCCTGCATTTCAATCAATACAAGACAGACTGTCATTTATGTAAGATAACTGATGGGTTGCAAATACAGAAATGCCAAAATGCATTAAATGTATAAACAAGGTTTAAAAGTGATGGGTTAATCCACTACCGCACTTTTTGAGGTAGCTCTGACAAACTAATATTTGGTTGTCATACATACATGCATGCATCCATCCACAAACACACACACACACACACACACACACACACACACACACACACACACACACACATACATACATACATACATACCAATAAAATCTATGTGTTTTGTGTTACTCTCATTTACAGCAAATTCCTCACAATCTGAACCTGACAGATTTTTCTAACTTATAATTGACAATAAATCAGATGGTTTCCTTTTGTTTGATGTTGTGGTGTTGAAAGTCAAACATTCATTTTGTACTTTAACATGTACCAGATTATAGAAATGGCTTATTCATATACCAGATAGCATAGCTACTTTATTAGGACACAAGAAAGTACCTCTATAGAAAATGAGCTTCTGGATCTGGAATTCTAACAAAGTTAACAAAACAATTTTTTTAAAAATCTTTGCATATCCACAGCAACACAGTTATATCCATACTGTCAATGAGCAAATTATAAGTTTAATTTTACAAAAATGCTGAGTCCAAATAAATTTCAGACATTAAATGATAATAAACAGATTAACATTTAAAAGTAAATTGCAAATTTTCTTTGTACACAAAAAAATGATTATTTCTAATTTATATATTTTTTTCTTTCAGAAAAAAATACTAAAATTATCTCTGCTTA
The DNA here is from genome assembly GCA_016746295.1 of Potamilus streckersoni. Lineage (NCBI taxonomy): Eukaryota > Metazoa > Mollusca > Bivalvia > Unionida > Unionidae > Potamilus > Potamilus streckersoni. The sequence continues at coordinate 969,522 of JAEAOA010000682.1, forward strand.
CCACAAAGTGATTAGCCTGTTTGGGAATCTGGATGTAAAGTCTGTGTCGACTAAGCTTGTCTAACTGATGATTCTGTATGTTGATAATTGGTAGACTCCTTGAACATACTGCTGGTAGACACTGGACTGATTTCTCACAGTGCAACATAGACAGGTGTAGCCTTTAATATAAAAAAAAATTGAAAAAATTACAATTATATATGTAGCTCTATGCCAAAATGATGGCAGTATGAATAATGAAGCAATAAGTCATGAGGCTTTTTTTTACTTATAAATAGTATCCTGTATAATCATTTAGTATACCACATTATGGATGGGAAGAAGACCAAAGGAGCCATGGGGAATGAGGTACAAATCATTACATTATCATTACATTGTATTAATGTACATCAGCTTGATCCTAATTCTACCAATAAAGCCTGTAAAAGTTTAAATAAAGAAGTAGGTTGTATGGCTGAAATTGCTCATCTAATAACAACTAAGTATTATGATCTTATACTAAATACTTATAAGTTTGACTGGTAAATTAAAAATTTCTATAAACCAATATAATTACAAAGCTCAAAGAATAAATAGATAAGAATGGGACAAAGTAAGTATAATGAACTGACACCAAATTCACTGTATATGACACAATCAGTGTGATAATCTGTTTCTTAACAAATTCCTCTAATCAAATCTTATTCCTCATCTCAGACGATAATTATATTTAACAGAATGAAATATTGTGTGACTCCACTATAGCATGCTCCATTATAACACAATTCAGAAATAACATGAAAATGGCATGGCTCCTGAAATTTTAGATACATGTACTTTTCATGTACATGGCAAAAACATTTCTTTCTTAAAAGTAGGAAAAATAAGTGTAAAAGGTTTATTCTCATTTTGGGGAAGAAATTGCACAGGAATTCTTATATAAGTCAATCATGGCATGACTCCTAACATTTCAAATACCTGTATTATTTCATGTACACAAACAGATATCTTTTCTTTTTAAAAGTTAAATAACGGCTAAAAGGTTTATTCAAGGGTTGTGCTGAGCTTTGCCAATGTCACAAATTGTGATGGGGGGTGTCTTCTGGTGACAAAATACACCATCTGGCAATTCTCCTTTTGTAACATTGTTCACCAGTTAAACTTGTATCTTGGTTTTGGAGTGATGAAATTCAGAAACACTGAAAATACATCACAATCTTGACATAAAATGCACTGGAATCTATTGTCACATAAACAAATTCTTTGTTCATACTAAGGAACCACCTTCACAGTGCATAATAATATCATAATCTGCTTATGCTGACATCTGGCTGTATGCTGTGATACACTCCAAGAGTCATGCTACCAGGACTAGCCACAACTGACCAGTCTCTGAAGTCAGATAAGTAATTGCTACAATCAACCAAATGACAGATATTTCCTGTTTTTACAAATGTAGCTCCAAAAATATTTTGCTGAAACTTAAAGGAAAACTGACTACCTTTGAAGCATCGATCATTTTGCATGAATAGCTAGCAAATAAAAAAAAAGTCTTAATATTCTGCAATTATTTGATGTTGCCTCTGCAGTAAGAACAGGCATTTGTTTGGTTTTCAAAAGCTGTCCTTTATTGGTGAGTTCATTAACACATGCACCCTTCATCAATGAAAGCTGAATACAATAAAAAAAACAAAGAACTTTTCATCAAAGGAAGTCAGCACCAAACTTAAACCAAAGCAATGGAATCTGATGGATTATTGAATTTTCCAAAATGAATGGAACATGTTTATCGTGCTGTGAAAGTTTATTTTTTGCAGGAAAAAAGTTTATACCTATGATCACTACCTAAGGTGGCATAAAAACAAATTAAATTTCCAATCTTTTGAAACAATAGATATCTAGCTGTCAAGTTAATTGAAGATGAAATATCTCACAAAGATGTTTGCTGAACGTTTAAATTTGTTCATGTTTTAATTTTCCTATGAATAGCTGCATCCCATGGGTAGACTTGGCAAGATAATAGCTTGCTCTAGATGACTAACATCTAGGCCATTTTAAGTACATGTAACTACAGCCAAATGAAACTGCTGTCAATATAGATGTGAACTGCTTTTAGTGTTGAGCAGATATAGATCAAATGAGGGCTACTATTTTCATATATGTGTTATTAGTGTCTTTTAACAGGATGTGAGTGAGACATGACTTTTTTAATGTGAGCTCTATACTCAAATTCATGCATTTTTCATATACATGTATGGTACTTAATGGATTAGAGATTGTACTATACAAATGTAAGTTGTTAATATACAAGTTTATTTGAGACTAGTTTGTCTTCATTTCTGACATCAAAAGCACATATTTTTGTGCCCTCATTTATTACCTCTCCCATTCCTAGCCATTTTTTTGGCCCATGCATAACTCTCGTCAGCAAACTGACTTCACTGGTTAAAACACAGTTTGATCTATAACAAGGCCAGGTTCTATGGACCCCAAACACAGTGTTATAGTGTAGTCATGCCAGTATAATTAACTGACATCATATTCACTGTATCTGACATAATGTGACAGTCAAATTCGTAACAAATTTATATAATCCAATCTTATTCCTCATCTCAAAGGATAATTATATTAGAATGGGACAAGTAAATAAAATGAACTTATATTCACTGTTTTGACCATAATCCATGTTTCACTTTGACTAACAAATCACATATTTCTGTACTCCAACATAATGATTATCTTTGAGAATAATCATATTAGAATGGTTCTTTAATTTCCACCCAAAAGTACCTTTCAGAATATTTCCATTCTAAAATACCATACAGAATATTTCATTTACATTCTAAAATATCATATAGAATATTTCATTTCTATAATACAATACCAAGTAGAATATTTCATTTCCATTCTAAAATACCATGTAGGACACTTCCATTCAAAAATACCATGAAGAACATTTCCATTCTAAAATACCAAGTAGAACATTTCCATTCTAAAATACCATGTGGAACACTTCCATTCTAAAATACCATGTAGAACATTTCCATTCTAAAATACCAAGTAGAACACTTCCATTCAAAAATACCATGTCAAACATTTCCATTCAAAAATACCATGTGGAACATTTCCATTCTAAAATACCAAGTAAAACATTTCCATTCTAAAATACCATGTGGAACATTTCCATTCTAAAATACCAAGTAGAACACTTCCATTCTAAAATACCAAGTGGAACATTTCCATTCTAAAATACTAAGTAGAACACTTCTATTCAAAAATACCATGTGGAACATTTCCATTCTAAAATACCATGTGGAACATTTCCATTCTAAAATACCATGTGGAACATTTCCATTCTAAAATACCAAGTAGAACACTTCCATTCAAAAATACCATGTGGAATATTTCCATTCAAAAATACCATGAGGAACATTTCCATTCTAAAATACCAAGTAGAACACTTCCATTCAAAAATACCATGTAGAACACTTCCATTCAAAAATACCATGTCAAACACTTCCATTCAAAAATACCATGTGGAACATTTCCATTCAAAAATACCATGTAGAACATTTCCATTCAAAAATACCATGTGGAATACTTCCATTCAAAAACACCATGTGGAACATTTCCATTCTAAACTACCAGGTAGAACATTTCCATTCAAAAATACCATGTGGAACACTTCCATTCAAAAATACCATGTTGAACATTTCCATTCTAAAATACCATGTGGAACATTTCCATTCTAAAATACCATGTAGAACATTTCCATTCAAAAATACCATGTGGAACACTTCCATTTAAAAATACCATGTGGAACATTTCCATTCAAAAATACCATGTAGAACATTTCCATTCTAAAAAAAATACCATGTAGAACATTTCCATTCTAAAATACCAGTGCATATTTCAATTCCACTCTAGCATACTGTGTAGAACATTTAATTTCCATTCTAATATACCATATAGAATATTTCATTTCATTTATAAATTACCAGTGTATATTTCAAATGAACTAGAGCATCCCATATAGAATATTTAATTTCCATCCTAAAATACCATATAGAATAATTTATTTTCATTCTAAAATACCATATACATTTTTTTATTTCCACTCAATCATAATATTTCATTTCCATTCTAAAATACCAGAGAATATTTTATTTCCATTCTGAAATACCACATAGAATATTTCATTTCCATTCTAATATACCATACAGAATATTTTATTTCCATTCTAAAATACCAAATAGAGTATTTAATTTTTATTTCAAAATACCAAACACAATAATTCATTTCCACTCTAACATACCATATAAAATGTTACATTTCCATTCTAAAATACCATATAGAATATTTTATTTCTGTTCTAAAATACCATACAGAATATTTAATTTCCATTTTAAAATACCAAATAGAATATTTCATTTTCATTCTAAAATATCATATACAACATTTTATTTCCAATCTAAAAAAAGGAATATTTCATTTCTATTGTAAAATACTGTATAGAATATTTTATTTCCATTCTAAAATACCAAACAAAATATTTCATTTCTATTCTAAAACGAGAAACAGAATATTTATTTCCATTTTAAAATACAAATAGAATATTCTGTTTCCATTCTAAAATACTAAACAGAATATTTCATTTCTAATACCATATAGAATATTTCCTTTCCATTCCGTAATAGCATTAAGACTTAATTTAATCCTACCTCAGACCAACAATTAGTCTTTCCAGACCCTTTTTGTCTCCATTTAATGTATCTTCCAACTCTTGTAATGAATGAGATTCTGAAACACAGCATGAGAATTCTCTAAAAAAATATTGTATTTACTGACTATGAAACGAATACTCCTGGGTATTCCAAACTGTTTAGGTCCTAAAAGACAGTTTCATCCGAAAAAATTTTATTTTAAACAATTTAATTAAAAATAGCAAGAATATAGGACTACACTAATACTGAACTAAAATTAAATGACACACTGAAGACAATACTGATAAATTTCACATATTCAAACAACAACAATTGCAGGAAATGGCACTGTAGTCCCAGAAAAATTTCTGTGTAAATTTTCTATGGGTGGCTTGACAAACTTTAAGTGATCTCTTTAACTAAGTTTGCAGCCCTTTTCACAGAAAATAAAAACTACCAAAAAACTTTCACATGATATCTTTAAGTAAATTTACTGACCTTTTTGTGGAAAATCTATGCCTTAACTGCCAAATGATTTTCACGTACAAGCCTGTTACTTACACAAGTTATTCACATGATTAACTCACCAAGAATATGCTTTATTCATTACAAAATTATGAAGTGAACCAAACAAATATTTTAACCCAATTGGATACTGATATGAGAATAGTGTAATTCAGAAAACATAAAAGGCAATCAACCAGACAGTGAATATTTACAGTCAGCTACAAGCAGCCATTCTTGATTACTTTTGTATAAGTTGAATAAATTCATTTTGATTAATCTAGTTCAAGTCATAAAAGTTCAGTTTAGCACATTTATTATCACTTGTGTGGTAAGAGATTCAGAAAAGGTTTATTTTCTTAGTAAAATATATTTCCTTGACATGCTGCAATTGAGATTACTATATTTATAGAGTAAATAAACTTTTCTTCTAAGACTAAAATATTTAAGTATAACCAGGTGAGCAACCAATGGTACATAACTCTTTTTGTATTATCAATTAACAAAATGTGTATTTCTACTTTTAAATCACAAAATGTGTATTTCTATTATGAAATCACAAAATGTGTAGTTGTACTATCAAAATTACAAAATTTATATTTGCACTATCAAATCACAAAATATGTACTTGTAATAAAAAAAATTGTACATCTGATCTATCAAAAAACAAATTGTGCAATATGAACTATCAAATAATACAATATGTATTGGTACTATCAAATAATACAATGTGTACTGGTACTATCAAATAATACAATGTGTCCTGGTACTATCAAATAATACAATGTGTATTGGTATTATAAAAAAATACAATGTGTATTGGTACTATCAAATAATACAAGTGTACGGTACTATCAAATAATACAATGTGTATTGGTACTATCAAATAATACAATTGTATTGGTACTATCAAATAATACAAGTGTATTGGTACTATCAAATAATACATTGTATACTGGTACTATCAAAAAATACAATGTGTATTGGTACTATCAAATAATACAATGTGTACTGGTACTCTCAAATCACAAAATGTATATTACCTTGAGAGGGAAGAGATGCCAACAATGTCCCTCTTCTTGAGTCAACTGTTATTCTGAGCTGTTCTGACAGCAAACAGGGATAAGTAACAGGTATATAAAGGGCCAAAGGTAAATCACGAACTTCACCTAGGGAAAGAGAAAACAAAATATTACATAATCACTAACATGAAAAAAAAACCCACATATACAAAATTAAACATTATTGTTGTATTTTCTCTCTCCTAGATAATGTGCAGAAAAAATACACAATCACTAACACATTAGAAAAGAAAACCCAATTTATGACTCAACAATTATAAAAGTTTCTTTTATAAAGTGTGTGAGTGTGACTTGATTTTTGAAGTAGCTTTAACATTGTTTCAGTCATATCGCTACAATGTCTGCAGTGTGGCAGTTCAGTGTTGTCCAGCATGGAGGCATCATGCTGCAGACATGTGGTATTATGTCCCACCCAGTCACATTATCCTGACACCAGGCCGACCAGCCCTAACAATAACCGCTTGATGCTGAGTGCCAAGTGAGGCAGCTGCTAGTACCATTTTTTATAAGTCTTTGGTATGACTCAGCAGGGGTCAAACCCGTAAACTCCTGCATCTGAGGCGAATGCTCTAACCATTAGGCCACCTAAGCAGACTCATAAAATTCTTCCTTCTGAAAAGTTCATCAAGTCTACTTGTATCTATTTTATTGCCAGAATACTATCATCAAAGGTGTTCTTACTTTATTGGCTTACACCTAATAGTCTGCTTTAAGTGATTATTTTAAACAAAATGATTATTTTAAACAAAATATAAAATTTATACCAAAAAATGCATCAAAATATAATAAACATTCATACTTTTTCAAATGTTCTAATTGACTAATTATAAATTAGTGGAAGAAATAGGCTCCAATTTTGTGCAATACCTAATGAAATAAATTCACTTTTTAAGCTTTCAATAGCAATCAGATTTCCAGCAGAATGAACAACAAGCATATGTCCGATACAATCAATACCATGTATATATCTAATACAATTGATAGCAAGTGCACATCCAGTAAAATAGCAAGGGCATGTCCAGTACAATCAATAGCATGTATATGTCCAGTACAATGAACAGCATGTATATATCCAGTACAACCAATAACATCCTTGTATAATAAAGAGTTATAAAAACATGAAGTTTAGGTTAAGAAGGAATGAAAGCAAAAATAGAAATTGAAAATTCCATTTTACATTTTCCATCAACAAATCTCTGTAATTCCTTGGCTAATTCCTGAAAAAAAAGACAAATCTTAATAAGCTCTCTATTTTAGCAAAGATATTGAAATGTTTTACATACGTTTTTTTAAAATGCAATCTGCATTAAATAATCTGTATTAGAAAATCATCAAAATAATTCCAAATATTACAATGAGGATGTAAACAGCCAAAACTGTCAGCATTGTTATATGTAAAGATCAATACACGGTTAATATTTAAACTTTAAAGAACAGGTTGCAGGAAATATTTAAGGTTTAAAGAAAACCTGACACAATATTTAAAGTTCAAAGAACACTTGACACAAAATATTTAACTTTAAAGAACAGGTGACACAAAATTAGGTAATATTAAAAATAAAACCAAAACCAAAGACAAGATATATTTATGGAGGAATGCATTCAAGGACTTAAGATTTGGCCTACAGTTTACCTTAAGTTTAGTATGGGTACGAACTTCAATGGTTTGCATCAATAAATTCTCAATTGAAAGATGGTCACTCTGTAAAAAAAAAGAAATAAACATCTCTGTAAGGAGTGGCCTAATGTTACCATAAAACAATCAAAACTATTTCAAATGGTTGGCATCATTTATTTGTCATATTCAGCAGATTTGGATTTCCAGAACTTTAGCAATTTCCATGTAGACATTACAATTCAATCTAGTCCAGTGATCATTAGACAATATAGTACCAAATTTGCCTGCCTATGTTGATGTGGCAAATAAGATGAATTTTCAAATTTTGTAAAGTTTCCATCCTTCATCCATATATAAATCAATGCTGTGTATAAGACCAGGCTAGATCAATACCTCTGCTTCGTCTTTTCATTATAGTTCGCTCCACACAGCATTGCAAATTTTCTCCTAACTGCAACTCAGTAAATTTTCAGGATGACATCATTTAATGTAAATAAAAAATACTCATTTCACATGAAATATTTTCAAAGATTTTTAAGCTTAATGCTCAGTGCTGAGACAGGCTAGTAGCATTTTTATATGACTTTGGAATGACTTGACTGGGGTTCGAAACCCACAGCCTCCCACATCACAGGTTGATGCTCTAACTACTTAGGCAAACAGGTGTTATCTGAAAATGACCTTAACACAGCTGTATCATATTTAATTAGAAAGCCCTGTGGTTAAACATTGGATATGTTAACTAAAACTAGAAGGAATTGTTTACTCAGGGGTATTAATTAACAATGGAATGTATATGAACAAGATCACAATGGTCAGGTAAATAAACAATACAGATTACAATTGTCCTGAAACCTCTCTCTTTCTTCCCCTCTTTTATATCTGGGCATATTTTATTTGATCACAAGATGAAAGAAGAAAAATGAGATGGAATATCCATCTCTGTCATGGTTATTCATTTTATTAGTCTATTCTTATATATATATATATGTGTGTGTGTGTGTGTGTGATCTGACTTATAACTAGGTATCTATGTATAAGGGGAGGGCAATCTGACATACCTGTATTGCAAGTCCCACTTTCCTGTTCTCCTCTGGGGACATGGGGGGAGTGTGGCTGATCTGTAGAGGATTCCCATCATCCTCATCACTCACATGAATGCTCAGCTTGTACACTGACATTAAATGCATATGATTGAAACTTTGCAAGCAGGTGTTATATACATGTGAACAAAACAGTTTGACAAAATGCCATAAGTTTTCACCATATCTCCTAATTTCTATTAAGTAAGAAAGAATTACAAAGCAATGAAAATAATAATATTCTAAGAAAACTTGCAAAGAACTTATAACATTCGTCAAATATTAAAAATAAATTCCAAAACAAAATGTGTCAGTTCAACTTCTCTTGTGTTACTTAAACACAATCAAGATATTGCTCTCTGTGAAAAACAAATAAACATGATGTGTCGATTACTTATCTGCAGCATAAGTTTTAAGTAAAACACTGATTTTAAAAGTGAAGACTTACCTGTTGCTTCTTGTGGTTTCTCCTTTTTGATTTGGTCCCTAAAAGGAGACAAGGTAATTCAAACTATTCGAGACAGTCTTGTACTGGAAACTAAGTAACATAAAAATTTCAAATGCATCTCTAATTACCAAACTGTTTATACTTAAGGTTATCTGAGAATGTAAAAGTGAGAAGTTTGGTTATATTATGGAGTAATGGTATATTAGCAAAAGACTAGCTATATGGAGCAGGTAAAAAGTTAAGATCTAACAATATAAATGCTGTCCATTCATTATTTTTTATGGGGTAGCAATTTTCATGACTTATATTGGAATGTGAACCATCTAGATATTCAAAGCAAGTGTCCCTCCCCTTACCACAGGCCATATAAAACCATCACTTGCTTGTTTTAATATCTATCAATGATGGTATCTTAAGTATAGCATATATATAAACTGGCTGTGTGAACTTGGAAGCTCTGTCCAAATGAAATGACACCAGCTGATGCCATAGTAATCTGACTTATAAGTGAGCATATATGGTAAATAGGAGTGATCATGTTGGGGTAATAAAGACTGACCTTCAATTAAATTTTGACCCTATATTTTAGGGATTTTATATTTTTTTCCTTTTATGCATTAAACAGAATTTTAAACATCTCTACCTTTTATCTTTATCCTGTACTTCATGTTTATCTTTATTTTTAAGACTTTATCAGCCAAAAGTTTGTAATTCTTCACATTGCAAATAACTTCAAAATTTGTATGAAATTGTGTGTTTTGGTTTATAAAAACATTATAATGTATATATTTGTGCACACTCAATTTCATGGATATTCTCACCCATCTCACCAAAAGCTTTCAATTCTTCATTAGACCTTTACAATGTGATCATGGAAGCTCCCCTTGTGAAAAATCAGTTCTAAAATTACTCAAAAAAGTTGAAACTTGTTACGTGTGTCTGTGTCTTTGCGAGAGAGAGACTTTTTGAATCTTTTGAGTTCTTCATAGGCTATACAACGGCCAGTATATCTGATGGAGAAAAAACAGGAAATACCCCTGAAAGAACCGCTGGTGTACAAGACACTATTAGCAAGCATTCCCACATATGGTTTAACTGATACTTGTGTGAGTGACCTAAAAGTGAGTGCCTTGGACCACTTGGCCACATGTGTATTACTCTGATCTGACTGCCATTGCACTGCATCACAGACCCTAATCTGCCACTGCACATGCATCACAGACCCTAATCTGCCACTGCAATTTGCATCACAGACCCTAATCTGCCACTGCAAATGCATCAAAGACCCTGATCTGCCACTGCAAATGCATCACAAACGCTAATCTGCCACTGCAAAGTATCACAGACCCTGATCTGTCACTGCAAATGCACCACAACCCTGATCTGCCACTGCACATGCATCACAGATACTAATCTGCCACTGCACATGCATCAGACCCTAATCTGCCACTGCAATGCATCACAGACCCTGATGTGCCACTGCACATGCATCACAGACCCTGATCTGCCACTGCAAATGCACCACAGACCCTGATCTGCCACTGCACATGCATCAGACCCTAATCTGCCACTGCACATGCATCACAGACCCTAATCTGCCACTGCAAATGTATCACAGACCCTAATCTGCCACTGCAAATGCATCACAGACCCTAATCTGCCACTGCAATGAATCACAGACCCTGATCTGCCACTGCAAATGCATCACAGACCCTAATCTGTCACTGCAATGTATCACAGACCCTAATCTGCCACTGCAAATGTATCACAGACACTAATCTGCCACTGCAATACATCACAGACCCTGATCTGCCACTGCAAATGCATCACAGACCCTAACCTGCCACTGCAAATGCATCACAGTCCCTAATCTGCCACTGCAAATGCATCAGACCCTAATCTGCCACTGCAAATGCATCACAGACCCTAATCTGCCACTGCAAATGCATCACAGACACTAATCTGCTACTGCAAATGCATCACAGACCCTAATCTGCCACTGCAAATGCATCACAGACCCTAATCTGCCACTGCAAATGCATCACAGACACTAATCTACCACTGCAAATGCATCAGACACTAATCTGCTACTGCAAATGCATCACAGACCCTAATCTGCCACTGCAAATGCATCAGACCCTAATCTGCCACTGCAATGCACCAGACCCTAATCTGCCACTGCAAATGCATCACAGGCCCTGATCTGCCACTGCAAATGCACCACAGACCCTAATCTGCCACTGCAATGCACCAGACCCTAATCTGCCACTGCAATGCATCACAGACCCTGATCTGCCACTGCAAATGCATCAGACACTAATCTGCCACTGCAATGCATCACAGACCCTGATCTGCCACTGCAAATGCACCACAGACCCTAATCTGCCACTGCAATGCTTCACAGACCCTGATCTGCCACTGCAAATGCACCACAGACCCTGATCTGCCACTGCAAATGCACCAGAAGATCAGTGTTCTTTACTTTACTTAAAATTCCCAATAAAGTACATATACCCTGATCTGCCAGCAAATTATGTGGCAGCACATTTGGGTCTATGCAACTTCCAGATGGATCTGAGATATAAAGTTGCTTTTGAATTTAATTTTTATAGTGCAATCTCTCTTTAGCAGCCACTCATGTGATAACTAGATTTATTTGGGCATTGCTGTGGATCTTGAGAGGTTAATTAAAAGAAGAGGAAATCAGATCCTGGATACATAAGTTTGTTGTTTAAGAGATGCTTTGAAAGGCTGCAGAGTAATGATCATTAAGACTCTAAGCACAAAGACTAAACATACCTCCAGTAGGAAATAACAAGACACTTTCCAACGATGTATTCTTCAACACGAAGACTGTCTCCTAAATACTCTCTCACTAGTTTCTGAGTCTGAAAATTTGCATAAATGGACATGGGGAAAAAGATTAATGAAATGCAAATCTATCAGATAAAACATTATTCAGTGTAACTCTAACTACATGTCTGAAATTAGGAATATGGTATAAAGGAATACTATGTAATATAAATTCAGATTATAATAAAAAACATGTTGAAAAAGCCAGAATAAGCTGTTATTACTTCCTTGTATACCAGTAACAAATATATTTTCTTGTGCACTTGTTAATGGTCAATATTGAGACAAATTATCATTTAAATGTTCTGCACCTTTCCACAATGCTTTTTGTGTTCTTTTGAGAAAGTTTAATACTGTACAAACTTAAAATAAAGACAGCAAGCAAATTCAGGATGTCACAATAATGAAATTTGATTATGGCCTAGAAAACAGAATTGCAAAGTTACTGGACTGACATGGAAAGTAACTGAGTTCATTTGTTTATCTCAAAAAGCAAATTTGGAAAAGTAAAGAAATGGGGTACAACAAATTAATATGACTCGGACAATAAAACTTTGACTATTATACATGATGCACACAATTTCCTTCAATCTGAACAAGATGTGTTATATGATACACCCCTGTACTTCAAACAGTTTTTACTAATTAGCATAAAAAATGAAAGCTTAAGATACAGACATGTGACCTTGACCTTGCTTCAAAGATTTGACACATGCAATGTTACAGAACATCCAGTGATAATAAACAATTATACCATGCTTCATCTATTTATCTTAAACAGCTCTTCAGTTAGAAATCAGAAGAGTCAATGTGACTCAAACCCAAAATATTGATTGACGATCTTGACCTTTGAGACAGAACCCTACAAGTGGTACATAGCACACATTTAAGTGACATAAAGTAATATCAAGTTTTATCCCTTCATTTCCAATAACTCAAATATTCTGAAGTGGAAAGGAAGGTGAAACAAAAAAAATTCAACATGTAACACCCTGACATTGACCTGAAAATGACCCAAAATATGGAACACAACACATTTATTAATCATGACATCTACATATAAAAGGGTGCATCTCTTAATCTCAGAATGTCCTAAGGCATAGAGTGGAAAGAAAATGTGATAGAAACAAAGCACTGAGCCATGACTTAACTTCAAAGATAGGATCATCCCAATGTGGTATCCTTCCAGTCATAATGAATATGTATACCAATGTGGCACACTACACAACTTTTAGTCATAATTCATATGTATACCAATTGTGGCACACAACACAACTTTTAGTCATAATGCATATGCCTACCAATGTGGCACACAACACAACTTTTAGTCATAATTCATATGCCTACCAATGTGGCACACAACACAACTTTTAGTCATAATTCATATGTATACCAATGTGGCACACAACACACATTCCATTCAAGACCTACAAATATACTAATGTGGCACACAACACACCTTCCAGTCAAGATGTACAAGTTCACCAATGTGGCACACAACACAACTTCCAGTCATGATGTACATTATACCAATGTGGCACACAACACATCTTCCAGTCATGATGTACATTATACCAATGTGGCACACAACACACCTTCCAGTCATGATGTACATTATACCAATGTGGCACACAACACATCTTCCAGTCATGATGTACATTATATCAATGTGGCACATAACACACCTTCCAGTTATGATGTACATTATACCAATGTGGCACACAACACATCTTCCAGTCATGATGTACATTATACCAATGTGGCACATAACACACCTTCCAGTCATGATGTACATTATACCAATGTGGCACACAACACATCTTCCAGTCATGATGTACATTATAACAATGTGGCACACAACACATCTTCCAGTCATGATGTACATTATATCAATGTGGCACATAACACATCTTCCTGTCATGATGTACATTATACCAATGTGGCACATAACACACCTTCCAGTCATGATGTACATTATACCAATGTGGCACATAACACACCTTCCAGTCATGATGTACATTATACCAATATGGCACATAACACACCTTCCAGTCAAGATGTACTAGTATACCAATGTGGCACACATAACACCTTTCAATCAAAGATGTACAAGTGTAATAAGTTGCATCCCTTAATCTAAACTGACATAAAAGAAATAATGCCTATCCATTCTAAAGAGATATGAAAAAATAACTTATAATCCATCAAAACTACAGATATTTAAGTACCTTTTTAGTTAGAGTGGAATGTAATTTGACAGAATCTTGTGAACGCAACTATCTCAAGAGATTTCAATGGATACACATATTGTGTGCTGAAAAATGGTGTTAAGCCCAACAAACAACAGATTATGGTCAACAAATCACTGCCCACACAATTGTTTTAGAGTTACTTCCCTTTTTGTCTTGCTGCTTAAAGCAATGTTGCAATATTTTTTTAATATAACTTGTCTCTCAGTTTGCTATGGACCAGTTTTATTCTTATTATCTGATGATGTCCATATTGCCAAATCAATGTGTTTGCAGACTTTCTTAAAATGTCATTGTCTTTTCTAAGTTGCAGTTGAATGCAATATATGACAATGTTGAATAAATCTATTCTTGTGGTTTTCAGTAGACTGCTGTAAAACTTGACCAACCATCATACATATTAAATTTTTAGAAGCAGTTACTTCAATTTTTAGGACAGAATCTTGTGAACCAGTCTAAAAGATGTTGACAGCATAATACAGATTCATCTCCTTTTTTGGTTCACCATGGCAGATGCATCACACTTTTTGTTTTATGTTCCACCATATCCAACCCCCTACACCACCACTCTTTGAAGGAGACATTAAGTGACATAATCAAATCCATCCTATATATGACACATCTTCCCTCAATGACAGCAAGGATCAAGTCTGATCAGAAAATATTGGAAAAAGATATTGTCATTGAAATCTGTGTATTTATGACCTTTCACTTAATTCCAGCAACCTGAATGATACCCTCCCCTCTTGTTGATGGCTACCCTAAGGAAACTTTACTCCATAGTTTTGTGACTAACCACCTGATTAAACTGAAAAATATTTCACAAATTATAATGCCACCTAAAAGAGAGCCAATAATTTTTTTAATTAGAATCATTCATGTTGTATATGCGCTTGTGGATCATCAAAACTGGACAAAAGATGGTCTACAATAGCTGCTCCTTTTTTAAAATTACTAAATTTGTAGTAATTATTGAAATTTGCAAAAAATAAACAGATCTGAGTAAAAACAATTGATGAAGTATCATTTTTTATCACTAGAAATTTAAAACAACAAAAATTTAACTTCAAAATTTGAGTCAAATAAAAACAAATCTGTCCTATCCATGGAAACAAGTCAAACAATCCAGTCCTCTCAACAAGATGTCAATGAACCATGTATAAAACAGATTTAAATGGTTTTCTTTAAAGTGAAAGTGCTTTCAAAAACTTGACATTCACTCCACCTTAACAGGGGAGACTACTAATATATAATGAATTTCTCAGTTCAATTCTATTTAAATGGAAAGATCTTAAGATGCAACTTACCTGAGAATGCAGGACCTCTAACTGTAATGACTGACAAAATGAGTCTGTGACACTGTTAAGGAATATAAGATGAAAGCAAACTAACAAAGAAAGATGTTGTACAATCAACTGGACCTTTGTTTAAAATACACAAGCATTCTAACTCTTTCCTAGCTAAATATAAATCTGTCAATCAACATTCAACTGTCTCCAGAGATACTGCCAGGATTTTATCTAAAGGGAGGAGTTTCCCTTTGTCACCCAGAAAATGGGTGAGTAGATAAGAAAAGCAGGAGAGGATGATCAATGTTTAATATTTAACTAGCACTTAAATATCCATCCTATTTTTTTCCAGCTTCACTTTTTTCAAGATAAGTTAAAATCAAAATCCTCAAAAGATCTATTCTCTAATTTTATAAGCATTAAACTGTTTGGTGTTCCTTAGTTTAATATGTTCCTTATGTGTGTATGAATTTTGCTGTGTCTTTCACGGTCTGCTGTCTTAAGAGGCATATGGATGCTATGTACAATTTTTCAAAGCTAATATATATTATCTCAGATATCTCTGCTCCAAAATAAGATTTTTCAAAACTGAGCTCTGTCAAAGTTACACTTTCTTAAAATGCTGCTTTGCTGACAAATATACCAGAACTTTGATTTCTTCCATAATGTTGTATTGGGTCCATCAATGCCATAATTTCCTTGTTCAGAGAAAACAAATATCCTGACTTTAAAATTTATTTCTAGATTCTTATTTGATTTATCTTAGTCCTTAGCAAGCTATATAGTTTTGTAGCACAATACCCCTGTTGTATGAATTGTTTGAGAAAAGAAATGAATACCATTAAATTGCCTGCATTTTTTTTAGACTTGGTATTCTTCCTTTTCAACAGTTCTTTTCAAAATGTCACTGAACTAGGGGTGACTGCCATGAATTCTGTTTTTGTCCCTCTAGCATGTACATCAGACTCACACTGAACATCATTTTCAGGTTCTGAATCACAAACTGGCACACTTTGCAGCTCCACTGCTCTGTTATACTAGAGAACCTTAAAAATCAATACCATCAGAACTATCATCAACCATATTTGCCAAATGAAATCTAAAGCTGAAACAAAGAAGTAGGAGTCAGCCATTGGAGGTTTTCAAGGCAGCTTGTATTTTCAACATATATTTGCAAAACTTTTCTAATGAATGCAAGGTTAAAACTACAACAAAATGCTTGTTCTGGGTCCCAATACAAATCAAATTTAGTTTAACAACTATTCATGTCAACTCAAAGTATGTAAGCAGTTGCCCACCTGAACAAAGACAGAACTATAAGACCTCTACTTACACCATGACAAGCACTTTTAAGGGTTAACAGTTAAATAAAATTTGCATACTGTGCAGAGTATATTTTTATATGTGCAGATTTCAACTAAATTTTCAGGAGTTCTCAAGCTGTAATTTCACACAAAATTCTGCATGATTCACACATTTGCACTCATTGGCAGCATCTCTGTGTCTCTATTGAAAATGCTGGAACATATTACCTATTCCACTTGTAATACATATAAATGTCTTCAAACAACATGTTCAAATATTTCCAGATTCAGTTCCAGATAAAGCTGTTGAGTTAATTTTAATTTTTTAAAGCATTAGCAATGATTTTTACATATTAAAAATCCAACTGGCAGCAATAATTAAAACTGTTGGAAAACAACATATTTTATATTTTCAAATTTCAAATTCTACAAAATTTAACTATTATGTCTCTCATGACTGCAAACAAAGTATGTAAATGCTGTTTTCTCCTTATAAAAACATATTTAACTTTAGTTTCTGTTGTAATCTCAAGTCCAATTCTTTGAGACAACAAAAAAGGCCTAAGATAAATGAAATCAGTCCTTTCTGTTATATGACATGGTAGAATAATGTCAGAAATTTACTGAACTTCTTTGCAAGTCAGACAATATAGAAAACGTGTATTTCATGAACAGAGATCTACACAATTTAAGTTACAAGAAACTCATGTCATGAATTCTTTTCCTCTGAAATGTAATCAACATTTTTAAAAAGCAATAGGCATGTATCAGCATAGATGTGGCATAAATCCACTTTTATTTGAATAATTTTGTTTGATGCCAGTTCCTATTAGTTGGCACAAGACAAGGATACGTAAAACTCTGCATAAATCATGAAGAGGCTTGTCATTATCTAAGAGTCGGGACTGGACCAGCTGGTGAATGTAGTTGATCTGAAAAAGGAAATTAAGGCAGTCTTTGCACATACAAATATATGCAACTAGAATTAGGTCCATGTTATGACACTGCATACAGTATTCTTCCAAGGATGTGGTCCAAGTGTTACAACAGTGATATGTGAGTTTGCTGCTTTCATTAATATAGCAATGAAAGCAGTAAATGAAATATCCAAGATATAACCCAGGGAAATCCACAATGCATGATCTAGAGTCTGTGCTGAATGCACATGTGAATTGATCTCCTTATTTTGATTAAATTTAATCAAGAAAATCTGGTTGGACTTCAACAGTTTTCAACATATTACCTAGTGCATATCCCATACACAAATGGAATTACCCAAGGCCTTTACTGTATGCAAGGTAGATTTATCTCCTTAATCCCATTAAATGTAAACATGGTTATGAGGTGGTGGTCTTAAAAGTTTCCAATATATGACTCATTCTGTGCCTATGTTGGATGATAAAAAGGCAGATCTACAACTAAAAGATGCAGATACACTACCCATGGGTAATAATTCAGGGCCTCTGCTGGATGAATGATCTGTGGGTAATGATTCACGGTCTATGTTGAATGACTAAAAGGCAGATCCCCCTACCCATGCATCATAATTCAGGGCCTCAGTCAGGTGATTGAAAGGTACATCCCCTACCAAACATGCATGATTCAGGGCTTATGTTGGATAACTGCAAGGCACATTAGCTGTATTCTAGATTTTTATATTATCGTGTTCATTGCAATATATTGTTTGTCCTATTTCCACTCAATCCAAAAACATAACTAGGTCAAACTAATTTCATAATGAATACCATATACAGTTTTTATTTTAAAACTTGAATCCCTGTGTTCACAGACATACTTCTTTCATCAAAAACGATTTCATGCTGAAGGCTTCTCGTTTGGTCATATTAGCTGCCATTACGAGCTTGGTGGGGTTTTTTTTTGAGCTGCATGTGACTGCAGAGCACTCTCTCCCATTTCATGCAAATCAATATCCTTCTGGCATAATTTGCATTTTGCAAAGCCCTCTAAGAAAGATCTCATAATCTAAACTTTATATTCCTCTTCGTCCAGCATTCAAAATTGGAATCGGGAGCCAGCCTTTTCAAAGCGTATAAATGATTCAAATTTAAACCGTGGCTACATCAGAGCTTCGTTCAATTGGAATTTCAAAATGTATAACTGCGCATTGGCCAGTTGTGGAAATTTCTTTTCCAACAAAATCTTAGGAGATCATTTTTGTTTTTTTTTTAAAAAAAAAAATCTTTTCGTTTTATTTAAATCTGTAAAATGAAAAGTATTTATTAATTCCTTTCGGTTTCAATAAACTAAGGCTTTTCAAGGTACAAAGACAATATTTTTAATTTTCAAGGTGTTTTCAAGGCCTTGTGGGACAAATTAATTTTTCAAGGCTTTTCAAGGTTTTTAAAGTCACCTACTAACCCTGGTTAGATGACTGAAAGGCACAAACCTTCACAAGAGCACAATTCAGAGCCCATAATGGATAAATGAGGGACAAATATATTAACCAATATGAATGTTTCAGTGCCTTTGTTGGATGACTGAAAGGCACAAATCTCACTGAACAGTCATGATTCTGAGCCTCTGTTGGATGACTTGAAGGCACATCCCCTACCCAATTGGTATAATTCTGGCCTATTTTGGATGACTTGAAGGCACATCCCCTACCCAACTGGTATAATTCTGGCCTATTTTGGATGACTTTAATGCACATCCCCTACCGAATTGGTATAATTCTGGCCTATTTTGGATGACTTGAATGCACATCCCCAACCCAACTGGTATAATTCTGGCCTATTTTGGATGAATGAATGCACATCCCCTACCCAACTGGTATAATTCTGGCCTATTTTGGATGACTTGAATGCACATCCCCTACCCAACTGGTATAATTCTGGCCTATTTTGGATGACTTGAAGGCACATCCCCTACCAAACTGGTATAATTCTGGCCTATTTTGGATGACTTGAAGGCACATCCCCTACCCAACTGGTATAATTCTGGCCTATTTTGGATGAATGAATGCACATCCCCTACCCAACTGGTATAATTCTGGCCTATTTTGGATGACTTGAAGGCACATCCCCTACCCAACTGGTATAATTCTGGCCTATTTTGGATGACTTGAAGGCACATCCCCTACCCAACTGGTATAATTCTGGCCTATTTTGGATGACTTGAAGGCACATCCCCTACCCAACTGGTATAATTCTGGCCTATTTTGGATGACTTGAAGGCACATCCCCTACCCAACTGGTATAATTCTGGCCTATTTTGGATGACTTGAAGGCACATCCCCTACCCAACTGGTATAATTCTGGCCTATTTTGGATGACTTGAAGGCACATCCCCTACCCAACTGGTATAATTCTGGCCTATTTTGGATGACTTGAAGGCACATCCCCTACCCAACTGGTATAATTCTGGCCTATTTTGGATGACTTGAAGGCACATCCCCTAAGCAACTGGTATAATTCTGGCCTATTTTGGATGACTTGAATGCACATCCCCTACCCAACTGGTATAATTCTGGCCTATTTTGGATGACTTGAAGGCACATCCCCTACCCATGGGCATGATACAAGGTCTATGCTGTATAACTGAAAGGCACATACCCTACCCATGGGTCATGATACAAGATCTATGCTGTATGACTGAAAGGCACATACCCTACCCATGGTTCATGATTCTGGTCCTATGTTGGTTGCATGAAAGGCACATACATAACCCAATAGGAATGAATGATTATGGCCCATGTTGTATGACTGAAGGAACACCCATGGGTCATGATTCAGGGCCTATGTTGGATACAGATGTGAATTTATCACCCTATGCTCTTTAAATTTATATATGTCAGTAGGGCAGGAATCAGAACAGTTTCCTATCTGTGGCCCAGCAGAACATCACCTAACACAGGGGGTGGACCCATTATCTTATTCCATCTACTCATATTTTGTATATGTATGTGGCTACAGGGTAGGACCAAATAATGAGCCTGGAAAGCAATCCCCTACAACTGATGCAAGACATGAGGGCATGATCATAAAACCTGAATCAAATGTCTGTGATGACACACCAATATTCAAATCTCCACCTGTAATTAAGAAGTATCTCCACCCCACTTGTACTTAAGAAATACATTGGAATGTTTAAAAAACTACATTTTTACAATTATAGACTGAATGCAAAATCATACAACAATGATTTGATTCAAATCTGTGTCTTCAACAGTGTAGTATGAGAGAAACTACACCTTTTTTCAAAGAAATGTGCTGCCTGGAAAAAATGTAATGGATCAAGAAAAATTGTCATGACAGATTTCCATGATTTTAAATATAATGAAACAAAAATACTATGTTTTAATAGTCACTAAAATAGGATGGAAAGCATTGCATGTCTGACATATTATCAACTACTAAGTCCAACATGATATTATTAGCTGCTAAATAAAAATTACCTGAAGGGAATGAACAAGAGATTTTCCATCTGAAAAGAAAGGAAAAAGGAAAACCACGTAAGAATCGACAGAAGTGTGCCGAGAGAGGTTTTTCATATAACCTTAATCTACACAAAATTAGGGCCAGACATTAAGATGTGGGATAGTTATAGTAATCAGATTATTCTTCTTTATCATCTGTCTTTCTGTCCATCCATTAAAATTTCTTGTGACCAGCCGAGCTCTGCAACCTTTAAACAGCACTGGATGCCATTTAGTAGCTGAACTGCCCAATACATGTAGAGAGCTGCCTTTGTAAACATTTTTGTGTTAACTTATAGTATTTTGATGAAGTTATTGTAAACTGCATAGCTTAGGAACCAGTCAACATATTCTGATGCAATTTGGCATACACTGTCTTGAAAACTTAGTTGTGTTCTATATAGGTTTTTTTGTGACAACTTCATTTTGAATAGAGTTATGACCCATGACAATTAACTTTGTATCTTCATATGAAATGGGTTTTTTTAGCAACCAGCACAGCCTATGAACTAGTAAACGTGTTCTGATGCAGTTTTGTATAACACCTCTTGTAGACTTAAATGTGTCTTTTATAGGTTTAGTATAATTCATTTTGGACACACTGGGCCCTGTTTGATTCTGACAACTTCCTAATTTATTCTTAAGAAGTTTTATCAAGAAATTTGGTATATTTTGAGCACATAAAAAATAACAAGTCTGTCTAATATGCAAAGACAAATGAAAGGCCCAATATTGTTCAACTAGATGACATCTGCCTTAGAGCCAAATGCAGTTTGCCATAAAATCTGAGTCAGTAGGATGCTTTCTGTGGAAATTTCTTCCAATGCTGTTGATTGCATATCTATGAAAAAAATTATTATAGAGGTTTCTCTAGCATTTCCATCCATACTACACATTAACTTCATTTATCCAGTGTTGTAAGGCCATTATGAAACTCTGCTTTCTTTCCAAAGTTTGTTAATATTTGGTGTTTTCTTGTAAACAAGGTGTGAAAATGTCTGTCTACATTTAGCAATGACAGCCAAATTTCATGATATATCAGCATGATTTTTAACATGCCATGTTTTCTGTAAAATTCTGGTCAAATATGAAGCATGGTTTTTCAGAACACTCATCATTTATAATTGGTCATTTCTATTTTTATTATTAGCACCAGATAGACATCATTGGTAGAAACCTGAAAGACCTCTGTGTCATGTTTTGTCAACTAGTTTAAGAAGAATTAATTTCATTGTATTTCTGTGTTTTAGTAGTGTTGTAAAAGGGTGAATACAAGCAGAATTTATTTTTATATAGCAATATACCTTGATATAGTACAATTTATTGCCATAAATATTAAAAAAAACTTGGAAAATTTTGCAGAAAGTGAAATATTACATAATGCACAAGGCTTAAAACTATTTATTACTTTCAAATATTTTAGGTGAACAAAAACTGGTTTTAAAATGTTGATTGCATATGTTACAAAAACAGCGGTTTCAAGGTTTTTCTATTTTCTTTTCAACTTTATTTTTGGCATAGCAGCATCATTTTTAAATGGACTTTCTCTCCAATTTGATACAATTAAGCTAAGCAGTTTTTAGAATAAGTCATTTAAAGGTTTTTCTTTCTTAGTAATTGCAGCCTAAAGTTCATAGCAAATAAACATCACCTGCAAAAGTTTGTAAAACATTCATGCCAACATGCTTTTTCTTGAATTTAGTCAAATTCTGCAGACTGGTTTTTGAGCACAAGTTGTTTAAAGATTAGTTTAGTTTTGGTAAACGGTGACAATATTTGATGGCGGATCGATATTGTCTGTAAAAATTCTGAAGCTGTAAATGCTGGAATGTTTACTGTCAACTTTGGTAAAATTCTGTTGAGTGATTTTGGAGAAGTCAGTTAAATATTCTTCTATTTTTGATAATGTGGTGATATTTGACACAGACTGGTATCATTTGTAAAACTAGAGCATGCTATAATCTTACTGGATCTAATGGTCAGGTGATCTAAACAACCTGCATGTGCATTGTCTTCAATTAGCATGAAAACTTAAGACTAATGTTTAGGCTGCATGCATCTTACCTCCTGTCTCATGGTCCTCTACCAGAATTTCAATATCAAGCAGACGCCAAGGGATTGTGGGACTATCACCCATCAAGGTCAAAGTCACCTGTGAAAATAACACAAATGTCATACATACTATGAATGGCATGATAAAAGATATATTCTGATGCAGAAAAATCCAGTTCACTGGTTATGATTTGCATTATCAAGCCCATCTTCACTAGCCAAGGGTTCAATGTGATAACCCCTTTCTACACCTTCACATAGCAAAGATGTATCAAGCCAGACCTATTTCAATGGGTCACAATGGCAAATTGGCACCTTTTAAATACATATTCCACCACTCACCATAGCACACAACTATGACACAGAGGCATGATGCAAAATCTCTTACACAAATCCCAATGCAATGACTGTATGTATCAAGTTTGGTTTAAAAAATTAAAAATTACTACAACTGCAATGTTGTAAAAATTGTTACCCCACAACATCCTCCCAAAATCTATACCACACTGGGAACCTATGTATGCATAACTTAGGCCATTTTTGTATAATCGACCTTCAAACCCTTCCCAGGGATATAAGAAGAGTAGCCTAAAAACTATAACCCAGTCACAAATGGTTATCACATAGCAAAATATGTGTACATTATATGGGCATCTTTTGCATATTAGACCCCGTCCATAGGTAAGGCCCCAAACTTACATCCATCTTGCAAATGGGCATCATATTTGCAAACTAAGAACAAAGCTTGATGGATTTCCATCAGATTAGGATGAAATAGAGATATGGATACATGAAAGGTATTAAATGGGGGAAAATTACATGCACATGTTGCAGCATCAACTCCATAAGGGCTACATAGGAATAATTATATATACATATCGCAGCATCAACTCCATAAGGACTACATAGGGATAACTATATATGCATATCGCAGCATCAACTCCATAAGGACTACATAGGGATAATTATATATACATAGTGCAGCATCAACTCCATAAGGACTACATAGGGATAATTATATATACATATTGCAGCATCAACTCCATAAGGACTACATAGGGATAATTATATATACATATTGCAGCATCAACTCCATAAGGACTACATAGGAATAATTATATATACATATCGCAGCATCAACTCCATAAGGGCTACATAGGGATAATTATATATACATATCGCAGCATCAACTCCATAAGGACTACATAGGGATAATTATATATACATATCGCAGCATCAACTCCATAAGGACTACATAGGGATAATTATATATACATATCACAGCATCACCTCCATAAGGACTACATAGGGATAATTATATATACATATCGCAGCATCAACTCCATAAGGACTACATAGGGATAATTATATGTACACATTGCAGTGTCAACTCTATAGGAGCTACATTGGGATAAATATATGAAAATGCAGCATCAACTCTATTGAGGCTACATGGGGATAAATATATGAAAATGTAGCATCAACTCTATTGGGGCTACATGGGGATAAATATATGAAAATGCTGCAGCATCAACTCTGTTAGGGCTACATTATGATAACTATATATACAGTTGCAGAATCAACTCTAGAGGGGCAACATGGATAATTATATATATAGCAGCATCAACCCTTTTGTGGAATTATTGTATATTCATTATGCAAAATTAACTCAATAGAGGTACAGTGACACTTCTAAGTTTACAATTATCTCATTATTTTTGTGAACAAGATTAATAATGTCATACTTGAAGTCAATGATTCAATAATAAATTAAAAATATGAAATTGTAGGTAACTGTAACAGAATTTGTAGCATTTTGTGGTAGACAATGACTATAAAACAAAATTAACCATGTTAAAATGATTCTTAGATAACTACATGGATTTTATGAAACAATACATCTCTCCTATTCTCAATGTTTTACTATATTTACAGTTCAGTAATGATCCATGTACAGGTTTACTGAAGAAAATAAGAAAACCTAGCATTGTTAATGTGCATGACTTTTACACAATGCATGAATAAAACACTCTATCAGAAAAAAGTATGTTTTACCTGAAATTCATGTTCTACTAAGAATTTTACTCTGCCATTTTCTGAAATGAAGTGAACGTATTTTAGAAATTATTATAAGAAAAAAATGACAACACTTTATGTACATACATGATACAAAATGAATTAAAATGTATGATAGTTTTACTTTTGGAGATAAGTTATCTGAGGATTTTACAGAAATTTTAGTACTTAATACATCAATGAAAAGAGTTCAATACTATCATACAACATATGCTACTTGCAGTAGTAATTAAATTTATATAATTTTTTGTTTACAGGTTTGATGACTCCGCTATTTTCAATGTTATTTTGCAAAGTTGTCAAATGAATAAAAATAACAAATACCTTCCCTGAACTAACAATTTTAATATAGTCACAGACAAGTAACTTGTTTAAAACTGATTTAATAATCTTGTAGATGAAAATCCAACATGTAAGTTGTCACCTTTATTATTTCTGCTAGTCATAGTACAGTGACTGATTCTTCTTTCTTATTATTAAACTGGCCCCTCCATAAAGATTCAGGAGAGATTATAGCTAGGAACCAGTTGATTTACTGATATAACAACAGTGATATTTCATAAATTTGCATTTTGCTTACTAAACAATGATATTAGTAATAAATCAGATAATTTTACTCTGCAAATATATTCAAGCATCAGTTGTTTAAGGTAGGTAATGATTTTTTTAACTTGGAATTAAATTTTAAGAAAATACAAATGGTTGAATCACAAAGGGGTAAATAACTTTGTTCCACAAATTCTGCATTGCTTGGTGACCCTGCTATATGATATGCAATAAATAATATCATAGTATTACATCAGATCATTAATAAATATTGAAATTAATTTGATTAAATTAATTTAAAAACCTTCATTCAATATTATCAACAAAGAGATATATCCACCTATTGTTAGTTTCCTCATTAATGGAGGCAGCTCCATTGAGACCAGTCTGTACTGAATGACCTGATCCAACCTCTGAAGGGTCTGCTGCTTCTCACTAGGGGTGATAGGGTCAGGAGGTACAATTTTGTCCTAAAAACAAGTCAAGGGAGGTAACATTATGAATCTACATATATATATGTTTTTGTTTAAAATGTTCCACATTCAGTTCAATGAAAAGCAATGGAATCAAAAGAAAACAAGCAAAATGGTCTATGCAAATCTGTTATCTTTTATACATTTTCAATTTTTTATTATGTATATAAGATGAACCTCCTTTTTCTCTACTTGTCAGGACAATGTTGGAATAGCACTCTGCTAAAATATAACTGAAAGCAAGTTCTAAGTTTCTTATTAAAATAGTACAAACGTCCAGTGACACTGCATATAATGAAATCGATACACACCTCTGCATGGGAAAATTAGTTACAACAATCCTGCTATTCCATCATGACTGAAATTAAAATTATGTAATGCTTTTTAGCACTTAAAAAACTTTGCCTTTGGAGAATTAAATATTGTAAATGAGGTTTATTTTCAATCAGGTGGTACAAGACCTTTCTTGTCTTGTTGCAGACAATAGTCTGCATTTTACTTATGTGCAGACTGACTTACCCTGATACATGCTGGCTGACTTGTCCTGATACAGACTGGTTTACTTACCCTGATACATACAGGCTGACTTACCCTGATACATGCTGGCTGACTTTCCCTGATACATGCTGGCTGACTTGCCCTGATACAGACTGGTTTATTTACACTGATATATACAGGCTGACTTATCCTGATACATGCTGGCTGACTTACCCTGATATATGCTGGCTGAATTGCCCAGATAAACACTGGTTTACTTACACTGATATATACAGGCTGACTTACCCTGATACATGCTGGCTGACTTACCCTGATTCATGCTGGTTGACTTAGGGGGTGCTCACAAGTTATTATGTACTTTTGAGAGAGTGATGTATAAAAGGTGAAGTTGTTTGCATTTAAAGCATGCACATTGGAAAGAATGTTGGTATACCTTTATGCTACTTTGATGTAATGTAGCTGTCATTTCTTTGGATATTGTACTTTTGGAAATTTTAAATGATATTAGCACACTGCTAACTAAAATGACTGCTGTCTTGTGCTCTAAAAATCAGCCTGAATTTATCTAATGTACACTATCCTTAGCAGTTATTAAAATAGTGAAAATGAATTTTGCCAGACTAGACAGTACCAGCTTCTGAAAGTACAGTGAATAAATTACCAAATATTTAAAATGTTAAAAAAGATATCTGCTCTATTTTTTACAATTCACCTCTGAAGTTCAGGAAGTGAAAATGACCAAGTGGAGCTAGCACTTTTTTAAAAGATGCACATCTGGAGTAAGGCCAAGCTGCATACTCTATAACCCATATTACACCCATCAATCATACACCAAAATAAAGGGAATTAAAGGTTCTTTTAACAATACCTAAGATATACAGTCTTTTTTAAATAGCCAGTATAACTAGTGAGGAAATCCAGGGGAATTCTTTTTCTTTAAAATTCTAACCCTATGCTAAATACAAAACTGTAGAGCACCATCTTACACTAATACATGCTGGTTGACTTACCCTGATACATGCTGGCAACCTTGGATAAGTTCCCAGTGTCAGAACATCAATAGCACAAAGAAGGGAGAAGTTGGGCAACCTAAGCGAATATTTAAAATGAACATTGATTCAATTAACTCAATGCAATAATTTATTCATTAATAAATAAATATGAACTGACAATATGCTTATGTACTGAAAATTTACAAGTACTCATTAACACATTTAGTAACAGCAACAGTGCTTTATATTATATCTGAAAAACTATCTGCACAACTGACTTGAATATTAAAATACTGCAAGGTTATTTTCAACAAAAAAAGTTATTGGATACATGAATATTATTTCACATGCATAAAACACTACACTAATTTGTTCCAGATATTGGTGAGTGATATCTAATGGGTGAATATACAACAGTTCTGAATCTGTCAAATCTATTCTTTTTTAAGCTAAATATTAAATTTATTTTTCTCCAACCTTTGTATCCCCTTGAGAAACACTGTGATATAGGTCCTCATGTGAAGGATAAAACTGTTAGGCAAATTAAATATGGACAGTCAGAAGTACATGACTCCCATTGCCTTTGTCTCACCCTTACAAATTGAGAAATTAACAAACATTGTAATTAGTTATCATAATCAATTCATTATTGCCACAAGTTGGAGGAAAATGGCAGATGTAAGCAATGCCTGGAGGTGTGTCAATTTACGCTTGCTGATTGGTCAATTGATCAATTGACAAGTGAAAAGAGGTCAATTGCAATACTGTCTTAATTAAAGCAAAAATAAAACTGAAAAAACTATGAAGTGAAATCTGTAATATAACAATTATTACAGATAAAAACCTCTTCATATAAACTTAAATTTTGTTTCCTACACATCACAGATAAATTACCTGGCATTAATAAGAGTTTCCCTTGCCATCTTTGCCAGACCATCTGCTGTCTCCACAAACCACATTGACTGCTGCTCCAAAAAGTTACATATTTCCTGGGGGGAAAAAGGCAATTAAAATACACTTTAAAATATAATTAATTTTTTTTAAAACATCACAAAATACATATTCATACATGCCAACCCCTGCGAGGAAAAAGTGTAATCCCAGTGATCAAAGAGTAATCCAAGAAGAAAATGATTAATCCACATATAAAATGAAACAAATTCAATATGTAGAAAATGATTTTTTGTACTCCTATTGTCTTTTAACATCAATTACTGCTTCAAGTTTTCATATGTAGCACTTTTAGATTTAAAAAGCAACAGACTCTCATGTTGTATTTCACACGCACTTTGTACCATCTGAGACTATCAATGTTTTGCACACCAGTAGACTGCCAAGTACTAGAATAGTGAACCTGGATCTAAATTTAGTTTTATCTTTGTTAACAACACAAAACAATCACTCACTGCCTGGATTTGAATGGTAAAGAGCCAATATTCCTTTCATAACTTAACAAAGAAGAGAAAATTTATATTTTCCAGTTGTTGGGTCATTTAGCTGGAAAATAAGATGAAAAAATCAACTCTGTCTGCATGAAGTACATTGTCAGGTAGAATGCCAACTTGATACTTCAAGCATTCTACTTGTAATGTATTGGCAGCCTTACCTGCAGCAAGGTGCATTAAATGGCAGAGACAACCTGTGATATTCTCTGATAAGACATTTTTCAAAATACAGAAAGCAACTCATTTGTGAATTTCAGTTATCAGTGATGCATTATCAGCTGAAAACCCCATATAGTTCTGCCAATTTATATCATGTTTATTCAAAACATTATCATGCAAATCAAAAATGTTTTCTACAGTGGAAATTACTGTTAATTCTAGTAACAAAATAAGAGCACTCTGACTTTGCCATTTTTGTTGTCAGTCTCTTACACAGAGTACAACTTTTTGTCATCATAATTACTACCACCATCTGTAGCAATACTAAACAACCCAATTTTCATAGCTTCTTCAATTTTAAGTTAAGTATCTTCAGCTAAACAACTGAAAAATATTAGATAATTTTGCTAATTGCACATGCATGTATTCTGCAATTTTGGAGCCAGGAAACATCTGATCAAAGGACCAAAGTAGTCTTCAACCGCTAGGGGTAGTCCACGTTCTATTAAGAACTTGGTAAATAATACATCTAAATTTGTAACATTCGCATCCACTATCAAGTTTTACTGTAAAAAAAAAGTTAGCTTAGTACCATAATTAGTATAATTCAAGATTTCTTTAGTTTTCAAGTGTTGCTCCACATCAAATTTACTACCATGAATAATATTAAAATCCTTGCCACACAGCCTGCAATGGGTATGAATTTGCCCTAGAATGGAACACTGTGTTATGTATTCATTTCCGAAACAGTTTCTCGTCTTTATTTAATCTATGAAATTATTTGAAAAACACTTTTGCTCTAGCACACACATCAACCTGAATAAATCAGACTGACTTTAGCACCAAATATTCTACAGAATGATTCTGTACCAAATATGACTAAGAACAAAGAATCTGCAAGTAAAGATTAAACCTTAGAAAACCAGTCTGTTCTCTCCTAACATAGCTATACAGCTGCTATAAATAGAATCTGTGGTAGTTGTTGTTGTTGTTGTTGTTGGGTTTAATGCCATTTTTCAGCACATGATAGGCTATACATGGCAGCCAGTATTAATGGTGGAGGAAGAAACTGGAAAATCCCTGGAAAGAAGGAAAGAACCACGGACCCATGAGAAGCTACTTGCAAGCTTTCTCACATATCCACATTTGCAGAATCCTAAACTCTGTCTGCATGGGTAGATGCAGACAGAGGTGAGATGGCAGTGATCAGTAACGGAGAGCACTTTAGACCACTCAGCCACTTGGGGCCCCAGAATCTGAGGTCAAATGTTTGGAAGTAGAAACCAGCATATTTCTTAGAAATAGGACAACTGCTATAAATATAACATAATACTGTTAGCAAAGTGCATGCAAGTCTATGGACAAGCATACTCTTTTTTATGTCTTTTCTAGAATAGTCTGTGGGACTAATGGGATGTTAATAAAAACTAAGAAAACAAATTATTGATTTTTTTTTAAGGGGATATACCAAATTCACACAATCCATATGTTTACATGTAAGGCATAATTTAGTGAGAAAAAAAAGTAATGTTTATGCCAAAAGTGTAATTGTTGGCTTTTATGCATATTAATGGAGACATAAGATTACTAGAAGAAAGTCACTAGATATGTGGCAAGTTAAAAAGGAACTAGTGTCTGGAGAAATTGGGAATCAATGTATTTTTGTCAGTGTTTTCCACTTTTCTCCCTTTTATGGCAATCTTTACAAAGAGGTAGGATTAACAAGGAAAATTGAACTATTTATCATCTGAGGTGACATTGATATCTTAATTCTTAAATTATAGTATATACATCTTGAAATACCCCTTATCTCACAGTTGTATCATGTGAAACATGAAATAACCTATAAACCACACTTGTGTGTATTAAGAAATAACCATTGCTACTAACTTGTATATGTACATCATGAATTGACTTACCCATAACTTGTATTGTATACTGTAATCACACCCCAAACTAATATTGTTTATATCCTGAAATAACCCTTTCAAAAACTTGTATCATAACATCATTAACTGACTTACTACACACTTGTATTGTATATTGTAACCTTACCCCAAACTTGTATTATTTACATCCTTAAATAACCCCTACCCCAAATTTGCATTGTGTACATCATCAAATATTCTTTACCCATATTTGTATAACCTGATATAACACATACCCCAAACTTGTATTATGTACATCCTGATATAACACATATCCCAAACTTGTATTATGTACATCCTGATATAACACATATCCCAAACTTGTATTATGTACATCCTGATATAACACATATCCCAAACTTGTATTATGTACATCCTGATATAATACATACCCCAAACTTGTATTATGTACATCCTGGTATAACACATATCCCAAACTTGTATTATGTACATCCTGATATAACACATACCCCAAACTTGTATTATGTACATCCTGAATTAATCCTTATGACAAACTTGAATTATATACAGCCTGAAATAACCTACACCACAAATTTCTATTATGTACATCCTGAAATAATTCATACACCAAATTTCTATTATGTACATCCTGAAATAATTCATACTTCAAATTTCTATTATGTACATCCTGAAATAATTCATACACCAAATTTCTATTATGTACATCCTGAAATAATCCATACCCCAAATTTCTATTATGTACATCCTGAAATAATCCATACCCCAAATTTCTATTATGTACATCCTGAAAAAACCCATAACCCAAACTTGTATTATGTACATCCAGAAATAATCCATACCCCAAATTTCTATTATGTACATCCTGAAATAATCCATACCCCAAATTTCTATTATGTACATCCAGAACTAATCCATACCCCAAATTTCTATTATGTACATCCTGAAATAACCCTTACCACAAACTTGTTATTACATACATCCTGAAATAACCAATACACCACACATGTATTCTAAAACTTCAAAAAAAAGCCCTCATTTCTCACTTGTATTGTGTACATCATGAAATAATCCATACTATAATGTGTACATCATAAAATAATCCATACTATAATGTGTACATTGTGAAATAATCCATACTATAAAGTGTACATCATGAAATAATCCATACTATAATGTGTACATCATGAAATAATCCATACTATAATGTGTACATCATGAAATAATCCATACTATAATGTGTACATCATGAAATAATCCATACTATAATGTGTACATCATGAAATAATCCATACTATAATGTGTACATCATGAAATAATCCATACAATAATGTGTACATCATGAAATAATCCATACTATAATGTGACATCATGAAATAATTCTTACCCCTCACTTCTATTATTTACATCCTGAAATAACCTTACCCCAAACTTTTATTATGCACATGATGAAAATAACCATTACCTTTCCCATGTATTTGTACATCTTGAAAATAAACCTTATCTTTCTCTTGCATTGTGAACATCTTTAAAAAAACCCATCTTTCCCTTGCATTGTGTACAGCATGGAACAACGCATACCCAGGCATCATGCATTAAAATATCTGAGAATCCAAGTTTTGGGAATGATTTGAGAACACATACTTTTGTCCATTTAATTGTTTGCCAAACAATTTGTATCGATTCTCCTGTATTTATTATGTAAACAGCGCAGCATAAATGCCACCTGTGGATGCTGCTTTTTCCTACTATTAATTGAACTTTGAATCAAATCTTCCTGGTAGTCAATTGTTACAAACCAGTGTCTTTTATTTCTAAACACACACCTATCAAAGAATCACAGGAGTTGTAATTTTAGAAATTACCACCTACCTGCCATAAAATTGGCAACATGCATCAAAACAATATTTGAAAAGTAGATTGTTTAAATTCAGCAATCTGACAAACTGCCAGAGGCTAACTTAGGAATGCAAAGTTGGTGAATCCCTGATACATAACAAATATTATGATTACGATGTAAATTATATATTAAAATATAAAAGTTTTACCCAGACCACCAACTCTCAATAATATTTCTTGTTTCTCGTATCCCTCTGTCAAATTTGAGGACTTGAAAACAGCTAGTGCCTTGCAAATTTGAGCTTGCCAGAACTGAATTTAAGCTTGTCTTTTAGAGTTGGAAATTCCTTCCTTACTTCATACTTGTATTGTGTATCTCACAAAATAAACTTTACTCCACACTTGTATTGTATATTTCATGAAATAGCTCTTACTCCAAAACTGTACCGTTTTCATCACTATAAAAACATTAAACCAAACTTATATCAAGTACATCATAAAATAACCATTACCCCACATTTGTCCACTTTACTGGCACTACTAGCCCACTTTACTAATGCCAGTAGACGAATGAACAATTGCCTGGTTCTTTGGGCAAACTGTACAATCTCAATTTTCCTGCAAAAGAAAATGCATTATAGGTATCATACAGAAAATAAATGTATGTGGAGTGCATACCTTGATAGTATTTTTAAATAATCATGAAATATTACTTTCCTAAAAGAATGAGCAACTATCAATGTATATGAAGGAAAACAAAATTTACAACAATTCTTCACAAGTTTTCTTATGAAAAAATTTGCAATGTGCATAATATACAAATGGCAAAATAATCTAAACTTTTTATTTACATGCTAACATAAAATGTCTTCTGAGAATGAACATGTTGTGATCAATGGAATCAAGAGCATGAATAAATAGAAGGATAGATAGAATAAAGCAAAAATATCGATAAAATATTTTTTAAAAATACTGAAATTGAAGAACTGTGAACAGCAAAACAGATCATTAGTCTGATATGTGTACCAAATTCATAGACGTAATGGTCTGCAAGTTACACTCTTGAAATTAAAATGATGGATAATGGATGCATGGTTGGAGGGAGTGAAAAATGGACAAAAGCATACAAATTAAAACTGAATGATTGTGAATAAATAAGGCATATCAGGGTTAATCATTTAATATGTATGACATGTTGATACAGGTATCTAACTGGTAAGAAACATAAGCTACAGACAGTAAAACATGGATAATGGATCAATGGATAGATAAAAATAGATGAAAAAAAAAACAACAAAATATTTGAAACTGAAGAATTTGAAAATATTAAGGATATTTTATGGCAAACAAAATATCTGAACAACTTTAAAGTTTATACCTTTCCATATCTGTTTTTCTTGGCAAGCTGCAATATAATTGAGAAAAAAGTATGAAATCAAACTACTGGTATGGTATCTTTAACACAACACATTGCCCTTACATGCAAATTCATGTGTACACTTCATACAACTGCATAAAGACCCTTCCAGTTTTTGATATGCATTTTAACAACCATATATACATGCTTAATGTGCTGGCAGATTTGTGTCTGTGCAGTTTGTTAGGAACAGTGCAGACACTGATCTGAAGGTTCATTATGCTATCGAAGATAATATTTGTTGTTTGCAGTTTGACTCCACTTATGAGTGAATATAAACATAACATCAATGCATTAATAGCTTATATACAGTAAAACATTGATTATCCAGACTCATCTGGATAACTAACTGCCTGCCAAATTAGACTATAAATAAGTGTCAAAGGGCAATAATCAAGGTAAATCTTTAATAAATAGAAAAATAAAACATTTTCAGATATAGCAAATTCTAATCACACTTGTTGTGATAGATGACTCATTTGTTTCATTTGTTAAGTGATAGCTGATAGACCCTTAATTATATTATTTCTTTTTTTATTAGTTTTAAATATTTTTAATTCTATTACATGGTATTGTGATGAACTTTGTTTACTGGATTTGACATTGTCCAGAAATTCAGTTCAGTTCTGTTTGACCTATCATTCTTTTTATTTCACTGATAAACAACTTTTTTATTTATATTTTTTATCTTTCTTATTGTAGTATAGAATTGTTAAGATAAATCAAGGTCATACCTGGATGATGAGACAATAAGCATAACAAACTTCTATTTTTTCTAGAAGATTGACCCTCATCCGGGAATCTGTTTTGCATCTTAAATTAGGATAAAACTATTATCTTAATAGAAGATTGATAGTTGGGCTTAAAACACTTGAGACATCAAGTTACATTATGCTGTGACTAGTTTGAGTTGAAATTTTATTTTATTGAATTTCAACTGATTCTTTTCCCTGGAAATACATAAGTGCTTTTACAAAATTCTTGGACAAAGACATTCACTGGAATTTATACGGAATTCAAAACTGAAATAATATTTTCTGTGATTCAACAAGAAACTGTTGACACATCTACACTTTGAAGGTTACAACAGATATCATCGCCTTCCATTTTGGATTTCATCGGGATTCAAACTCAGTTTATTTCAGGACTTTTCATTATAAAGGACTTCTATTTTTAATACTTGGATTATTTTTGGATTTGATTCATACAACCATGTTTTTTTTTTCATTTTTCACTTGGTATTCTAGGGAAATAAATTATTTGTTAAATTTTACAACGCTTGTTGTCTTCACTCTTTTCTGTCAATTTTTGTAAGATCACAGACTCATAACAATATACACTTGGGCTCCAAAATTCCTTTGATTGGATGGTTATTAGTCTGTAATCCCTGATTACCTTGGTATTTCCAAATGACAAATTGCACAATGTCACTCTGCAATAATTGTGTATACGAGTAAACTTTCTCCCTCTCCCTCTGTCCATTTCCTTATTCAACCTGTATGACTAATTGTATATATTTACTTTAAAAAGATAACTTTGTTTTTTATAATGCCATTACAATTATAAATGTATGACACTATATTCAATTCTGTTACTCTGGTCTATTTTGGCATTGTATTCGGAAAATGTATTTTCTTTTGAGATGCAAGTACACCACTCCCTCGATAACTCGTGCACCATGGGGTCCACAAACATAGACTGCACTATAAACGAGGGCGTGGGTTACTGAGGGACCTCCAAAAACTGAAAAAAAATATGCTTAGTGAGAAAACAGCGGGGGTCATCTTAGGGAACTGGGCCATTTAATGACTGAATGCTCATTTTACAATTATGTTGATAATAATTTTTAATAATGCGCATTTTCTAATTAAGTTGTTCATATTTCTGTTTAAGTAACATCTATCATCAAAATGTCCAACATGTGAAAGATTGTCCCAAATGGTTTCAACAAACATCACATGTACACCAAAACATCTGCATATTACATCACTGCTTTTTGTTTTTGTTTTCTTGACAAATCTTGTTCCCATAGTGGTATTTAATAATATCCTCCAAATCTGCAGTCAAAAGAGCGGGGAACTAGACTAAAAGTTGATACACCACCAAACATGATTCCTTTTTTCAAAAACAAGCGGAATTTATTTCATGAGACAATCGTCTATGTTGAACGTCAATTATTTTATTGTTCAGTTAGTACAGTATTGATATCATGATTTCATTGGAAGTAATAATGAAACTTTTTATCATCTTTGAGGATAACTCTAAGTGCCAGTTCAACAATTCAGTGAAACCCACTTGCCCACTATGGTCTGTATCTGTGAAACCAAGCTGTTTATTCTATGAAGTATTCATTTTACTTGGTTGCCTTGCTATCTTAGATTAGAGCTACCAATGAGTAGGATAATTTAAGATAATTTATGTTACATTCTCAATAACATTTATAACAATGATTGATCAAATGAAGTGAGTTCATCCAACATACGACAGGAGCAACAAGATTTTAAGTTTGAAGGATTTTCATGCCTTTCAACTTTTCTTTTATTCCTGCACCTTTATATCATTCAAAAGACATAATTAACGTGATAATACAAAGGAGGCCAATTTTTTAATTCAGTACAATAATACAACAAATACTTCTGCACGTCAGTTATCAACACACAGTTGGCATCTATTAAAGTTCTCAGAGAAACACTTGCAGACATAGTTGTTACGGTAGATTGACAAATTTTACATTTAATTGCAAGATGACACATAGCATGTATGATGATTACGCTTAAAATGAAGTAAAAGACTGAACTAAAACAAATTTAAATTGATAAAAACTTATTTAATATGTATTTATTTATTAAAGTACTGCCTCCACTCGGTGTGACATTTTTATTTATATAAATTTCAAATCAAATTTAAATTGATAAAAACTTATTTAATATGTATTTATTTATTAAAGTACTGCCTCCACTCGGTGTGACATTTTTACTGATAGAAATTTTAAATCATTGAGGTGTACAACCGTTTGGAAAAAAAATGTAAAAAATATTAAATTTGATATGTCATAATGTTGTTGATTAAAATTTCAGGTCCTATCTACCATCCTAATGATAAAACAAGCGATATATCAAAGTTTAGGTTACTAATTTTGATCACGATTTTCTTTAAGTTCAATAAATAGGGATCAATTTTTGGGGTATTTTCTGGTTTTAAAAACGGGATCCATGCCTGACCTCACATTAAAAGCAGGTTTGCAAGTTATCAGGACGTGAGTTATCTAGGGAGTGGTGTACATTGTAAAAAGTAAGCATTTTAGGAGACAAGGAAATGGTTAACATGATCAAATAATCCGATAATCAGCACTGGACACCTGACATTTCACTGCAATTTGGAAATATTCAACATTTTGTAACATGAAGCAAGATTTCAAACCACTGAAAACAAATATCTATCATCACAGCAAAAGAAGTGACTTTCACATCCACAAGCAAAATTCAAAAAAAAAAGCAAACATTTTGTTTTCACATGTTTTATAGCCATTTTTCAACAAAATTCATGCTTTCTTTAAGGATAAAAACGATTTGTTTTGAAAATGAAAGACTTTTCAACGTAACTGTTCAAATCAAAGGATTATTCCAGATTGTACAAACCATGGCAGTATTCAAAAAATAAGCTTTTGAATAAAATTGGATTGATGACACTGTTGGAAAACTTTTATAATCATAGCATTATCGACCTTGTCAATATATTAAAACAAATATTTGCAGAAAGCATTGTTATTATAAACTTTGGGTAAATCTTTCTTTCCTTCTTTCTATCTTTCTTCACATGTTACTAGATTGTTACAGACCTGTTTACCCATAAATTTTCCTGTCAGCATTTTAAGCAATGCCTGTCAGTATTTTCAGACCACAGTCAGTATTTTCAGCACACAAAAAGTAGATACTATCAATATACTATAATTATCATTATGTAGTATTACACGACATAATGACTATACAATATTGTGTAAATAACTACTAGTTTGCAAAAGACACTGGTATTCAGTTAATTCTGTGTTTCAAGACACAAATATGCAGAAATTGAACACCTGACTTAAACATCCTGTTCATATTATAGTGATAAAAACCACAAAAAAAATACAACATAACCAAATTTATTCTGTTGTTTACCTCCGTTACTTTCTCTAGAAATTCTGTTTTCTCAGCTTCACACATATCCATAACATTTTAATTAAAGCCAATTCTCTATTTTACATGGTTAAGGACGACTTGATATAAAACATTGACAGACATTGTTACCAACCATCCACTTAGAAAATAATAAGTTTATCTAGATAGGTGAAGGCAATCTTATTTATCTGATAAAATCTAGTATCATCTTTGGCAATATTTACTAGAATGGAAATAAGATTAATAAATTATTTTTCATTGCTTCCGTTAACTTGTCAGCTGTACTCAATGACAAATTCATATTTGCGATCAACTCACATAGAATCGCCTCAGCACGTGTTATTTGTTTTTGAAGTATGTTTTGATCACTGACTTCCTTTCCTTTCATCATTGACAAAATGTTTCTATTTCCATTCACTAATGATTTCAATTTTGTATGATTTTCCGATTCCACATGCCATGAACAGTCATTCCTTCCACCATGTGCACAGGAAAAGTCTAAGTTGCAAACAGTGCAATGCACAAAATGTTCTCCTTTTGACGATGGTTTAAGGCATAGCCACAGAGTAGAATAAACTGGTAGAAAATGCTGCTTTCTGTGTTAGACTTTCCATTTTCATCATCAGTTTCGTGCTGAAACTTTCTTGTCAGCGGCATTTTCCTTTGTTTAAACAACCGGATGTTGAGAATGTCAAAATAAGTGACGTGGCACAAAATGCGGACGCGGATGCGGACTGAAGAGACGATACAACGAAATGAAACGGAAAAAAAATGGCTTAAAAAATTAATTTTAAAAAGTAATAAATAAATGCAACCTCAAATCGTATTTTCAGTTCAATGACCGTATGACCGTACTGATGGGCTTTATTCCGTACAAATACGGTCAAATACGGTCGGGTAAACAGGTCTGTTGTTAGGTGCAGGATTTTTTCAAGCCAATTGTTTTGGCATTCATTCCAGTGAGAATCTA
The DNA here is from genome assembly GCA_016746295.1 of Potamilus streckersoni. NCBI lineage: Eukaryota > Metazoa > Mollusca > Bivalvia > Unionida > Unionidae > Potamilus > Potamilus streckersoni. The sequence continues at coordinate 1,009,602 of JAEAOA010000682.1, forward strand.
AAGATGTATTTGTCTGATGTTATCTTTTTTGAATAAATCTGTGTGTGGCTAACTATTGCTGCAGTTATTTCAACACATTTAAGAAAAAAGCAATATCAGTGGTAATGTATTCAGTTTGTCAAGTAACCCAAGCAATGAACAATTACATAATGGCTTTAACTGGTTCTTCCAATAGCTAGTATAAATATGACTGCTCTAAGCTTTGGTACACAGGTGACTTTAAAAGGAGCTTATCTAGTGTTGTGTATGACAAGAGTCCCAGCATAGAATGTGCTAGTGGGCCTTCTCATCCTTTAAAACCCAAATTACTGTAGGTGACTGGAACCTTGCATTAATCAGAAATCTAACTGGATGTAAGACAGTACAAACTACAATCCTTTATTTTTTTTACAGTTATCTTCATTAAGTAAGCAAAAGTAGAAAAAGATGTTTCTGATTAAAACCAAATTCTAGCTAATATTTTAACTGCTTGATACCGGTGATTATTTTGGCTACCATTACTAGGAACCCGAACATTTGAAGTTTCTATCGTATATGAAATGCATACAATAATGCATGCATGCATGCATGCAAGCACTACCATATATACTCACTTATAAAACAAGTCCAACTGCAAATTGTACAGATCCAGATCTGCCACCACATGATGTTCTGGCTGATCTAGGCCTTTGCAGTTTGTTAGGCATAATCAGTAGAACAAACTGCACAGACACAGATCTGCTGTCACATAATGCATCAGCAGGTCTGGGTCTATGCAGTTTGTTAGGCATAATCAGTCGAACAAACATCAAAGACCTTGATTTGTCTATGTATAATGCTACAACAGATCAAGATAGTTGTTGCAATTTGACCTGACTTATAAGCAGGTATATACAGTACTTGGAAGTCTCGTTGATGGCAACAACTGCATAATCCAGATATTTTCCTGAATACAAAAACATTTTACAATCCTTTTTCAAATTTTCAGGAAAATATTCAATAAACAAAATTCCAGTATAAATAAGGTTAAATGTTAAAACAATCTTACAGTTCTGAGAGGACAATCAACTCATGGTAGGTTCGCTGGATGATGTAGTCAATTAATGTTGCCAGAGATATTGTCCCTCCTCCACCCTGAGTCCCAGGATGCATTGGCATCTGATTGTCAATTGGTGGCATCTTTACAATACTAAGTTACACTATAAAAGAAAAGAATTGATACTTAAATAAGGGCAAAAAATCATTTTCATATGACATTAGTCATAAATGCAGTGAGTAAATAATTTTCTAGCATTTTGGCATGTTGAGACTCCTGTAAAATATGAAAATCTTTTTTTAATAAGAGAAGTAAAAGACATAATCTTGAAATGGCAGGAAATAATACAGTAAAACCTCTCCGGAAGGACTTCACCTTCTGCCAGTATTAGTGGCTCTTTGCAGGTCCATACAGCAGAGCCAATTTTATAGTTTGAAATTCAAGAAGGAAGAATACAGTTCTTTTTTAAGTTTAAATGGAATCTATTGGTATAATGACATTTGAATTGCGAAGTTACCCAATTATAACACTCACTTTGTAGGTTCGAGAGCTTCTCGTGGGTTGGTGGTTCTTTCCGGTGATTTCCCGGTTTCTTCCTCCACCATTAATACTGGCCGATATGAATAGCCTATCGTTTGCTGAAAAATGGCATTAAGCCCAACAACAACAACAACAACAATCACTTTGTTTGTAAGTTATAAATAGTTTTAACTGAATATGAGTACTCAGGTACCTGTCCATTGATAACAACCTGGGTAATAAAATGAACAACCAGGTACACATTTTTAAAAAAAAGTATTCCAAGTTCAGAATGAGTCAAAGAAAAACGATTACAGTTCGAGGCTCGTGTAATGTGTACATTTATTCATCATCACAGGTCGCTTAGAATTTACTTGTCATACATGTACTATATAATAATACAGAGGAAATTTATCTCCTTTCTTGCACGACCTATTTAAGAATCAATGCTTATATTTCATAGACCATCATGACTTTGTGCCTGTCCATGCTTTGTGCACCATTTTTCTTGTGACTTAAATGTGCTTGTTTTCAGATCCTGATGACATTAATTAGGTCAATACCTTCTATCGACAGCAATAGTAAGTACTGATTAAGAAATGTTTGACTAGATTAAAAATTGCTACAATTCAAATGACAGATAGCACAATATAAATGTCCAGATAACTAATGCCATTTCTGCCTCAAGTCTGTGGCCCTGGAGCATGTATTAGCTGTTCAAGTCAGGGCCACTGTTCATATGTTTGTTTACTGGATTCTTTTTTTTTATTATCAGGAAATCCAAGATAGATATTTTTGTCACAGCAAAGTGAAAAAAACAAAAACTTGGTTATTGTAACATGCACTTCTTATAACATTTTAGGAAAAAAAATGATCAAAATGAACAACTTTACAGAATAAAACTTTTCATTGAAATATTTAAGTAAAAAGGGAAATCTTTGTAATTTAATGACACTGAAAATAAAAATCTAATAAAAGTTGACTGTGTGTAAGGCAATTGTTCCATTATTGTCATGAAACATTTCAAAGAAAACAGATGGGACTCTTGAATGTGAAACCACTTGTCATATTTTCATTCTATTTTGATACTACATATGGTGGATCAGTCTAAAATGATACTAATTGATGCCAAGTATAATAAAAAACAGACTGTATCAATGTGACTGTTTGATGTTATATGACTGAAAAATGTTAGAGGAAAGATGTTTTGTTGAACTTAAAAACATGTTGCACCTGACCATTATTAAGGGATGAACCATGGCAGGTAGAGGATTCTGCAACAAGCATCATATGTGGACTATTCACAAAAGTTACTGCAGACATGTAGACTGGTTAAAGTGAGTGTTTTGCATATATAAATCATCAATTTCTTTGGTGTCTATTTTCTTGTGCTAACTACTAATCCACATGGATTTAGCCGATTTGTGACATACATTTAAGTAAAAAAAAATAAATATGTTAAATCACAGACATGATTTTGGTCTTCCATAAAAAAGCTGAATTTTTTTTAAAGGGGAACTTGGAGGTCCTCCCCCAAAAAGATCTCAATGGGGCAGCACCCCTGATCCAGGATCAAAGGTGCTGAAGGCTCCCGGCCAAAAACGCATTTTACAATCATAAAAACTGATCCTGGTGCAACTTATAATCATAATATAAAACAAAATAATCATTTGAAACACTAATAAACTTACCAAAAATGTTCAACTTGACTTGAATAATTTAACAATATTTATTGACATATGAATTTGTTCTCCAATACTATTGATGTTGAAATTGTTTCATGTGCATATCAGTGTTCACATCATAATTAAGTCACATAAACTTGTCAATTTTTGCAGGAAACATATTATACTTATATCTTTTCATAACAAATCTGTAAAATAAACCAAGTACATCAGCTATATACAAATAATCGCACATTCACTTGTCTTTTTCTCCAATGGACAGAACCTTTTCATAAGCCAAGTCAAGATCTTTTTGCAGCTTTGGCAAAGTTTTCTTTTGTCTTCCTTTTCATCACCACTGACATTTTTGGCTCAATGTGCAATCATTTCTTTTCCTTCTCAATTAGAGCCTTTTCCTTTCAAGCTAGTGCTTATATTGGTGACATGCAGTTCGAATATTCTGACAGAGGGCAACATGTTCTCTCGTGCAAGAAATCCTTCTTCTTCTAGCAATTAACTGCACTTTTTTCAGATATCTTCTGAGCTTTAATTTTTCCTTATGTGACTTCTTTTGTAGGTACTGTTCCAAACTTGTCCAACCTCAATTATTCAGATCTTTCTTGCAAAAGTCACAAAAGACCAGTCTCAAATGTTCAGTTTTCTTATAAACTGACCAACTAAATTTGCATTAACTTTTTACTCCAGCCATTCATATTACCATGTTTTTTTTTAAAAACCTTTATCTAAACTTTTTGTGTCATGGTTTCTCTTCACAACACAACATAGAACACCATGTTTTGCAAGAATGATTTCAGTTTCCAATACACAAAAATTCATTGGATGAATTTCAAATTTTGACCAATCAGAATACTTTTTACGAAAGTCATGTGCAAACTAATATAACTAATATATGGAACGAATACTTTACAAGGGTAGTTGCGAAATGGGACTGGACAGATCGATTTTTTTTAAAAAACGGATCAGAGATGATATAAATAATGGACTATATCAAGAAAAATCTGAATAAAGTTGGGAGAAAAATGGAGAAAAATCATGTCTGGTTAAATAAAACAAATATGTGTTTTTCATACAGTTTTCTGTAATTATGGCATGTTTTATATTTATTGCTCTTTTTATGCTTAGGTTATGCTTTTGCCACTTATTAGTATACTTAATAAATTGTGTTTATACCTCTCTTGGGGGTTGTCATGTATAAACTAACAACAAAGTTGTTCAGGTTCACATTTAATATAATTTACCTTTGATCAGGTATCTGGGTAACCAATCGTTAGGACTGACAGGTACCTGGTAGAGATTTCCCCAAATTTTGACATCTTAGCAATCATCAGAACTGATATAGATAGCCAATTTGGAAATTATCCCTGGCTTTCTGAAGCCATTGACGGTTGTCATAATTTTCACTTTTTCCAATGCCCAAAGAACCCAATTACATACCTCTATGGACATTTTGACATTTTCGACCAGTTGGCGTGAAGGTGTCTTTACCACTAGTCATCCAATAATCCCATACCTCACAAACAAAAGTCTTAAGCAGGTGATTGACAGCAACATCCAAGGGCTGTAGCTTGCATGTCAGGCCACCTGGGATAATGGCTATGTGGGCTCCAGCATTGGTGATGTGCTTCTGCACAGTTGTCTCCTTATGGGCAGCCATTGCATCAAAAATCAGAAGAGAGTTCTTATTGAAAAAAATCTGCCTCTTCTTGTTCTGAAGCAATTGTTAATCCAAGTATGCATCACCTCTGTGTTCATCCAACCCTTTTAAAGATAACCATGGGTTTAATTTTTCCTCCTGCAGAAGTGCAGACCAGGGTTCCTGCAGACTTAACAAAAACAAATTCCATGACTTTTCCAAAACTTTTTCAGGGCCATTTAAAAAAACTCAAGGACCATGATATCTTGCATTGTCAAGTAAATGAACATAAAGAATGACATCTTTCAATCTAAAATAACAAAAAAGTTAAAAACATTTTAATATGTACATTTTAAATTTACCTGGGCTAGCACACTTTATGTAGTAATTCATGTCATAATCCAATGTTCAATGTAATTTGTATTCACATGAAAAAAGGAAACAATCCTATGTAGTCTTTGTATGTGTTCCTATTTACAATATTAACAAAACATTACTTTCCAGTTGCTTTCTTTTATTTAGTGATCTACATTGGAAGTCATGTGATACTTCCATTAGGGGAACTTACTCTTGTTTTATGAATGGAAACATTTATTGAATGTAATTTTACCATTTTATTTAATCGGTTCTCAATGCTCCATGAAATTTGAAGTAATCAATTTCTTTAACTCCATTGTCACAAATTCCATGACTTTTCCAAAACTTTGCAAGGTTTTGACAAAATCCATAACTTTTCAAGGCCCTTGAAATTTATTTATTAAATTCCAAAACCTTTCCAGGATTCCATGACCGGCAGGAACCCTGGCAAACCAATACAACAGTAAAGTTGGTTCAATCATGTCCGGTGGTATCAATCACGGCTGACTTCACTCCTTTTTCTGCTAATGATCTAGCAGCTGGAACATTGTATGACATTAGAATCTCATCCATATTGATGATGTCATCATCTACCAACTTCAGTTCATTTATTTCCTTCTGAACAAAAGTATGGAAAACATCCAATTTATTATTCCAATCGTCCAGAAGCTTCTATCCAACAGTTGTACGTGACCAGACTGCAAGATTGTTCCATTTCATGAACTTGAAAATCCAATTGACACTGCCGCAAAAGTCTGTGATCTTCATTTCTGTAGCAATAATTTGAACCTTCATTTTGATCAATATTGTTGAAATGCATGGTTACTGTCACATTGTGAAAGCACCCAGTTGGCTAGATTTTTTTCCAAGTTCGTCCATCTTGCATTTCTACCTTTATGAGCTCATTTCCTTGGATTCATCTTCCTAATCTCGTCTTCATCCAACCTCCAATCACATACATTTTTCTCGCTGCAGCCAAATTCTTTCATCAGCTCTGTTGTCACACTCCTTGGCAAACTTGATGACTTCTAATTTAAAGTTGAACATATATGATTTTCGCTTTGGCATCAGGACAATTTTAAAAATTTTAAAAACACTAAGCAAACTGATCTTTTATTTATATACAGGTAATAAGAGACTATTCCCACATTTATATATGCTAACCACGTACATTGGGCATTTATTGGTCTATGTAAAGTACTAATCCCACTCGATGAAGACTTGGCCTAGCAGATCAAAGAAGCTACCTTTACATCTGGCCTTTATTGTTTCTAGAATCTAAATACCAGGTACTCAACCCATCTGCTATTGGCCAGGCGGCAGATAAGAATAAACAATAATCGTTGCAGTCCTGCCTCAGACAATTCTTTGATCTAAACTAAAAATGGCAATGAAGCCTTGACATGACAAATTTTCATTTATGGTAAAGGAAAGGAAACCACTGGATATAAATTGCTCAGTGCAGCAGATGGCTAGACCACATGCATCTTATGTAATTTTTGTTTACAAAAATTGTCAAAACCCGTCTTATATATGGGTGTCTTATGTAAAATATTTTTTACACAAAACGTCAAAACTCGTGTTTAATATACGGGTGCATCTTATAATTAGGTACGTCTTGTATGCATGAAAATACAGTAAGTCATGTCATGTTAATCCATCTCACATGAACTTTTATAAATATGATATAGGTACTAGTTTTTTTAATAACAGTTAAATTCAAACTATTTGACATCTTTAGACAATACAATAAATTTGATATTATTTTTATAAACTTACATACAAATTTGCTATTCCTCAAATGCTGCTACCAAAGGTTCCTACCAACAAATCTTTTAGTGTCAACCCAATAATCCTGAAAGTACATAAATCATACATCATGAAATAGTTGAGAGTGTATCCTTTCCATTATAATCGACTTTGTGTCAATGAATAGATTTAAAGCATTTGAAAATTAAAATTTATGATTGAAATGTGCAGTCATAAATCACTATTATTAATCATTCAGAATCTTTGTGACCACATATATGTTGTTTTCTGGAAGTATATGACACCATAACTCCTGCTGTTTGAAAAATCAGACTTGCTCTGTGTAAATATGGACACCATGTTCATAAAAAAAAACAACTGCTTTGTTTGAAAAACAAAGTTCTGGGCTTGTGTTTGCAGGAGATCAATCAGTATCACACACCATCACACTCCTTAAATTGATTCCAGGTACATGATCCAGCAATCTCTCTAATCTTATTGTCCAAAGATATCTGGATGTTTTCTAATCGAACTTCTCAATTTTTATGCCTGCTTTCTTGGCAGTTGCCTTTCAAAATACTGATGTTAATAGAGCTATGTCAACATATGACATCATGTACCATAAATGATATACCATAAACAATGGTGTTGTAAATATCTGGGAAGAGTGAATAAACTATTCAACATTACAGCAGTTCTACTGCATTTTATAAAACACAAGACCTAAAAGATGTCAATGTTAATTAGCCAGTGATGAAACTTCTGGTCAAATTTGATAATGAATGAATGAACTGACTAATATCTGTACACTTCAGTTTTTTCTTTTATATTGAAGATTTTAATTATTTTCAATTGGAAGGGATACACATTCCGGGGTGGGGAAAGGCGACAATTAAAGTCCCATTTAAAACATGAATAGAAGGAACATCCAGTATTACCTCATATTATTATAAATATGAATGTTTTAAAATGACGCATCCAGGTTAAAGGATCGTTCATGAGACTGAGAACTGTGAAATAGACCATCATAACCCATAGTACCGTTCATCGAAAATAGGTAACCTGTTCATCAAAAATAGATAACCTGTTTCAAGTAAAAAAGCAAGTCTTCTAAATTACTGATTATATTGTATCGCTACTATTTATAATTACACAAAGTCATACGTTAGGTATTGTTGTTAAAATGAAATATGAACTCATCCGTCTTACGTACAATTTGTATGCAAAACATAACGAATTTGTTTACCGGATTCAGCCAGCACCGACTTCACCGCCATTTAACAGACTGGTTATTTTACCCACTAGGTTGTATTCAAGTTCAATTATTCTAAAAGGAGCTATAGGTGGACAACCAGTGTAGGCGCTATCTTTGTACCCACGTATTTTTCCGGCTGGATAGATCGGTCCGAGATTTTGTCCTGGTCAAGAATGTGAAGATATATAAGCACTCATAATTTTGATGCTATTTATGCAATACTTTAAGTACAAAACAATTTACAGTCATGCAATATACTTTTGACTTTGCTATAATTGAGGGACTACAATGTTATTACTGATTTTGGATTTACATAACATTTTTCTGCTTATTGCTTGCATTGATCATTGATGCAGCAGCAGCTTTCCGTAACTTTGACGATGGTTGATTCGGCTTAGCTCCTAGATATCACTCAGTCCGTTTGAGCTGCAAATGAAGTTGCAAGTGGTCAATTTAACCCTGAGATTTAAGGAATTGAAATGGTCCTCCTTGATCCAGAGGTTATTGTTGGCTATAACAGTGTTCTTGTGAAAGAAACCAAAACGTTCTGCAATTTCTGCTCGAAATTAAAATATCAGCTTTGAATTAAATTTATTAAATGGTAAAACAAAGAGATCTCTTCCATTCTGTTAGCTTTTATTTAATTTATGAATGATAGAAGCTGACACCTGAATGTAATGACATTTAAAAGCTTTAAAATTTGAATATGCTGCATTTTTATGAGAGACTTGCAGCTTTGTATTTTTTGTATATGAGAAATAAACAAATAAAAAATTTGTATTATTGTATTGCTGATAAAGAAATAGTAATGTGGTTTAGAAAAACATCAATATTGATCAAATTGTTATCAATGACAACCATTGGCTGTGGTCTTATAACAGACAACTCTAGATTTATGAATCTGATGGTCTACCAGCTGAGTGACCACTGCTTCCATTGTCAAAAGAAAATTATGTTCAATTTTTCTTAAAAAAACTTTCACAAACATTTTCATTATGTTTACTTTAAAAGATTAAATTAGAGATGCATTAATGATATTTTCTGTGATTAAATAGTAAAGAAGTGAGGTTTACAAAATATGCTCCAATAAAGAAGCTGATCTTTGTCCTGAAGTCACTATGGTTCTTTTTGATTCCAAGTGCTAAGTACCCTCATTTTCATATCAAATGGAACTGCTGTAAATAAGGAGATTCCTAGCCATGTTTATGTTAGTCTCTGGTGTAAATAAAGTACTTTAAACTAAATGCAGATGGTACAGAGAGACTTGAAACAGTCAATAATTAATTTGCCAGGGCATATTTTTGTATTTGTTATTCCTTAACAGCTTAAAAACCTACTACATTTTTTTTTACTTTCAGAAAATCATGAAGACAAATGTGAGACTTTGCAACATGCTTTTGAGACAAAGGTTTTGCACAAAATCTGCACCAAAAGTCAAAACTAGAATGGGGACACAGATGAGTGCTTGGCAGATCTTCCAGTATGGTGGGAATGAGGAACTGACACAAACAACCACAGCTAGAGTTCCTAACATTCTAAAACCAACAGACCTTTTGATAGAAATACATGCTGCCAGTGTCAACCCAATTGATACTATGATGAGAGGTGATTAGATAAATATAAAAAAGGGTTTAAAAGCTAACAGAATAAATATGAATCTGAAAACAGTTTCACTGCTATTTCAGATATGTGAATTTGGCTTTTGTACCTTCTTTTACAATACATATATAATAGTCAGCACTTCATTTCACAATAGTATTCCTTCCATAATAAAACAAGAACCAGTCTAATACACTTGTTAAAATAAGGTGGGTATATTATCAGATATATTCTTTGTAAATAATTTCCAAAATCATTTGCAAAATTAATCTATGATAGTAGATTCAAAATTTAAGAAAGAAATTATCAATAACAACTTTAACATGGTACTGGATGCAAGTTAAAGCTTTCAAATTGATTAGAGAAAGAGCAATTGTGAATTTTTACACCATACAAATTTTTTTTTAAGTTCACTGATAGAATGCAGATCAAGATCATTTTAAATAAAACTAGAATTTGGCAGTTTTTGTGAGTATTTGGGTGAGGGTCATTCTGATAACCGTTAGGTAGTAGGTACCTTCAGAGAGTTGCCTTTCATTATATCATCTATTAATACTTATTGCTTAGTTTTCTGCCATTTGTTTGCCTGACATAAGGCAGAATATATTTTATTATAATGTTTGTGTTTCTGTTTCTACACAATAACTTGAGATGTCCACTATCTTCAGTTACCAGACTTTGCAAATGGATTGCACTTGGGGGATGGAAGAATCCTATTAATCAGGGTCAAAAGTTTAAAGTTCAAGGTAACTGTGTCTACAAGAATAAGTGGTTCCACAAAATAATTGGATTTTCCACAATCTAAAGCTACAAGAGATTTAGATAGCTTGCATTTATGCTCAGAAATTTCAGTGCCCAAAGTTTAAAGGTGAAATGTCACTACAATTGAACAAGTCAAAATTGTTTGTTTTCACAAAAAACTCAAGTTCTCCACCATTTACAGTTACAAAGCTTTGCACTTTGGCAAAGGAGGAACTCAATGACTTTTTGTGCAGGGTACTCTTGACTGAAAGAAGAAAAATGTTTATGCACAATAACATCAGTTTTCCATCATTATATACCTCAGCTTGCATTTGGGTTAAGGAAATAAGCCTGTTGATTTTGGAGTCAAAAAGTAAAGGTCAAGGTCACTATGACTAAAAGAAGAACAATGGCTTCTGCACAATAATATTAGATCTATACCCAAAACGTTTTTCTCATTAACTTTTAAACTTATAGCTTGTACTTAAGGTAATGAAGAAGAATGATGATTTTGAGGTCAAAATCTCAAAGGTGAAGTCACTGTATTAAAAAGAAGAAAAAGGTTTCTACAAAAAAGGAATTAGGCATCGTATGGACATGTGATGTTCAATTCTTGGTGCTCGTTATCACTTGCTAGTTACTATATTAAATTTTCTTTGGTGGACATTAACTGTCTACATTTAATTTCAGGTGGCTATGGAAAAGCAATGATCAATCTGTTGCGTCAAGGACTATGGAACCAAGCTGGCGGAACAGAGTTTCCACTGATCTTGGGTCGAGACTTTTCAGGGGTGGTCATGGAGACAGGCAAAGGTGTCACAAGATACAAACCTGGAGATGAGGCAAGAAATGTTACTTTCTTTAGATCAGAATCTAACAAATATTGTGCCTGTAGTCCCGGCTGCCATATAATGAATTTGAGCAGTCTAGTTAATACTACCTTTTCAACATATTTTTTTCAATCTTAATTACAACAGTGTTTCACAAAGTAGAATAAGCTTCACTTTCTTATAACAGTTAACAAGGAAATCTTCAAGGTAACATTTTTTAAAAAAATGTTTTCTTTGGGCAACATAAATTGTGCTACTAGGTTCTTTTCCTGGTATCCCATTCAGGGATGCCACCTGATATTGAAAGTTTCCAGACCCTGAAGAATATCGGAAATGAAACAGCTATGGTATTGATGGGTGTCTCCCCAGAGCTAAAAATATCAGATCTAGATTAGGCTTCTCCTGTATTCTAAGTGAGTTGCCCATTGTTCTTATACAAGAAAGAAAATGTAGTCAAATTTGCCACAAAGAAAATATTGAGCATGTCAGTTAAATGCAACATTTACATTTACATTTACAAGTTACATAAAGACTTATTAATATTTAGTCTGGGGATCACTTTGTAGGTCACTTCACTATTTTTATTGAAAGCAATAAGCTTTGTGTGCAAAGCGGAGCATGTGACTTGTCAATGGAATACTACTATTTTTTTCTTTATGGGGCCTGTAATGTGACTTAGCATCTCTGTTGCCATAAATTTTTGTATTTTAAAGTTCCAAATTAGCAGTGGATCTTTGCATGAAAAGCTAGAGTTTGATCCAAGGCATTGTTCATTGAAGTGTGTGCTAAGAGATAGATAGACAGAGGCCAGTATTCATTGGTATGTGGGCCGTGACAAGAAATATATACCTAGATGTACATATTAATGAAAGATAGAGAGGTCTTTGATTTGACAAAAATGTTATATTGGCTACTGCTGCTTAAGTTCATTTAACAAGTGCTTGCTGCAGATGTACAAATTTATTTAAAACTCAAGAGTTATGTTATCATGCAAATAAATTAACTTTGTTTAGGTATAAAGGGTTTACTTACAAATTTCAGAAAGCATCCCAAAATATTTTGTTTCAAGGCAAAACTCACATTCCTATAAAATGTTCTTAATATCCAGCTTAGTCATTATCTTTTGATGTAACCAGGTCAAATTCAAAAGTACATGATGGGTGAGTGCCACAATATAACAAAAATGTTGCTGTGTTGTAAATGTAGATGGCTATAATGTGCAAATTTGTAAACTAGAAGGTTTTTAAGCCACTTTCTGTCTACTAATGAGAACACAAATTTGACTAGGACAACTCGGATCATATGCTGTTCCAAATAAATCTAACAAATATTAATCGAAGACCACTATCTTTCCTTTATTGTCAAGAACAGCAAGTTGTTGTTGTTGTTGTTGGGCTTAACGCCATTTTCAGCACATGATAGGCTATTCATGGCGGCCAGTATTAATGGTGGAGGAAGAAACCGGGAAATCCGCGGAAAGAACCACCGACCCACGAGAAGCTACTGGCAAGCTTTCTCACATATCCACATTCGCCGAATCCTAGACTCGAACCCACGCAGATAGAGGTGAGATGGTAGTGATCCGTAACGGACAGCGCTTTAGACCACTCGGCCACTCGGGGCCCCAAGAACAGCAAGCAATACATTTTTATTTATCATTAGTTCCATCTACAGGTTCTTTTTTTTTCTAGACTATATTCAGTTTTTTTCTGTTAATACAGGTGTGGGGAGCAATAGCTACACAAAGGCAAGGGACTCATGCACAGTACTGCATTGTTGGACAATCGGAGGTTTGTTTTTGTTGGTTAATTACTGATCAACCCCAGAATTGAATCCTGTATAATATTGAAATTGTATTGAAGTTTTTGCACCATAAATGAGTCATTAGTCCATAAAGGCACATTTTATGAGTTACTATACAATTAAAATAACAATCCATAATTCCTTTATGATTCCATAATTGACGACAAACTTGTAATATACTTTTACCAAATGTTGAAATTTTGTTTTAATAAAATGTTTTACTTCAAAAGATTTCTAAGCCTGTCTCTTCCACTAGTCAATGAGGAATTAATTGATCTTTATGCAATTTGTTTCTACTGGTCACTGATTGTTTCCCCAATTATTCATATTCATTACAAGTAGAAACCACTTTGCTTTGAGATGAAGTGATATCTGTGAACTCTCTAATTATGCCCACATATGAGAGCAAAGATGTTAGTCACAATGCAGAATGTTTTCACTACACAAGTAAAATATAATTCCTTATATTTACTTAAAATGCTTTTTACAGACTTAGATGAAACATATCATGCTTCAGATTATGTATTTTGACAAATGAATGAATTTTTTTATATGAAAATAACAAGAGTTGCACGTTGTTGAAACAGACTGCTCTTGTTGCCTAAGTGGTTAGAGCATCCAGCTAAGATGTGGGTTCAGACCCCATCCAAGTCATAACAAAGACTTATAAAAATGGTACTAGCAGCTGCCTTGCTAGGTGCTCAGCATTAAGAGGTTAGTGTTAGGACTGGTCAGACTGGGGTCAGAATAATGTGACTGGGTGGGACATGATGCCACATATCTGTGGTATGATGTCCCAGTGTTAGACATCACTATAAACTGACATACTGCAGACATAGTAGCAATATGAAAAAAATGTTGTTAAAGCTACATTTAAAGTCCAAATCACACACACAGACACATGTGTTAGGATATTCTTGTATGGATTGATAGAGTGAACATTGTTGGATGGGGATTCTTTATAAACATCTTATCTGACAGATTTCAGAGTGTAACACATTTAAATAAATGATTTTAACGAATGTGAGTTTGCCTGTAAGGATATTGGTTTTATTTTATTGCAGCATTCAGATATGAATTGTATGACATTAGCAAGTTTGCCATCTTGTTTGGTAACAGATGTTACAAATTTTTATTGTCACTTAGTTTTTATTTGCAATCAAGACTCATCTATTTTCTGCATTTCTTTCAAACATGATTATGATTGTTTTGAGAGTTAAAAAAGCTACTTAATAATTTTATTTCTGTATTTAATCATGAGTTTTCCCCTGAAAATTTTTAATGTTTATTATGAAGTTTAGCAGGTATACGATAAGCTTTATATCTAATAGAAGCAGGTCATAGAGGTTTAATATCAATGGAAAAGCATTTTAAAAAATGTAAATACTTGATGCCAGCATTTTATTGGTTCAAGTTTCATTTTAGGCAATTTTTTTAATGGCACATTCTCATTGATTGCATAAATGTATAATTGAGGGTCTAAAGTCTTGATATATGTTAAGACCTGTTCATCAGAAGGGAGGGATGCAGAAGAAGCATAAGAAGGAAAATGAAATATGTCTAAATATAGAAATACAAGATTGAATAACATACATAAGGGCAGGTATACAGTAGTTCCAGAAGTGATTGTTGTTGTGGGCTTAACTCCAATTTCAGCACATGATAGTTTAGATTGGTTATGCATGGCGACTAGTATATCTAGTGGAGGAAGAACTCCTGAAGACCATGAGAAGGATCACTGACCTACAGGAAGCTACTGGCAAGCTTACCCACCTACCCATGTTGGTCAAAACCAAGACTTAAACCCATGTGGTCAGTGATCTCTAAGTCAAGCACCTTAGAACACTCAGCCACCATAGGCCCCACTTCTACTGTGGCGATAAAAGGCCATCACTGTGCCTTTCTTTAATTTTCTTCTACTGATACATTCAGTATGTCATTATGAAATATATAATAAATGTATATAAAGTTCAAGGTTGATCATTTTCACTAACCTCTACATAGTAACCAAATATTCCATGTGACCACATCAAGCCAGTGGCTCTTACACATGAGTATAGATTTTGCTCCAGGATCACACCTTTGAAACTATAACAGAGCTCCAAACTATGACCATGAATTTGTTTTTAAAGAATAAAAAAGGGAATTCTAAATAACCACAGATATATGCCCTTTGTGTCTGTCCTCACCCTGGGGTTAGTATTGAAACTACAATCCATTTCATTCAGATTCACTTATATAAAGTTGAATGGCGTGTCAAGATTAAATATATGTATGGGAATTATTTTCTCTAGAATGGTGTTTCCTAACCCAGAGACTTATCCCTTTAATATCCACTTCAGCATCATAATCTTCCATAATTGTGTCCCTCAGAAATGAGTATAATCACAATACCAGTTGAGCTTAAAAACTGTAGCTGTTTAGAATCTTGCTATTCACTGAAATGCATATAAGCCACTGATGTCCCCAATGCCATCCTTGCCATGAGCAACTTAGCCGAGAGACTTAAACTTGTGGAGAGGGGTGAATTAAGAATGCATGATGATACATGTTTCACAAGTACATAATTGAAGTTACTTTTTGAGCAAGAGGTAAGTTGAAGAAAACAGGCTAAGTATTTGGGAGTAGAAGACTATCAAAATCAATATCTTCAGCTGAATAAGCCAAGCAAGCAGTGGAGAATTTCCAGATCTTCACCTTAAGGCACTGCTTCTTTTCCAGAAACTTTTTCTAAACAGTCAAGCTTGCTCTATCCCCACCATGCTAATTAAGAGAGATTTACTGTATTTATACTTGCATCTAATGTATGTTTTTCAGATCTCCCATAAACCCAAAAGTCTTTCTCATATAGAAGCAGCATCACTGCCATATGTAGCTGTGACCACATGGACTGCCCTATGTCTTGTGGGAGAGCTTACACAGAAAAACGCACAAAATAAAAGGTAGTATATGGCAGAAAGAAAACTAGTTTTATATTGGGTTGATTATTATATCTGAAACAACTGATCTAGATAATCTAGATAAAATTATAATCCTTAATATTTTATAATGACTTTTTTCACCATTCATAATCCTTCATTATTCATAATGACTTTAGTCATAATCCTTCATTATTTGTATTTATTTATAATGACATTAGTCACCATTTATAATCCTTCACTATTTAGTCACTGGCTTTAGTCACCATTCATAATCCTTGACTAGTTACTGGCATTAGTCACCATTCATAATCCTTCACTATTTAGTCACTGGCATTAGTCACCATTCATAATCTTTCACTATTTAGTCACTGGCTTTATTCACCATTCATCATGTTTTTGCACGTTCTCAGCATTTAACTATGCCTTGGTGACCATCATCAATTTTCTCTAGAATTTCTTTTTGAAATGATTCTAGTATGACCAGGCATGTGCCTTTCATTAAAAGACCATTTTGAATTGCAATTTCAGTTCTATCTGCCCAGTACGATTGAAGTTTTCTGTCAATAGCAGATTACTCTGGCCACCCCTTTTCACAGAATTGTACAAGTTCTTTGCAGATCAAATCATATCGATATTCAGACTTTATTCAAGTCATGTATTTGATGTGAGCAAATTACTAACTATAAAATCAACATAGGCATTAGTTTCAGCATAAAATTCTTTGTTACTCTTGGAGTGGTAACTTAAAGGTGCCCTGGTCTTATGACTTATGGTCAGTTTCTAGTTTGAAATTGTGACACTATTAAATAGCTACTGAAGCTTTCACATATTCAAGTGATTGCGAGGGCCTCTTTTTCTATTTGAGCATAGTGTTGCTCAGTTTCTAACGTACATCGCGATGCAAACGCCACCAGTCTCAGAGTGTTACCATGCTTCTGCTGTAGCACAGCACCTAGTCCAAACGAAGATGCATCTGCAGATAGAATTGTTTCTCTATTTGGATCATAATATGCCAAAATTGGTGATTTGATTGATATCTCTAAAAACTTGTTCTTGATCTGGACCCCAAGTCCATGAGTTTTTGCCTTTCAAAGCTCACATAATGGTTTTGATTTTTCTGCCAAATTTGGGCTAAATTTTCCAAGCTGATTTGCCATACTGAGAAATCATCATATATCTGTTATGCATTTCAGTTATAGCTTTGTCTTTTACGGGATCAGGTTGGCAACCATTTTCGTCAACAACATGCCCAAGGAACCTAAAGGAAGGTCTTAAAAATTCACACTTTTTAACATTCAAAGTGACGCCTGTCTTTTGAATCAATTTCATGACCATTTCTAGTCTTTCAGCATGCTGTTTCTGCATTTCCCCAAAAACAAGAACATCATCCATGTTACAGACTGTTCCACCATGTCGCTTCAGAGTTTCTGACATCCTTATTTGAAAAAATTCAGATGCAGAACTAATTCTGAATGGAAGTTTATTGAAATAAAACCTACTAAGAGGAGTAATGAAAGTTGTAAGGCAGCATGACTCTTCTGACAGGTTTATCTGCCAAAAGCCTGACTTTGCATCAAGTTTGGTGAAAAACTTTGCACCTGCTAGTTTTGCAACTGATAGCAGTGGGTGGTTCTCTCATTTAACTGATTCATTCAGTTTAGTTAGATCCACGCAAATTCTTACTGTACCGTTAAGTTTCAGAACAACAACCATTGCTGCACACGAGTCATTGGGCTAATAAACTTTCGAAATAACAACCATTTTTTCCATTCTATCCAACTTGTCTTGAAAAAGCGATAAGGCATAAGGTTTGGCATTTTTTCCAGAGTTATCTTATAGAATCATTTTTTTTCCCTAGACCTTTAAACAAATTTGAAAATTTCTCGTGATAATCCCTATCCAATGTTATGGATTAATCATGAATTTTGCTTGCATTTTGTGAGTTTCGATCTGACGCATTTACTGAGGATATATTTGCCTGTTTGATAATCTTGAGAGCCTGAATAGCGGGTCTGCCCAAGAGTGTTTGATTCAGTACCTTTACAACAAATATGTCTTGTACACTGATTCCAAATGTCTTATACACTGAATGCATTGTTTGCTTCCAGTCCACACGTAAATTTACCCAGCACTTTAAGTTCAGAGTTTCCGTCCATACAGTTTTCAAACAGACTTTGATGCGTTTTGGCCTCTGATTTTTTATAAATCTCTCTAAGGAATTGCAGTCACATCAGATTCAGTATCAATTTTGAATAAGAGTATAGCATTGTTCAATGTCACACATTTTATCCACGGCTAACCCTTCTTTGTGCTAATAGTACATAGAAATCCTGGTTCTGCTCTCAGATCTATTGTGAGAACTACTGATTTTGACAGCATTTTGCATAGTGTCCCCTTTTCTTACACTTCTGGCATTCTGCTTCTTTTGCTGGATATTGGTCATGAGAATTATTAAATTTGTTTACACATCTCAAGCATCTTTTTCTGCTGACATTAATCTGTTAAACTTTTGGGACTTTACATTTTTGTTTCTCATATTTCATGGAAATAAATTAGTTTGCCAGAATATTCTTCTGGGTCACAGTCAAGTGAAATGTGTGTGTGTGTGTATATATATATATATATATATATATATATATATATATATATATATATATATGTATATATGTATATATATGTGTATATATGTGTATATATGTGTATATATATGTATATATATATATGTGTATATATGTGTATGTGTGTGTATGTGTGTGTGTGTGTGTGTGTGTGTGTGTGTGTGTGTGTGTGTGTGTGTGTGTGTGTGAGAGAGAGAGAGAGAGAGAGAGAGAGACCTGGTAAACAAATAATTTACTCCTGTCCTAAGAATAGTCTATGGAATCCATTTATTTGTAGAGTTTTTAGCAGTGTTCAGATATAATTTTACAGGAATTATTTATTTAAATTGTTCATTGAAATTGCTAAGTGCTCACCAACTGTTGATTAACACATTACTTTGGAATTTTTGTCACTCAAAGACATTCTGTCCATTTGTCCATTTGACTTCATTTTCATAGTGGGAATAATGAGAATATGATTGTCAGAAGAGGAGTGTAAGTATCTTGCTGATGTGTACACATGGGTGAGGTTGGATAGGTATGTTGGACTGGAGTCTGTCAGTGAAATTTAGCACAAAGAATAAATAAAGAATAAATTTGTGTTTAATTCTGGATTGAACGGATAGCCAGTGTAAGGTACAGAGCAGGGGTAGGTGTGCTCTGATCTTGGTACTCTAAGGATGATCCAAGCAGCTTTGATTTGAACTTTTTGAAGTTTCTGGAGTAGATATTGAGACAAACCAGACAGGATTGAATTATTATAGTCCAGTCTTGAAAGTACTAAGGAATACACGTGTTTTAGTGGCATTAGCTGAAAAATACTTGCTAATGGAGCTGATGCGTCTCAGCTCAAGATATGCAGCCTTGCATATGTTCATGACATGTTGGTGCAATGAGAGAGTACTGTCAAGAGTAACACCTAGGTTTCGTACTGACTGTACTGACTGTGTGAATTTAATGTTGGTGTTGCTGATATTTATTTATAAATGTGCATCACAAGTCCAAAAGTATAGAATGTTCCAAATAAATTCAAGTAGTCTTGAATGTCCTGATATAACAAGTCTTGAATGTCCTGATGTATCATTAGGCTTGAATGTCCTGATATAACAATGAAGCACGCCAGAATGTCTTTGAATGACTTCACAAAAATTTCAAATTAATGTGTTAATCCACAATTAGTAGGCACTTAGTAATTCCAATGAACAAGTTAAATAATTTCTATAAAATTATATCTGAACACAGCTATAACCTATAACAATAAATGGATTCAATAGACTATTCTTAAGTTAGGAGTGAATTATTTTTTTACCAAGTCACTATATATACACATTTCACTTGACTATGACACAGAATAATATTCTGGAAAACTAATTTATTGCCATGAAAAATTCTACTTACACATAAACAAGGTTATGCCTTAAAGTCAAAGTTTAGTAAACATCTTGTATAGTAAACTACTTACAATAATGACAAAAGTCAGGTATGCAAAAACTCCATCCATATCCATCAATCAAGCATGCAGTCCAGTGTACAAATGTAATCTTTTGTAGGTGGCACTCCATGTAAAGGTCAGCTTTTAATACAAAACATGAATTTACCATTGTTAATATCACATAATTTGCATCAAAATGCAAGACACCTGCTCACAAAGGACAAACCTTGTCAATATCTTCACTGTAGTTTATGGACAGTTTTAACTGTGAAGGCAAGCACTTTCATTGTCCTTTATTGACAGATTTCACTGAATAGACAAAACCTTTCAGTGTCCATTACAGACAGGTTTCACTTTAGAGGCATGCAATTTATTGGTCTTAATGGACAAAATTAACTGTATAGGCAAACTCCTTCAGTATCTTTTACAGACAGGTTTGACTGTATAAGCAAATCTTTTTATGGTCCTATATATAGACAGGTTTCACTATATGTAGCCAACACCCTTTATTGTCCTTCAGTGTTATGCTCCACTCTATCTGCAAGTCTTCATTGTCCTTTATGTTTAATTAAAAAGGCATGTGCTTATATTGCTCTTAATGGACGATTTCCATTGTTTAGGCAATTCCCATGAGGTTATAAACAGGTTTTCCCAGTATGTGCTTGTCCTATATAGATCTCTTCAATTTATAGGCAGAAATTAGAACAGTAACTTGCTTGTTTATTTTATTTCAAGGATTCATTGACCTGAAAAATATCCAAGAAATGCAACAAAAAATTTTTAGCAATGTTGGGGTTTTTTTTCTTCAAAACAATAAAAGGTCATTGTTTCTTTGTTGCAGAGTTCTAATACATGGTGGAGCAGGAGGACTTGGGACTTTTGCAATACAGGTAAGTAAAAAGAAGGGTAAACTTTCACGTTACAATCATGGTTTTCTTGATTTAATTTAGATGTAAGAGTACCATGACAATATAAATGTTCTTTAGATATATCATCACTTAAACTTTAGGAATTAAAATTTGATAGAGGAAATATGTAAACAAGATCATGAAGACAAGATAAGTCAGTTATATAGGGGATTTAGTTATGAGAAATCACATTGCTAGTGTAAGTAGGGAATTTAATGATATGAAATCACATTACCAGTATAAATAGGATAGTTAATGATGTAAAATCACATTGCCAGTGTAACTGGTTCACATGATCCAAGTGAAAAAAATCAAGTAGCAATGATAAAACCAAATGTAACTGATTTAACAGATACATGTCCTTATCCACATTATAATGGGGCAGCAGTATGCTGAGTGGCATTATAGTGAGGGTGTACTGTATTTACTGTGTTGGTGAGCATGCTGGTTTTGTTATTGGTCAAGACACTGTTAGAAGCAATGAAGCATATATAACTTTAATGGCAAATAGTGATGGACATCATTTGTAAATAGTCTAGGTCCAAGATATAGGTTTATGTGAGTTAAAGTATGCTATGTAAATCTTAAAAAGACTAGGTCTGAAATATAAATTTGTGTGAGTTCATATGCACCATGTACGTTGTAAATAGACTTGGTCCAAGATATAGATTTTGTGTTAATTTGCACCATTCACATCATAAATAGACCAAGTCTGTGACATAGGTTTGTGTGAGTTTATGCAAACCATGTACTTTATAACTAGACTAGACTTAATAACAAGTATTTGTGAGTTCATCCACATCTAGTGCTTGATATGAAGCAGGTACATGTGAGTGCATTCGCATCATGTGCATCATAACTAGGCAAGAATATGAAACATGTGAGTGCATGCGCATCATGCACATCACAACTAAATTATAGTATTTGTATACTTTTCCATTGGTTTGTACCCCCTACTGATTTCAGAAATGTATTGTATCAAGGATAAAAAAAATGCAGAAAACCTAGTCATTTTATTAATAAATTTATAATTTCTATCCTGATTGTTACCACGGATCAAATACTGTCAACTTGTTTCTAATCCACAGGGAGTTTCTTTAGTAATAAAGTCAACGCTTTTTGCATGGGCAGGTCTGTTTTCAAGGAACAAATGTGATGTAGTTCATTTCCTTGAATAGTGTCAATGATGTTGTAAAGTTTGGAGTTAAAATTAATTTGAACACACATATATGAGGTCTTTTTATTTCTTCAATTAGAAATATTAAATTTAGACCTTGCAAATATTGAATGCCAATGACAATTTTTACCAAAATAGACTGTTATTGACAACAGTCTGTATGCATGCTTACATTGAGATGTTCCATTTGGTTTAAAATACAAATAGGTTGACAATGTTAAGGACCTCTGGGCAGGAATAAGTTTAGAAATTAAAAACTGATGAACAAAATTACAAAGTTTTGTGTATTTTTTATCCATGATGCTTTCTGTTTCAAAAGTTGGTAGGGGGTTGCAAACAAATGTGTTAGTGTATGAATACTATATAACTTAGAACATGTATGAGTTCAAAATTATAATCTGTAAGATAGGAGAACAATTTTGTTGAAATTTTCCAGTGATTTTATTGTCTCAAAAAATCACATTATAAAAATCAACATGATTTTAGGCTTTGTTTAATTATGAATCATATCCTGTTCCTGATTATGCTTATATTGCATAATGGTCTTGTAGGGGTGACGTTCTTGACTGGTTTCAGCAATACATTTACCCATATTTTAAGAGAGTGTGGTTTTAGGCCCTGTCTAGTTATAAAACATATGCTTTGTCTTATTGTGAATTATTGCATAATGGTCTTGCATGAGTGATTCTCTTGACTGGTTTCATCAATACATTTACCAACTAAAGAACCAACATGGAAAATTAAGATAAAATAATATCAAAGGTAAAAATATTACTTTTTTATATTGTTAATTGATAGTTTCCTTTTTTTGGAATATATTGTCTGGTTTTCAGTTACCTTTATTTTTTTTTCCTTGACACAATGACCCAGAATAATTCATTATATTTTTATACTTATTTTACGGCTGATTGTTTGCCGACAAATTCATGATTCAAGATGAGTTTAGAATAGAGTTTATAATAAACAGATTCCCATTGGTTACCTTTCCTTGTTTGAATCTGACAGCTAATGAAAACTTGGGGAGCAGAAGTGACAACTACATGTAGCACTGATGCAGTGGGATTAGTCCAGTCACTTGGAGCAGATGTTGTCATAGATTACAAGACTCAGGATGTCCAATCAGAATTACAAAGAATCAGTGGGTATGTCACTCTACCTTTTTGAAGGTTGATATATTGAGATCCTGTACATATTCTGCCACATTTACCAGTTTTAAATGATTTAGAATAAATATATTTATCATCGCCACTCTTTAACAGGGCTTATTGGGATACCAACTATCTCTCTTTTTGTCCATCTGTCTGTTACCACATATCCTAAATCACAGGGTTGAAGTTCATACAGCTTTATAGGGATGTTGACCATGTAGTAACCATCTGTTCTCCGCTACCCTTTTTTGTCCCTGGGAGGGGTCAGACTTAAAAAATTTACAATGGCAGTTTACAAATAGTTTCTGACAAACGTAATATAGGTACATTATGACCCCACTATAATAATGTTGTTGGGGTCCAAAAACGGATATTACTATGTATAGAACCATGTCATAACCATTTAGGTCAATTAGCTGAAGAGAATGATGCATTACCCCCACATACACAAAAAATTTTAGGGGAATAGCAATGCTATGTACTTTATTGATATGGCTATCAGCTTGTTGCAGATTATACAAGTATTTAAACTAGTTATTACATAGTTAATATATATATATATATATATATATATATATATATATATATATATATATATATATATATATATATATATATATATATATACAAAATCTGCAACATGAGAACATGAGCATAAATAGTTGAGGATGTGAACTCACCAGTCAAATCTTTTTTATCTATAATAGTAATTACATCAGAAATGTGCATAAAGAAACATCATTTTCTGTAAATATTTGCTAGTTCTATTTGAATCCTGACATTTTTTCATGCTATGTTATTCTCCAATCATCCCATTTGTTTGTATCCCCTTTCCAATTTTAAACACAAAAGGATTCAAAGATAAAAAAGATAAACTTGGTCACTTCATTCATTGATTTACAAGTCCTAACATGATTGTTGCCATGGGGATCCCTAAATTATCAACTTGTTGACATCTTGAATCAAATGAGTTTACTTAGCAACTTGGTTGCCATATTTGCTTGGACAAGTCTTTGTTTTCAAGAAACAGATGTGATGTAGTTCACCACCTTTGAAAATCTCAATAATTCACCAGTGTTGCAAACTGTGATCCAGAGGCACCATGAAAGGAAGCTGCAAACTTGATATAAAATGTACTGGAATTTATATATTGTTAGATGAACATATTATTTGTTATATGCATTGTTGCATCATAATCCACTTATTTTGGTCTTATTACTGTATGCTGTGAGATCTCCACATGTTTTACATACTTGGTGGTGGAGATGAGGCACTATCTTAAATGGACATTTTGGATGAAATAGTGTCTGATTATCAGCTGCTTGCTATTAATCATATTTTCTGTTTTAATAACCTCTCTGTGGATGGTAAGTTAAAATTCCTCTTCTTTTCATTCATAGAATTGTATCCTACGGAATGTTCATATTTTCTGCAGTAATCTCTGTCAAAACAGAACATAACTCCATGTATTCATAGTCTGTGTTGGCTCATTTGTTTTATTTCTAATGCATGTGTGGAAGGCAGCATCACTCTGTCACCAGAAATGTCAAAATATCAGCAAAAAAAGTCACCCCCCCAACCCCAATCCAAGCCCTGAGAGCTACTTGTTGGTCTATCTATGCTATCAGGACTAGCTACAATAGATCAGCTTTTGAAGGCAGGAAAAGTAATTGCTTAAATTGACCAAAAAGTGACTAATTCTTTTTTTTTAATGTACCCCTGCCAAATAGTTTTGCTGAACTTAGAGTACAATCATCTCATCTGTGTGAGTGTGTGTGTGTGAGAGAGAGAGAGACAAATATCTTTTCATTAAAGGAAGTCAGCATCAAACTTAAATAAAAGCAATGTTATCTGACAGATTGTTACATTTTCCAAAGTGACTTGAACACATTTATTGTGCCATGAAAATTTCATTTTTGCAGGAATACAAAATATGCTTACAGTTGCTACCAACAGCAACATAAAGAAGAAATTAAATTTTCAGTCTTTCGAAATCATAGATATCTGGCTGTCAAGTTAATTAAATATGGGGTTTCTTTCAAAGACATTTGTTAAACTTTTTATTTGTTCAGATTTTCATTTCCCTATAAATAGCCTCATCCCCAGGTTAGCCTCGACAAGATGATAGCTGTCTCCAGCTGACTGAAATCTAGGCCAATTTTAGTTGTTGTTGTTGTTGTTGTTGTACATGTTTAATACATGTACATGTAGAATGTAAACAGCTATAGTCATGTGCTGCTTGCAACAGTTTGAGTGAATTGATTTTTAATTCACCTTTCTCTCAAATTATTGGTATTGGTATTTTCTTTTATAAATTTTAAATTTCATACAAAAGTGCTTCATCACGAAATGAAACAATACTTTTTTATTCAAGGAGTCTTTGATGTCCTTTTAGGTAGCAAAATTGCTTTAAATATGACAGTTTTAGTTGTTAACTGCCAGATAGATTGTTTAGTGCTACTCTCTTTACTGAAAACTAATGATTAATTCTAAAAACTTATTCAGTAATCAAGCATACACTTGTATCCTTTCTGAGGAGAGAATCATAGCACTTTCATGTTAATAGATCCTGATTAATAACTGTAATCAATATTAAAAAAACATGTGACAGTGCTCCAAAAATGTCTAATAACCATGCCTACATATGGTCCAGTACATTACATCTTAGGGAGCTGCCATGGAAGCCAAATGGGCCAAAGGATTAAGGCGTAGTTGACAGTGGCTGTTGATGATAGAGTGTAAAGCCTGCTGTCCTAAATATCTTTGTGGAGAACACTTATAATCCACACAAATTAGGATATGATTTTACCACTGTATGATAAAATAACATTTGACAATGGTTACAGTTTCACCAAAGCCATGTGCATTATAGTGAATTTATAATATTTTTAATTTGTTCATGTATTGCTATATAATACAATCTGGTGCCACACCGTCAGTGAACCCTGCTTCTACAGAATGCGGAGTTAGGTGTGATTACATTTCTCACCGATTACACCATCTCACCCACGTGATAGAGAAATCAATCTCATTTGTTAACATTTTTACTTATTTTACAGTCTCCACAAACTAACCACAGCATTTGCAGGAACTACATTTTCAGCGGTTAAAAGTTATCTTTATAAAGTACTGGTTCAAAAGTTCAAATCAATCCTTATAAATAATATTATTGGTGGTGCCAACCTTTTTATTTACCATGATTTCTGATTAGATAGGCCAAATCTGGCTTTTACCAGTTTAAATTTCCAACAGATTTCAACCATTTACCTCATCTATCCATCTTGATCCACTCACACTTTCTCAGCTCAGGCATTGTATTCATTTATATCAGATGAACGTAATATAACATGTGTATTTAATTTGTGTACACTTAACAAGAATATACATTACCTTGTGACACATTCTGCTAATGTGATCCTACTGTTTTTTGGCATAGTAAGTCACATGGCTAACTGAAGTTAGTTAATTGCAAGTCTTTTAGCACATTTTTCATAGTCAGGATAAGAATTAATACCACATAATGCAAATGTCACTTACTTTCCATTTCTTTTTTGTAGATTTGATGTTGTTCTTGATCCACTTGGAGGAAAGATACCTAGTTTTTCAGTAGACTTGCTAAAAGGATGGAGAAATTCAAAATATGTTTCATTAGTGACACCAGTACTTTCAAGCACAGATAAATTTGGAATTCCTTTAGGTCTTTTGACAACAGCAACTAATTTTGGAACAAATATAATCAGGGTAAGTTGAGGACAGAGAGAGAGCAGTCTACACAGTCAAATTATGAAGGAAAATGCCTGTTACATATAGCATGTTTATCATTGATAACTTGCATAAAATATACCAGTAACTAATATTAAGATTTTTATAAAAGATAGAATAGTTGTTACATGATTTTAAATTAATGCTAATTAAATTAAGAAAAAATTAAAGCACTGAAAAAATTAAAACCTATACCAGTATCCACTGAATACATTAGGAGCAATAAAGTGAAGAAGCATATGTAATTAAATGGTGTTCATGTAGCAAAAAATTATAACAAGATTCCTGAAACAGTGCTAATAATTTGTTACATTGTAGCCTTGATAAAGTTATGTTTGTTTACTCTGTATATTTTTTTTATGTAATTTATTACATTTTTCCGACAGTCTGAAATATGTTGATTTATAAAAATGACATGGTTGTTTTAAATTCTATGTAATGATATAAATCTAAACCCACATTTTTGTTAAAACTGTGTACACACCATTTATTTTCAGGGCTTCATCAATGGTCGGAGTTATAGATGGGCTCTGTTTATTCCAAATGGAAATGCTCTTGGTCAGATTGCAAAACTTGTGGATAATGGAAAGGTAATACCAGTGCTTGCTTATTATGACATTAGTTTATCTCTTGAACACTCAAATGATTGTATTTTTGTTTCTTTAGTGTGTTTAATTGGTTCATTTGTTCGTTGTCTCCTGTGTATTTTCTTATCCCTTCAATATCCCTGACCTATTTTGTCTGTGTATTTTCTTATCCCTTCAATATCCCTGACCTTTTATATCTATGTATTTTCTTATCCCTTCAATATCTCTGACCTATTATATTTATGTATTTTCTTATCTCTTCAATATCCCTGACCTATTATATCTATGTATTTTCTTATCCCTTCAATATCCCTGACCTATTTTGTCTGTGTATTTTCTTATCCCTTCAATATCCCTGACCTATTTTGTCTGTGTATTTTCTTATCCCTTCAATATCCCTGACCTATTTTGTCTGTGTATTTTCTTATCCCTTCAATATCCCTGACCTATTATATCTATGTATTTTCTTATCCCTTCAATATCCCTGACCTATTATATCTATGTATTTTCTTATCCCTTCAATATCCCTGACCTATTATATCTATGTATTTTCTTATCCCTTCAATATCCCTGACCTATTTTGTCTGTGTATTTTCTTATCCTTTCAATATCCCTGACCTATTTTACCTCACTCAGGACAATTAGTATGTTGATACAGCAGTAAATCTGACATTACCCAGTTAGGTCACTGTGATCTAATTGACATACTTTAATGATTTTTCTGACACAAATCTCTGATAGCCTTATGCCCAGGGCCCCACTGATTCTAAATTAAGTTCCCCTTGTATTATAAGTGAGTTGCCCATTGGGCACACACACACATACACATCTACAAAAAAAGTGTATAAGATGCTGGTTTTTTTATCTTGAAGTTCTTGAACAACACTGATAAATTATTAATACTCAGCTCCTGCTGGACCCTGTCTGTAAATCCCTCAACACTATGAAGCTCATCTGTTTAATTGTATAAAAAATTATAAATCTGATGTATAGAAAGCAAAATGGGACCTATGAATAAGGAACAGTACCATTTCTATTACACATATTTGTATTACCTATAATTATCACTCACTCATACAGTATGAAGAATAATATGCTCTCCCTTGATTTATACTTACTTGGTAATGCGTTGCTAGGTAATTATATCAAGCTGTCCCTTGATTTATACTTACATGGTAATGCGTTGCTAGGTAATTATATCAAGCTGTCCCTTGATTTATACTTACTTGGTGATGCATTGCTAGGTAATTATATCAAGCTGTCCCTTGATTTATACTTACTTGGTAATGCGTTGCTAGGTAATTATATCAAGCTGTCCCTTGATTTATACTTACTTGGTAATGCGTTGCTAGGTAATTATATCAAGCTGTCCCTTGATTTATACTTATTTGGTAATGCCTTGCTAGGTAATTAGTAATTATATCAAGCTGTCCCTTGATTTATACTTACTTGGTAATGCATTGCTAGGTAATTATATCAAGCTGTCCCTTGATTTATACTTACTTGGTAATGCATTGCTAGGTAATTATATCAAGCTGCACCTATGTGATTGTTTGACAGTTAAATAAAGCTAGGGGATTATGGACTTAAGAAAGCAATACAATGTCTTTTGTGTTTTTTCACTATGACAATAATGAGATCATTATTCTGTATTTAAATACATTTAGTTCAAAGAGTTGATTATTTTTCATCTGTATGCCTTATAGTCAATGCACTGTCTGCATTTCATCATCAATAAAAAATCATTATGAAATGCAGACAGTGCATTGACCTTAAGGCATACAGATCAAAATGAAATACAGACTGTACATCGACCTTAAGGCATACAGATCATGATGAAATACAGACTGTGCATTAACCTTAAGGCATACAGATCATGATGAAATACAGACTGTACATTTACCTTAAGGCATACAGATCAAGATGAAATACAGACTGTACATTTACCTTAAGGCATACAGATCAAGATGAAATACAGACTGTGCATTGACATTAAGGCATACAGATCATGATGAAATACAGACTGTGCATTAACCTTAAGGCATACAGATCAAGATAAAATACAGACTGTACATTTACCTTAAGGCATACAGATCATAATGAAATAAAGACTGTGCATTAACCTTAAGGCATACAGATCAAGATGAAATACAGACTGTACATCGACCTTAAGGCATACAGATCATGATGAAATACAGACTGTACATCGACCTTAAGGCATACAGATCATGATGAAATACAGACTGTGCATTACCCTTAAGGCATACAGATCAAGATGAAATAGACTGTACATCGACCTTAAGGCATACAGATCAAGATGAAATACAGACTGTACATCGACTTTAAGGCATACAGATCATGATGAAATACAGACTGTGCATTGACCTTAAGGCATACAGATCATGATGAAATACAGACTGTGCATTGACCTTAAGGCATACAGATCAAGATGAAATAGACTGTACATCGACCTTAAGGCATACAGATCAAGATGAAATACAGACTGTACATCGACCTTAAGGCATACAGATCATAATGAAAAAAAGATTGTACAATGACCATAAGGCATACTGATCAAGATGAAATACAGACTGTGCATTGACATTAAGGCATACAGATCACCATGAAATACAGACTGTGCATTGACCTAAAGGCATACAGATAAAAATGAAATACAGACTGTACATCGACCTTAAGGCATACAGATCAAGATGAAATACAGACTGTGCATTGACTTTAAGGCATACAGATAAAAATGAAATACAGACTGTACATCGACCTTAAGGCATACAGATCAAGATGAAATACAGACTGTGCATTGACATTAAGGCATACAGATCATGATGAAATACAGACTGTGCATTAACCTTAAGGCATACAGATCAAGATGAAATACAGACTGTACATTTACCTTAAGGCATACAGATCATGATGAAATACAGACTGTGTATTAACCTTAAGGCATACAGATCAAGATGAAATACAGACTGTACATCGACCTTAAGGCATACAGATCATGATGAAATACAGACTGTACATCGACCTTAAGGCATCCAGATCATGATGAAATACAGACTGTACATCGACCTTAAGGCATACAGATCATGATGAAATACAGACTGTGCATTAACCTTAAGGCATACAGATCATGATGAAATACAGACTGTGTATTAACCTTAAGGCATACAGATCAAGATGAAATAGACTGTACATCGACCTTAAGGCATACAGATCAAGATGAAATACAGACTGTGTATTAACCTTAAGGCATACAGATCATGATGAAATACAGACTGTGTATTAACCTTAAGGCATACAGATCAAGATGAAATAGACTGTGCATTAACCTTAAGGCATACAGATCAAGTTGAAATACAGACTGTGCATTGACCTTAAGGCATACAGATCATGATGAAATACAGACTGTGCATCAACCTAAAGGCATACAGATCAAGATGAAATAGACTGTACATCGACCTTAAGGCATACAGATCAAGATGAAATACAGACTGTACATTTACCTTAAGGCATACAGATCATGATGAAATACAGACTGTGCATTAACCTTAAGGCATACAGATCAAGATGAAATACATACTGTACATCGACCTTAAGGCATACAGATCAAGATGAAATACAGACTGTACATCGACCTTAAGGCATACAGATCACAATGAAATACAGACTGTGCATTGACCTTAAGGCATACAGATCATGATGAAATACAGACTGTGCATTGACCTTAAGGCATACAGATCAAAATGAAATACAGACTGTACAGCGACCTTAAGGCATACAGATCAAGATGAAATACAGACTGTACATCGACCTTAAGGCATACAGATCATAATGAAATAAAGATTGTACAATGACCATAAGGCATACTGATCAAGATGAAATACAGACTGTGCATTGACATTAAGGCATACAGATCACGATGAAATACAGACTGTGCATTGACCTAAAGGCATACAGATCAAGATGAAATACAGACTGTACATTTACCTTAAGGCATACAGATCAAGATGAAATACAGAATGTACATCTACCTTAAGGCATGAAGATCATGATGAAATACAGACTGTGTATTAACCTTAAGGCATACAGATCACGATGAAATACAGACTGTGCATTGACCTAAAGGCATACAGATCAAGATGAAATACAGACGGTACATTTACCTTAAGGCATACAGATCAAGATGAAATACAGAACGTACATCTACCTTAAGGCATGAAGATCATGATGAAATACAGACTGTACATCGACCTTAAGGCATACAGATCATGATGAAATACAGACTGTACATCAACCTTAAGGCATACAGATCAAGATGAAATACAGACTGTGCATTGACCTTAAGGCATACAGATCAAGATGAAATACAGACTGTACATCGACCTTAAGGCATACAGATCATGATGAAATAAAGATTGTTCATCGACCTTAAGGCATACAGATCAAGATGAAATACAGACTGTACATCGACCTTAAGGCATACAGATCATGATGAAATAAAGATTGTACAATGACCGTAAGGCATACAGATCAAGTTGAAATACAGACTGTGCATTGACATTAAGGCATACAGATCACGATGAAATGAGACTGTGCATTGACCTAAAGGCATACAGCTCAAGATGAAATATAGACTATACATCTACCTTAAGGCATTCAGATCAAGATGAAATACAGAATGTACATTGACTTTAAGCCATACAGATCAAGATGAAATACAGACTGTATATCGACCTTAAGGCATACAGATTAAGATGAAATACAGACTTACATCGACCTTAAGGCATACAGATCATGATGAAATAGAGATTGTACAATGACAGTAAGGCATACTGATCAAGATGAAATACAGACTGTGCATTGACATTAAGGCATACAGATCATGATAAAATACAGACAGTGCATCGACCTCAAGGCATACAGATCATGATGAAATACAGACAGTGCATCGACCTCAAGGCATACAGATCAAGATGAAATACAGACTGTACATTGACCTTCAGGCGTACAGATCATGATGAAATGCAGACAGTGCATCGACCTTAAGGCATACAGATCATGATGAAATCCAGACAGTGCATTGACCTTAAGGCATACAGATCAAGATGAAATACAGATTGTGTAATGACCTTCAGGCATACAGATCAAGATGAAATACAGACTGTACATTAACCTTCAGGCATACAGATCAAGATAAAATACAAATAGTGCATCGAACTTAAGGCATACAGATCGTGACGAAATACAGACAGTGCATCGACCTTGATCAGTATGCATCGATCCTGATGAAATACAGACTGTGAATTGACCTCAAGGCATACAGATCATGGCGAAATACAGACAGTGCAGCGACCTAAAGGCATACAGATCAAGATGAAATACAGACTGTGTATTGACATTAAAGCATACAGATCATGACGAAATACAGACAGTGCATCAACCTAAAGGCATATATCTCATGATGAAATACAGACAGTGGATTGACCTTAAGGCATACAGATCAAGATGAAAAAGAGATTGTACATTGACCTCATGGCATACCAAATCACTGAAATACAGAATGTACATTGACCTAAAGGCATACAGATCAAGATGAAATACAGACTGTACATTAACCTTAAGGCACACAGATCAAGATGAAATAAAGACTGCATTGACCTTAAGGCATACAGATCAAGGTGAAATATAGATTGTGCAATGACCTTAAGGCACACAGATCATGATGAAATACAGACATTGCATTGATCTCAAGGCATACAGATCATGGCGAAATACAGACAGTGCAGCGACCTAAAGGCATACAGATCAAGATGAAATTCAGACTGTGTATTGACATTAAGTCATACAGATAATGACGAAATACAGACAGTGCATCAACCTTAAGGTATACAGATCATGATGAAATACAGACAGTGGATTGACCTTAAGGCATACAGATCAAGATGAAATAAAGATTGTACATTGACCTCATGGTATACAGATCACGCTGAAATACAGATTGTGCAATGACCTTAAGGCATACAGATCATGATGAAATACAAATTGTGCAATGACCTTCAGGCATACAGATAAAGATGAAATGCAGATTGTGCATTGACCTTAAGGCATAGAGATCATGATGAAATACAGACAGTGCATCGACCTAAAGGCATACAGATCAAGATGAAATACAGACTGTATATTGACTTAAGGCATACAGATCATGACGAAATACAGACAGTGCATCAAAATTAAGGCATACAGATCATGATGAAATACAGACAGTGGATTGACCTTAAGGCATACAGATCAAGATGAAATAAAGATTATACATTGACCTCATGGCATACAGATCAAGATGAAATAAAGATTGTACATTGACCTCATGGCATACAGATCAAGATGAAATACAGACTGTACATTGACCTTAAGGCATACAGATCATGATGAAATACAGACAGTGCATCAACCTTAAGGCATACAGATCATGATGAAATACAGACAGTGGATTGACCTTAAGGCATACAGATCAAGATGAAATAAGGATTGTACATTGACCTCATGGCATACAGATCATGATGAAATACAGACAGTGCATCAACCTTAAGGCATGCAGCTCATGATGAAATACAGACAGTGGATTGAGCTTAAGGCATACAGATCAAGATGAAATAAATACAGTCTGTGCATCAACCTTAAGGCATACAGATCAAGATGAAATGCAGATTGTGCATTGACATTAAGGCATACAGATCATGATGAAGTACAGATTGTGCATTGACCTTAAGGCATACAGATCATGATGAAATACAGACAGTGGATTGACCTAAAGGCATACAGATCATGATGAAATGCAGATTGTGCATTGACATTAAGGCATACAGATCAAGATGAAATACAGACTGTGCATTGACATTAAGGCATACAGATCATGATGAAATACAGATTGTGCAATGACCTTAAGGCATACAGATCATGATGAAATACAGATTGTGCATTGACCTAAAGGCATACAGATCATGATGAAATACAGACTGTACATTGATATTAAGGCATACAGATCAAGATGAAATACAGACAGTGCATTGACCTAAAGGCATACAGATCAAGATGAAATACAGACTGTGCATTGACCTAAAGGCATACAGATCATGATGAAATACAGACAGTGCATCAACCGTAAGGCATACAGATCATGATGAAATACAGACAGTGGATTGACATTAAGGCATACAGATCAAGATGAAATAAAGATTGTACATTGACCTCATGGCATACAGATCAAGATGAAATATAGACTGTACATTGACCTAAAGGCATACAGATCATGATGAAATACAGACAGTGCATCAACCGTAAGGCATACAGATCATGATGAAATACAGTGGATTGACATTAAGGCATACAGATCAAGATGAAATAAAGATTGTACATTGACCTCATGGCATACAGATCAAGATGAAATATAGACTGTACATTGACCTAAAGGCATACAGATCATGATGAAATACAGATTTTGCATTGACATTAAGGCATACAGATCAAGATGAAATACAGACAGTGGATTGACCTAAAGGCATACAGATCATGATGAAATATAGATTGTGCATTGACCTTAAGGCATACAGATAAAGATGAAATGCATATTGTGCATTGACCTTAAGGCATACAGATCAGGATGAAATACAGACTGTTCATTGACCTTATGTCATACAGATCAGGATGAAATACAGATTGTACAATGATCTTAAGGCATACAGATCAAGATGAAATACAGACTGTACAATGATCTTAAGGCATACAGATCAAGATGAAATACAGACTGTGCATTGACCTTAAGGCATACAGATCATGATGAAATACAGACTGTGTATTAACCTTAAGGCATACAGATCAAGATGAAATACAGACTGTACATCGACCTTAAGGCATACAGATCAAGATGAAATACAGACTGTGCATTGACTTTAAGGCATACAGATAAAAATGAAATACAGACTGTGCATCAACCTTAAGGCATACAGATCAAGACAAAATACAGACTGTGCATTGACCTTAAGGCATACAGATCATGATGAAATACAGACTTCATTGACCTTAAGGCATACTGATAATGATGAAATACACGTTGTACAATGACCTTATGATGAAATGAAGTCTGTATATGGACCCTAATGCATACAGATCATGATAAAATAGAAATTGTACATTGATCTTAAGGCCTACTGATGAAGATGAAATAAGACTGTACATTGACCTTAAGGCATACAGATTCATGATGATATAGAAATAATGCATCGCCTTTAAGGCATACAGATTATGATACAATACAGACTGTTCATTGACCTTAAGGCATACAGATCAAGATCAATTACAGATTGTACAGCAACCTTAAGGCATACAGAACAAGATGAATTACAGACTGTGCATTGACTTTAAGTCATACAGATCAAGGTGAAATTACAGACTGTGCATATACTTTAAGGCATACAGATCAAGATGAAATACAGACTGTGCATTGACCTTGAGGCATA
This sequence comes from Potamilus streckersoni, assembly GCA_016746295.1. Taxonomy (NCBI): domain Eukaryota; kingdom Metazoa; phylum Mollusca; class Bivalvia; order Unionida; family Unionidae; genus Potamilus; species Potamilus streckersoni. The sequence goes on from JAEAOA010000682.1 coordinate 1,045,851, forward strand.
CAGATCATGATGAAATACAGACAGTGCATTGACCTTGAGGCATACAGATCATGATGAAATACAGACTGTAGATCGAACTGAAGGCATACAGATCAAGATCAAATACAGACTGTGATTTGACCTTAAGGCATACAGATCAAGATGAAATACAGATTCTACATTGACCTTAAAGCACACAGATCATGATGAAATAGACTGCATTGACCTGAAGTTATGCAGATCAAGATGAAATACAGACCGTGAAATGACTTTAAGGCATACAGTTCAAGATCAAATACAGCCTGTACATCTACCTTAAGGCAGATCATGATGAAATACAGAGAGTACATAGACCTCAAGGCATACAGATCATGATGAAATGCAGACAGTGCATCAACCTTAAGGCATAAAAATCAAGATGAAATACAGATTGTGAATCAATCTTAACATTTTTGTATGATTTTGTGTTTTTTGTAATTGTGACAAGATGAAATGCATATTGTACATTGACCTTGAGGCATACAGATCATGATGAAATGCATATTGTACATTGACCTTGAGGCATACAGATCATGATGAAATGCATATTGTACATTGACCTTGAGGCATACAGATCATGATGAAATGCATATTGTACATTGACCTTGAGGCATACAGATCATGATGAAATGCATATTGTACATTGACCTTGAGGCATACAGATCAAGATCAAATACAGACTGTGCATTGACCCTAATACATACAGATCATGATGAAATAGAAATTGTACATTGACCTTGAGGCAACCAATCAAGATGAAATAGAGACTGTACATTGACCTTAAGACCTATAGATCATGATGATATAATAACAATGCATTGTCCTTAAGGCATACAGATCATGATAAATACAGGTTATGCATCGACCTTAAGGTATGCCAATGATGAAATACAGAAAGTTCATCAAAATTAAGGCATGTAATAAGAAATTGCAAGAGCAGAATTATTCAGAATTTAACACCTGAGTATGCAGTAAGTTTGAAAGTACTATAAGAGGAAAACATTGCTTTACGTGAAAAGCTTTGAGAGGCAGATAAATACATGAATCAATTTTAATATGAGCTTTCTTTATTACTTTTTGTGCCTTAAGTATCAGCTGCTATTTCAGTGTTGTGTGAAAATAATGCCTGGTTATAAAAATAAGACCTTTTGGGTCAGGGCTAGTAATTTTTTTGAGTCAGGGCTAGTAATTTTTTTATGAGTCATTTCTCCTGTGTGAACAAATTTTTCTCTGAGCAGTATTAAAGGAAGAGAAATAAGGTCATGTTGAACTTAAGATCCTTCAAATGGCACAAGCTAATTAAATTAATTATCACCATCAGATTATAATACATCAAAGGTGTTGATATCCCAATAATATTCAAGTATAGGTGGACCTAATTTCTTTTTCAATCACAAATCATAGACAATTGCCTTTGAATAATCTGCAGATTGTTCTTTGACATTTGAAGTGACAAATTGAAAACTAACTTAAATGTCCATATCTTTTTCTTTTTCTGGTTTGTTTTTTCTCATCAGAATGTAGTGTTCTAGGACAGTGTGAATGTCATGTACCATCTGTTTATAAGCATGACATGGAGTTGTACTCAGTCACTGACAGGTGCTATTGATGAAGAAGTATATGGTGGAATTTGTAATTGCTACCTGGATTAATTATTCAGGGCAAATATATTGTTGGGTTTGGCTTCTGTTGTTTATAAGTAATTATAATTAATTGTAATTATACCTGTGAAACTTTATTTTGTTTGTGTTTGTTTATAATTGATACATGTGGTGTGATACTGACAGGGAGGCAACTGAACTCAACTGATGCACAAAATTTGTGAGTTCTGCATGTCAGCTTGATTAAAAGTCTCGTTATATTTTATTTTAATTGACTTATTAAGATCCACAAATATTTGTTTAGAGAAAAGCAGATTCCAGTTCTCTTGCATACTTCTGATGTTTTCTTGTCCAAAATGAAAATTATGCTGACTTAAGTTCAGTTTGGCCTCCAAAACAGCCATCTTTAAAATCTTATTATTGCTATTTGAATGGAAAGTCATATTAACCAGAAGATTTTGTATGATGTCTAGTTTGTTCAAAATAAAGATTGTGCTTGGCTGATGTTTAATATTGTCACCACATCAGCTATCTAAAATATTTTGTTATCACTGTCTCCTAAGTAGATCGGTCATGTCAACAAAGGATTTTCACTGAAAGACTTCTAATGATATCTACTTTGTCTTAATTTAAAATGGATCCAAACTGATGTTCAGTACATCTGTCACAGCAAAAATGGTCCAAAATGAAATTGGTGTTATTTACACATCTGGTATGGCTACCACTGCTGCCATCTTGACAATATTGTTATCAGTACTCCTCCTGATGGATGGTCATATCACCATGAAGTTTTTTTATTAAATATTTTTGTTATGTCTAACTGGACATAAATAAAAATGGGGTAAGGATGTCTGTTATGGCACCATTTTGAAAACCTGGTCATCTCCAGAATAAATGATCATATCAGTGTGAGGTTTTTACTGAACAACTTATTATGATATTTAGTCGCTCATAAATTAAAGGGCCCCCAAGTGGCTGAGTGGTCTAAAGCGCTCTCCGTCATGGATCACTGCCATCTCACCTCTGTCTACGTGAGTTCAAGTCTAAGATTCAGCAATTGTGGATATGTGAGAAAGCTTGTCAGTAGCTTCTCGTGGGTCAATGGTTCTTTCCACAGATTTCCCAGTTTCTTCCTCCACCATTAATACTGGCCGCCATTTATAGCCTATCATGTGCTGAAAAATGGCGTTAAGCCCCACAACAACAACAGCATAAATTAAAATGGTGCCTCAGATATGGCCACATTTTTTTTTACAAAAATCTGACATCTACAAAAACCACCATGGCATCTATTTTGAAAATTTGATTGTTGTTACTCCTCCAAAACAGAAAGTCCTATCAGCATGAGGTTTACACCAGAATGTGTATAATGTCTTGTGTGTCCTGAATTAAAGTAATTTTGTATATAACATGGACCTATCTGGTGGCCTAAGTGGTTAGAGCATCCACCGTAAAAGGTTGTGGGTTTTAAGCCCAGGTGAGTCATGCCAAAGATGAATAAAAATGGTACTAACAGCTGCCTTGTTACATGTCTGCAGCATGATGCCTCAGTGCTAGACATCACTATGAACTACCACATTGCAGACATTATATCAGTATGACTGAAAAATTGTTAGAGCTACATTAAAAATACAAATCATACACACATATATACACCATAGGCACCACAGTGGCCAATTGAAAATAATGTCCCAAATGGATGGTTATATCCCCATGGGGTTTTTAACAGTAGACTATCTAAAATGGAGTTTTCCCAAATTGCCTACATTGGTCATATGTAAATGTGCCAATGTGAACCCATGCAAACTTCACAATTCCTGTTTGCACTTTCCAAATTAAATAAACTAGCCAACTACGCAACATGTTATCAAATGAAAACTCAGTTTACATAGCTTGTGTCTTCTGTAAAGAATGTATAGCTGACTACATGTTATTCACTGAAAGTAAAAAATGTACAGCTGACTACATGTGAAGCCATTGGTATTCACTGACAATAAATAATGTACAGCTGACGACTTGTGAAGCCATTGGTACTCAGTTTTGGCAAAGAATGTACAGCTACCTTCATGTAATTCCATTGGTATTCACATAAAATATTCTTTAATTGTCCTATTAACCATCTCAGTGGCAAATAAAGTAACAAGTACACACACACACACACACACACACACACACACCAATTCTTTTTTTAATCAGCTTACATTTTGTTGTTGAGGTCTTGTTTCTTTCAGTATGAATTTACATCTGGCTTTGTCAATAGCTTATGTAACATAAATCTGGCATGATAAAATGTAAACCTTTTTTTAAAAAAGAAAAATCACTATTCATTCAATATATTATTTCCATGTCTGACTCCAACTAATATTTTTAAATTTTATTTTTATTTTTGAAACTTTTAAATTTATGGATAAAATTTATATGAATCATAAGATTAATTAATGGACATTTTGATTTTGCAGGAGATGCACAAAATTATATGCAATACATTTTTTTTGCAATAAATTTTTCAAGCACATTTCTCCACATCAAAAGAATAACATGCCATTGAGCCTAAGGCCAAAATATTTTCAGACAAAATGAATTTGACCCATAGTTGTAATGAAATGCCTAAATTAAGCGTTTTCAGTGGCTTTGGGCCAAGATCTAGCTGTGACTTGGCAGGGTAGCTTGTCATTGCTTAGGGTAGTATGATTTCTTTTTGTCACTTCATTGTCATGTGCAACATTTATTCCAATTTGTACTGTATCACACCTTTATTTTGACCTCATTCAAAAAAGTGACCTTCCAAGGAATATGTATGTATGAGGATCAAAATAAAGTGAATAATTGCCATGGTATGTACAATCAAATTCTAAAAAAAAAAAAATTACATTCATTACTGACATAGTAAATGCTAAGCACCACATGACTTCTTCTTTAGCTAAACCTATATATCAATGAAAATTTGATACCAGTAATACCCATAATAACACCATACAACCAACAAACATGGGTTGTCTGCTACAGATCATACTTCTTGCCAACAAGAAATAACTGAATTCTGTTGTTATTTTGGTTAACTACTGGTTCAGAAAATTAGCATCATGTAAGTAAACATGGATTGCAGATTAGTATACCCACCCACCAAATTTTTTTTTTTTTTTTTTTAGTAAAATGTATTCAGTGATGTATAAATACATCATTCAACAATATGATTTAATCTTCTATTTGCAATTGAGGGTACGAGGCAGATCACTACAACCCAGGCATCCCACTGAAGTAGGTGGGTCACCTGAGGGCGACCTGTACCCCCTTTAAGAAATTCTTCAGGAATTATAGTCCTGGAGCCTGGACCTTCAACCAGGCTCATTATTTTCCTTACTCATTAGTTTAAGGCATAAACAAGTCATGTTATCAATTGTCTTATAAATGAAAGAAAAATGTCTTTCAAGAGCAGGTTATTGATTTACATGTTACTTCATATGCATATTGGTAAAACATAATATGAAAAAAAATCAAAGTTTCTTATCATTTGTTAATTAACATATGTAATTCAGGTTTTATGTTTTGTTAAATCATCAAATCTTAAACAGAAATTTTAGTAATATAGCAAAATATAGAGGCAAAGATTAAATGAAGGAGTTATTTCCCCTTAAAGTAAAATGCCGTGGTTAAGGGCGAGAAGTTGTAATTTTTAATAAAGATGTATATTAGTTACATATTAATTATTAACGTTGTATGTTGCCTCCAATTCTAAAACTTTATAAGATGTTCCAGCAAAGTTGTAACAGCCAATCAATCATGACAGATTGTGATAGGGATGGCATACAAGTGTACCAGTAATGTTTTTTAAAATTGCTTTATTTTGTATTTCAGATTGAACCTGTAATTGATAAAGTATACACCTTTGATCAAGTGCCAGATGCCTTCCAGAAGGTGGAAGAGAAACATGGACGAGGAAAGACTGTGATCTCCATCAAAGATTCCTAAGTGGAAATATTTTTATTTTATTTGTTTTTTCTTCGTTTTGTTTTGTTGTTTTTTTTTTTTGCATAGAGAATCTCTATAAAGTGACACTATGTAGTCATTAGATTGGTGTGTATGTCTTGTGTTGCGACAGCTTTGGTTATCTAAATATCTATCATAATTAAACAACATTATAAGATTGGTAGTAATATTTATATGAATGCAAGTTGAAAAAAAACATGTCCATAAATAATAATGACAGTAAATATTTTATATACACTAACATTTTGTTTTTCTTTTCAATTGAATAGCTATTGTATTATAGCAGCTTTCTCATCACTATTTTCATGTGTTGTAAATTCAGGTAACCAATGGCTTGGTTTGATACTACTAACTGATATTCCACAGATCGGTGTTACCAGGTGCAATATTAATTAATAACATCAGTGTGCTGAATTAGTTTAATAGATCCATATCTCGATGAGTTTTTAAATTGAAACCGTTAGCAAGCAGCAAAAAGGATAGACATAAACAACTACTTGCATTTATACTGTAGCGGATCTATTCCCTTGGCTACACTGCCCTGAGTCTCACTCTCTTGGGTTCTTTATGTTAGTTATTGTATTTAGAGTGATACTCCTTTGAATCTGTCTGATGACTGGCACTCCAGAGTGTGACAGATTTCAACCTGGGGATACTGTCTTATTCCTGGCTTTTTGGATGTCACCAACTTGGTCACAGTTGCAGGGTCACCAATTTGTTGCAGGGTTGCCGACTGGTCTTTCTCTAGTTGCAGACTTGTTGCAGTCTTGGTCACAGTCGCCAACTGCATTGCAGACTTGTTGTAAGGTTGCTGACTGGTTGTTGATTTGTCTCAGTCTCAGATGCCGACTTGTCGCAGTTGCCAACTGGTCTTCCTTTGGTCACCGATTTGGTCACAGGGTCACCGATTTGGTCACAGACTTTCTGCAGTCTCGGTCACAGACTTGGTTGCGGTCACTTGTTGGGTGCAGACTTGTCACAGGGTCACCGACTGGGTCGCAGATATGTCTCAGGGTCACTGACTGGTCAGACTTGTCACAGAGTCACCAACTGATCTTTGGTTGCAGATTTAATTTCAGGGCTGTCACCGGGTCACTAACTGGGTCTTCTTCTGGTCGTCAACTTGGTCACAGGGCTGTCACATCATTATCCACTCGAGATCAACAGAGAGAGACGACAGTGTGAAATGATGGAAGATGAGTTACCCTCAGTCATAAACGTGTATTACAGCAAGACTTCAGTATTTGCTTGTATGAGCCTTGTAGCGCTGGGCTGTTGGTCAACTAAAACCTTGTCCCTATCCTTTTCTGGTTCCTTGCCTGGTTCTCTCCTGTCCAATGGAATATGACCAAGTGTGCTTGCTCCGGCAGGGTGGTTATACTGCTACACTGCTCGGGACATCTTAACTCTATGCCACTTCCTAACACACCATCCAGGCAGAATCACAAGACCCAAAACTAAGACGTTGGATGGCACTGCAAAGCACACCAAACATTTAATATCACAACATAAACTTTAACGAAACAAAAACTGAAGTCTATGGGATTTCCTCGTTACAGTATGATATAAAAACAATGAAAGAAAACATTAAATTGTGGGAAAAAAAATAATTGGCATAAAAAACAAATCTATTTTTCACAGAGAGGGGGAAGAGGAGTGAATAATTTTTTACAAACCTGATAGAGACTATTGGATTTGTATTTATTGTAAATATTTTGTAAATGAACATTGAAGATAAATAATACCTTGGACCTTAAAATCTCAAAATAAATGGGTAGTTCTGTATTTGTCTTGGATGGTACATCTCAATTCGGGGAAAAAATGGTCATTGTAACCTCCTTTTTATGCACCAGTGATCATGATAAGTTTTGCATTACTCAGTTTCTTTGAGAATGTTACATTTAAACTCTTGAAACCTGGTGAGTTCATTTAAATTGAAGGGTACTAGTCACAGTAGGCAAGAGTAAGCCACAGTGACTTATTTTTAATGATCAAGTGGTTCTGGATTAAATTGTTTATTCAGCAGTTTCTGCAGGGACATTGACTGTATAGTGATAAAACTTAATGAGTTGATTAATCTTGGATTATGTTATTCACCATGGGCAAAAGTTGGTCAGGGATTTACTCACACTTAAACAATTATGTTGAGTTTTTGGATTGAGGTCAGTTTCTTGGAAACCCTTGTGTGTACAGTCTTGAAGCTTCATGGGTAAATTCATCTTGGTACTACCCACTATGGTGACCTACTTTTCACATACATAGATTACATTAAACTTGTGCATTTAGCTCAGTGTTTTTTGTATGTATAGTTATGAAAATTAATGAGTGTATTCATCTTGGAAGGTACTATTCATCAACAGCAAAAGGATAGTGACATACTTTTATGCTCAGTGATTAGTGATATTTTGTATTTATTTCTGTTTATATGATGCTGTTATATGTACAGTCATGAAGCATGGGCTTATTTATCTTGAATGATATTACTCACCACACAGGCAAAAGTAGGTCATAGTGATTTACTTTTATTACTCCATTCAATTTTTGTATTTACTAGTATTTCATTTTCTTAGACACTGTTGCTTGTACAGTCAAGAAATTTGATGGGGGTATTTATGTTAGAAATATTAATCACCTCAGTTACCTACTTTGAAGATAGTCATCTACATTTCTTGCTCATGTGTAGAATTCTTGTTTGATCATGATTATAAGATTTACATTAAATAAAGTTTGTGTTTAGAAAACAAAAAAAAAATGTGTTGTCAATTAAAATTGCAGTAATCACCTGACAATCTAATCTTGCCATCTTCATTTACCTGCATATTTGCAAACCAAAATTTTAAATTGTCTACCTTATGTGGCATTTTTTTTTATATAACCATGTTAACAAGCTTCTCAGGATGAATGAACAGACAACTGAATTGAAAAGAACAAATCAAAATGTCATTCATCTATCTGTCGTCTGTTCTTGTCATTTTGTAAAAGATAGTTTAATACCACTCTGGATCTGATTTCATGTTTTCATATGAATTCAGTAATGAATAAGATTGATTATAATAAGAAAGGTCATCTTGCATCTTCATAGTCGTATTTTGGCTTGGAATACAGGCTCCAATCATCAAATCATGGATGAGCTCTGTTATGAACAAGATTTATGATATTAAGGTGATCTTGTTACGGATGGATGGATGGAGTTTGTTACCACTCTGAAAGTCATAATTTTGATCAAACCTGGAATAAGGTTTTATATCATCAAGATCTCGGGTTTGATTATGAAAGAGAAACACGTATTACTCGGGTGATCTTGCATCTGAATAATTGATCTAGTTTCCTCTTTTGATCTTGAGACTGTATTTCTTTTCCAATATTAAAGTTTGGTAATTCATTCAGCTTCCTGCCTTTTCTTTAAAAAAGACTAGGGATATGACATCCTTGCTTACATATGTCCATCCATTTTAGTCTCTACTGAAAACAGATTAATGGGATAAACTTGGCATAATAAGACATCATCTTATCAAGATCATCATCATCAAGACGGTGTGTCACACACCATTTTTGAGGTACTGTATCCAAGATTAAATCACAGATTAATATTTTACTTTTTTCATCACATTTTCTTTACTGCTGTACAACTTTAAAGCCATTTCAGATTTCAGGATAAAACTTTTTATATATTACCATTAGAAGTTGTGTCCTATTTTGAAGGTCAATCATAACTCAATATTGTATGTTTTTATTGAACTTTTCCTTCTTTTTTCTAATTTTAAAGTCATTTGAGATTAAGAGATGAAACTCGCTATGTGTTGCATAATATGCTATTGTCAAGTTCAAGGTCATGAGGCTGTGGGTTCTAACCTAAACCAGGTCATACTAAAGATTTATAAAAATCGTATTAACAGCTGCCTTATTAAGCGGTTAGCATTATGAGGTTAGTGTTACGACTCATTGGCCTGGTGTAGGATAATGTGACTGGGTGGAACATGATGCTACATGTGTGTGGCATGATGTCCCAGCGCTTGACATCAATGTAAACTGCCACAATGCAAACATCATGGCAATAGAACTAAAAAAATTGTTAAAGCTACGTTAAAAATCCAAATCATACACATAAGCACCCAACACTTAAATGGTCACAGGACAGAGGGTTGTCCATTTCCATGTTTTTATAATTTACCATACATTTTGATTTGATTTGTAAATATTATGTACATATCACCAAAAAAAAATCTTGATAGTAGCTCGTCTGCCCAGCTACAATAAATACCAGTAAATGTATAAATGTACACCAATGTATGCAGAAAAGAGTGTCTGCCGACTTTTGCAGGTTTTAAAGAATAGGTAATATGTCCCCAAACTGCCAGTCAGTAGTTTCACTGGTGTGGGGCTGATAACCAATTATAAGAGGTTACTAGTGGACATCAAAAGAAAGTTATTTAGTGAAAACCCCATGTTGCTGCAACTCTCCTTCAGGAGTAGTATTAACCATATTTTCAGGAAGCAGACACATTGAAAGTCTAATCATCATTTTAATTAGGACTATCAACACAGGAAGTGTTTTAGTGAAGAAATACATGTCAATATGACCATCCAGTCAGGAGTAGTAAGACCAAGATGTTCAAGCTGACCACCATATTGGCCATGTTGAAGGTCTCACTGGCACTGTTCTCAATCATGATCAGCTGCATATCAATTGAAGTCTTTAAATTCAAACTATGTCAACACATTAATCCATTTGAGAAGTAGCAATAAAAAGACTGTCAAGATATCTGCCATTATAGTGCCATATTGCAGGTCAGATTTATACCATTATCATTTATAAGCAACTAAGCATCATATTAAGTTCTATAGTACAAGCCCCATGTCGCTACAGGCATTTAAAACTTGGTAGCTTAGGATTTACAATATGACCACTATGCTGGTCATATTGGATGTATGATAGGCAGCTTTGATTTAGGAGTAACATCACAAGAATTATTTTAGTGAAACCCCTGTGTCTTGATGGATGTCTATGGAAAGCCATTTCCATTTAGATTAACTAGACCTTACATTCTGGAAAAGTTGCAATAAAAGTATTTTTAAGATGATTGACACAGTGGCCTTATTAGATGCCAAAGTTGCACCATCTTCACTAAAGACCAAATTAAACCTTGGAATAAATGTGTGAAACATTTCAAGGCAATCTTCCAGAAAGTGATAAGCAAAATTGGGTTTATTGAGAGATAACAGGCCATTACATCAAATAAAAATGATTCAATATTATAACTTTGTCAAGTCATGTATATATGAAGAGAAATATGTTTATAAAAGTTTATGTCAAGTGTTTTGTATTAATTATGCTAAAAGCCTTCTTGGCACAGTCGGACATGTTTAATCCATATGTCTCTGCTGTATGACAGATGGACAGAGGACCAATCAAACTGCAATATTGCAAAATAATTTGTTCTAACATGAGCATGTACCCCATTCCATATTGAAACTGATCCCTGTATGCTGATGAGGGAAAAAAAATTAAGAAAATTTCAATTTCTCTGACTTTATGTATTTATCTTGCATTTGTATAAATATTTTTGCACTTACCAGAAGGATTTTATTTCAAATTACAGAAATTGTTATCTACACAGTGTTATTATATACTGATCACAAGTATTAATCCCATTTAAAATCAGTAGACCTCCATGCATATTCAGGTATATATGAAAATAGAGCCATAGTCTGCATCTGAACTATAATCCAAATCTGGTGGGATAAAATGTTACTTAAATAATGTAAAAAAAATACTTGACCATTGATGTTAATCAAGCTTGTAAACAAACATACAGGCAAATGGAATATGCACACAGATAATACATTGATCAGTTTCTGACAGTATGGACTTAATGAATTGGTGATGTAAAATTTATATTGAAGATGGAAAACATTTAAATTCATGGTGGTTGAGGGGAATGTTTACATTCCCTTTGGAGTTTTAAAACTAAGCTGGAGCTAGCAATGGCCTAAATCAGCAGAAATAAACAAGGATTTTGGATTGTGAGTATCATATGTGTCATAAGTTTTATTATAGTGTGCACACTTTTATATGTTAATGGTCAATAAAATTGGCTAAATGACATGAAATTTTCTCAGTTCTGATCATGGAAGTTAGCATTAAGATTAATCAAGGCAATAAAGATTAACATATAAAATCTTAAGTTATTCTTTTTATTTCTGTTAAATGCAAAAAAGTATAAAGATTACATTAACAACTTTAATGCTCATGTGTAATTAATCAAAATCAAAAGATTAATAAAAAAAGAAAACATTGTCTAAATAGCTTTTATTCACTTTCATACATGGACATCCAAATGCATCATCAGTTTTAAAATACATTATTTATTTTACACTATCATTGTAAACATAAACTGCTGTATGATATGCAATATTATACATGAGAACTTATATTATCTAGTTCATATAAATGACATGAAAATAAAATTTTACAATGAAGAAAGAAGTCAAAGTGGGTCTGAGATCACCTGCCTCGCAGATATCTTCCCAACAGCTGGGCAAAAAAATCTGTCAGGAGAAAACTTTGTCAAAATTTCGTCCAGTGTTTTTGACTCCTGATGTTATGAAATCAGATGTTTCAAGATCTTTGTAGCCGACATATCACATGAACATGATTGAAAGACTATGCTTGGATATGCTGTCACTGTGTCAAAGCTGTCAAATTCTGTCTAGTATTTTTCTAAGACAAAGTTGTTCAAGTGTTTTGCTATTTTCAATAATGGCAAACATATTTGATGGTAGAACAGAATCATTTGTATAAACCTCTAAGGCATTCAAGCTACAACACTTTCTGTTAAATGTGATCAAAAGTTGCTGTGTTGTTTATCTCCAGAAGTGATTCCACGTTTTTCAATTTTAATAACTGTAGCCATATTTAATGGTGGATTTCCAAAATTTGTACAAACTTGAAAGTCCTCTCATCTGAGAAGTTTTTTTAAAGGATTTTCCACCATTTGTAATGGGTGTTGTATCTGACAATAAACCAGCATCATTTGCCTACATACAAAATCCCTTTGTGCCATACTGCTAAATGTCAAATTTGGTTGATTTCTGTTGAGCAGTTTGAGAGGTAAAATTGGTTTCTTTTTTTATAGTATTGAAGACCTTCCTTGATAGCAGCTTGTTATCTTATATATAAAACTGAAAGTACTTTATCATAGGATTCTAAATTTTGGTTAAATTCTGTTCAACAGTTTCTCAGAAGTTCTTTAAATATTTGTACATTTTTTTACCAACTATAGCAAAAGGTGATGGTGGATTAGTACTGAAATCTCTCTATGCCATAATGCTTTGTCAGATTTACTCAAAATCTGTCAAGTTGTTTTCACAATATGTCTTTTAAAAAAGGTTCTATTTATATCTAAGGAGGCCATGTTTGAAAGTGTACAAATGCTGATCTGGTATCAAATATGGCTGCCATACAGATAAATTCTGATATCAAAATATATAGATACCTAAATTTGCTCTTTTGATCACAAGTCAACACCAATGGGTAAACGGTGAAAAGTTTTGGAAGGGATAAACAGTCCATAGCAGTCTTTCAATCAATCTTTTTTGTGAAAAAGTATGGTTTCTTTTTGTTCAAAAAAAGAGAAGATATTAATATCTATTTTAAAAAATAGTATGAGATGTATATTACAGAAAAAATAAAACCTTACTTGACTTATAAACTTGAATAGCATGCTCTTACATACTGTCTCTATTTCTGGTTTCTCTACTTTCTTAAGTTGTATAAAACAAACAACCAGCTTCATATATCTAAGATTACACTGCTATTACCCTTCATACAATGTAATCGATTTTCTTAAAAAATTTTAAGAAGTAAGGAAAGAAAGGTCATTCTGAAAGAAAACAAAAATGGGGTAAAATAAATAAAAAGTTTGGCTGCTAGAAAGACTGCACATGTGCATCATTTTCATCTAACTGGAAAGCAAAGTTTCAAGTAAATTATGTTTCTCCGAGAAGACTTTCCAGGTTACATGAAGATCAACAACATGCCCTGCTACATCCTGAAATCTAGTCCACACGGATAGGGGAACATCATGGACAGGGGATCACACATTAATGTTAGGGATACAAGTCTATTACCTCCCAAGTCCAACTGAAAACAGGCCTATATGCCAAATATTAATGTGACCGGGGTAACATATTTTGAAGAAGCAATATGCTGTTCAGAAAGTACAATTATTTAAATATCAACTAATATCTACCCATAACTGACTATCCTAACATTTACACTATCTTTTATGACAATGTGACAATTTAAAAACATTATCTTTTATGAAAAATGGACAATTAATAACATTATCTTTTATGATAAAGGGATAATGTAATAAATTCTACATTCAAACTTGTGTATAAATGAACACAATAAATAGATCCAATATTTACACTGACATTCAGAGGCACTGGTGTCTAAATGACAGCATGATGACAAATCAATGACTCTCTTGCAGATAATGCTTAAAGTGACAATTATAAGTAGCTTTCAAACCATTTTAATACCCAAGTATGTAAGGCTTCACTTGTTTGGTTTTTCTCCTTTAACTTCTTGCTGCATTTATTCTGCACCTGTAGCAAAGTGTTCTTCAATATATATTTTTGCCCAAAATGACATGATGAATCATTAATCATCAATTACTTCTGAAGACTTTGTTCATGAACTTTCTTTATTGGTATACACAAGTTGGTATACATTAACATGCTCAGTTGGTATTCACTATCATATCAAGTTGGTATACATTAACATGCTCAGTTGGTGTACACTAAAATTCCTAGTTAGTATACACAAACATAAGTGGTATACACTAACATGCCTCACTCGTATACACTAACATTCTGAGTTGGTTCATGGACCAATGGACACTACATTTTCTGCAACTAGTAGTACTCCCTGAACAACGATTATGATTCACCATAATTGTTAGACTATATAGCACAACAAAACTGTAAAACTTTTCAAGTTGCAAAATGATAGACATCATAATTACACTATCTGGAGTCTTTGAAAAGTATACAAAGCATAAACAAAGCTTTTTTCCTGAAAGGCATATCAAATGCCTGTATGGATGGAATAATATTATGTAATAAAGCATGTCACTACGACTCATATTCCATGCAGATTTATGCACAGGAGGTAACTTAAATATACTAAGAATACCAAGACTGATCTCAAGAATGCATTGCAAGGATTTTAACATGCCCTTGCAAAATACAAGTACTATGGCACACAAAGCTGTTATAAATTGCATAACAGTGATGAAACCACAAATAAATGATACAATAATCTATTCTTACCACTGATAGACTAAGAATCATTTATTAATAAACTTTGGAAATACGTTATATTTTTCTAGTTAAACTTGTACACTAAACTAAACTACATAAATCTTCTATGGCAAAACCAAAACTTGGAACACTTGTTCCAAACTGTCCAAAATGCAAGTATCAAAGTCAACAGCATATAAATTTCTTTGAATTTTAAGATAAAATATGTTCTCTAATAATCAGCACCATCTTTTATATAGAAAACATCTCCCTTACTTTTAATACATATAACAAATGCCTTACATTTTGTTTAGTTAACACGGGAAACAGTTTCTTTGTTAGGTTCAACCAGATATTTCAGGAGTACAAGTTCTCTGAACACAATCTCCAAGTCCTGCTTTTGTAAAACAGCACATATTAAAACAGAATCCCTGCCCGATATTTGTGCAACTAAGGGCATGAAAAACATATTATAATGACTTTCTGTGATTTTCTAGGAATTCATAACAGTCATAAATAAAACATGCATTTGACATTGATTAAAAAATTAAGAGTTATTCCAAAACCTGAGTCAAGGATATCTAAAACTGGGATGTTGACCCAAGTATGACCACTGTACTTTAAAATGGATGAGATATATACACATGTTTTATGACCAAAACAGTCCGACTAATTATATGCTAATTTCAAGAACTTGGGCTCAAATTTTTCTTCTTTCCTTTTGATAACGTCTTGACTTGATTCAATAGCTCACGGTTCTTTGCCTAAAAAAGAAAATTAGAAGATAAACTTTCAGTGTATTTCAGTGTATATACATAGTAAGTGTTTTATACAGCTTTCGGGTATTCTCTACTTTACTTGGTCAAACAGAAATAAAGCAGTAATCAGAATGAGAAACAAATTTGCACTTTGACTTTGCACTTTGTCATCTTCTCCTAAGCAGATGTAAGATAAAAGTATAAATCTTGGGTTAGGATTATCTACATGTACTAAAAAGAGTACAGTGAACAGTACATTATACTCCCATCTGTTATTTAATAGTCCTCTATGTGTAGACATATGCACACCCCATGTTTAATAGACCTCAATGTAGGCACTTTATCTGCATATCCCATGTTTAAAAGTCATCTATGTAGACACATTATATGCACACCCCATGTTTAATAGTCCTGTGTAGACAATATATGCACACCCCATGTTTAATAGTCCTCTGTGTAGACATTATATACACCTATTTGATAGTCTTGCATGTAGACACCTTATATGCACATTTCATGTTGAACAGTCCACTGAGTAGATACATTATATGCAAGCCACATGTTTAATAGTCCTATGTGTAGGCACATTATATGCACAACTCATTTTTAAGAGTCCTCTATGCAGACACATTATATGGATACCCCATGTTTAATGTTTTGTGTATGCATATTTTATGCACACCCAATGTTTAATATTCTGTGTAGGCTTATTTTACACACACCCCATGTTTAATATTTTGTGTAGGCACTTTATATGTAAACCCCATGTTTAATAGTCCTCTATGAAGACACATATACACAGCCCATGTTTAATTGTCCCATGTACACATGCACACATGTTTAAAATTCTGTGTAGGCATATTTTACACACACCAAATGTTTAATATTTTGTGTAGGCACTTTATGTGTAAACCCCAGGTTTAATAGTCCTCTATGAAGACACATATGCACACCCCATGTTTAATAGTCCCATGTAGAAAGGTTCACCTCATGTTAAATCATACTCCTCTATGTATGCACACCCCATGTTTAATACATTCATGCCAACCCCCACCCCTGAGAAGAATAAGTGTAATTATTGTGATTATAAGTAGCAAAAAAAGCATAATTTGGGTGTAAAAAGTGTAATCAATATATTACATGCCAGAATTACAATTCACAGCAAGTATGCATAAGATACATTGTCATGACTAACCTGGTTCTGAAGTTGGTCAAAATTCTTGTTACAAAGGGCAAAATCCATATAAATTAGAACCAGAATTCAAACACAAAATATACTGAAAAATTATTTATATATAGCACTCACTTTAACTAGTCTACATATGCAACTTTTACTCAATGATCATGATCTGGAATACTGTAATGATCATAGGTGCTCAGAATGCTGTAATACATTATTCTCATATTCTTTTAAAGTTTGTAACAGGGTGTTGGTTTGTCCTTTTTTCAGATCTGAAATATTTTGAAGTCTGAAAAAAATTCATCTTCTTTAACATTTTCTGTCAGATAACACTCAAACTGTCAAGCGTTTCACTTAACATCTGGTGCCATTTTCTTTAAAGGTACAAACTGGTTTACTAACTAACTAGCTTATCAATGAAATGAATCGCTGAGGTAAAGTTCACATATGAAGAAACCCATCTGCTTTCATAGAAACGAGTTATATACAGTTGCTAAAAATAGCAAATAAGTAACATACTCTTAAGCTATTCTTATGCAGCAGTCACCTTTTTTAAGACTTGTGGAATTAAAGAGATGATAATAAAAATGACAAAAATGACGGTTCATTGTTTTATTTTAATTTTACTTTTTACTGTAAGAAAAAAGCATAATCCATGTACAGTGTAGCATAAGCCGTAATTTGGTGGAGAAAACAAATGTAAAGATTACATAAAAATTTTAATGACTGGCACATATGTTAACAGTTCCTGTGAAGGCACATTACATGTATACCACATGCTTAATAGTCTCACGCTAAACTGTCACACTGCAAACATCATAGTGATATGACTGAAATTTTGTCAAAGCTATGTTAAAAATTCAAACCACAAACATCACCCACTCTGTGAAGGCACATTATATGCTCACCCATGTTTAATAGCATTCTGCATAGGCACATCACATGCACACCCCATGTTTAATAGTCCTCTCTGTAGGCACATTACAGGCACACCTCATATTTAATAGTCCTCTCTGTAGGCACATTACATGCACACCCCATGTTTAATAGTCCTCTCTGTAGGCACATTACATACACACCTCATATTTAATAGTCCTCTGTGTAGGCACATTATATGCATACCCCATGTTTAATAGTCCTCTATGTAGGCACATTACAGGCACACCTCATATTTAATACTCCTCTGTGCTATCACATTATATGCATACCCCATGTTTATTTAGTCCTCTGTGTAAGCACATTGTATGCATAACCCATGTTTGATAGTCCTCTGTGTAGGCACATTATATGCATAACCCATGATAATAGTCCTCTGTGCTGTCACATTATATGCATACCCCATGTTTAATAGTCTTCTGTGTAGGCACATTATATGCATAACCCATGTTTAATTGTCCTCTGTGTAGGCACATTATATGCATACCTCATGTTTAATAGTCCTCTGTGTAGGCACATTATATGCATACCCCATGTTTGATAGTCTTCTGTGTAGGCACATTATATGCATACCCCATGTTTAATAGTCCTCTTTGCTGTCACATCATATGCATACCCCATGTTTAATAGTACTCTGTGTAGGCACATTATATGCATAACCCATGTTTGATAGTCCTCTGTGCAGGCACATTATATGTATACCTCATGTTTAATAGTCCTCTGTGTAGGCACATTATATGCATACCCCATGTTTAATAGTCCTCTTTGCTGTCACATAATATGCATACCCCATGTTTAATAGTCCTCTGTGCAGGCACATTATATGCTTACCCCATGTTTAATAGTCCTCTGTGAAGGCACATTATATGCATACCCCATGTTTAATAGTCCTCTGTGTAGGCACATTATATGCATACCCCATGTTTGATAGTCCTCTGTGTAGGCACATTATATGCATACCCCATGTTTGATAGTCCTCTGTGTAGGCACATTATATGCATACCCCATGTTTGATAGTCCTCTGTGTAGGCACATTATATGCATACCCCATGTTTGATAGTCTTCTGTGCAGGCACATTATATGCATACCTCATGTTTAATAGTCCTCTGTGTAGGCACATTATATGCATACCTCATGTTTAATAGTCCTCTTTGCTGTCACATTATATGCATACCCCATGTTTAATAGTCCTCTTTGCTGTCACATCATATGCATACCCCATGTTTAATAGTACTCTGTGTAGGCACATTATATGCATAACCCCTGTTTGATAGTCCTCTGTGCAGGCACATTATATGCATACCTCATGTTTAATAGTCCTCTGTGTAGGCACATTATATGCATACCCCATGTTTAATAGTCCTCTTTGCTGTCACATTATATGCATACCCCATGTTTAATAGTCCTCTGTGAAGGCACATTATATGCATACCCCATGTTTAATAGTCCTCTGTGTAGGCACATTATATGCATACCCCATGTTTAATAGTCCTCTGTCTATGCACATTATATGCATACCCCATGTTTAATAGTCCTCTGTGTAGGCACATTATATGCATACCCCATGTTTGATAGTCCTCTCTGTAGGCACATTATATGCGTACCCCATTGATAGTCTTCTGTGTAGGCACATTATATGCATACCTCATGTTTAATAGTCCTCTGTGTAGGCACATTATATGCATAACCCCTGTTTGATAGTCCTCTGTGCAGGCACATTATATACATACCCCATGTTTGATAGTCCTCTGTGTAGGCACATTATATGCATAACCCATGTTTGATAGTCTTCTGTGTAGGCACATTATATGCATACCCCATGTTTAATTGTCTTCTGTGTAGGCACATTATATGCATACCCCATGTTTAATAGTCCTCTGTGTAGGCACATTATAAGCATAACCCATGTTTGATAGTCTTCTGTGTAGGCACATTATATGCATAACCCATGTTTGATAGTCTTCTGTGTAGGCACATTATATGCACATTCCATGTTTAATAGTCCTCTGTATAGGCAAAATTAGGACATGATTGATTCTGGAGAATATTGTCCACTGGGTCTCAATGACCTTGGTCTCTGGTAAAGATATGCAGTGTTGATATAAAGAAACCATTATTTTCTTATTACTATTTTTTTACCTTGTACCTTTATTCCCTATAATTAGTTTCTCTCTTACCCTAAATGCAAGCTATGCAAAAATTTTGGTTAAGAATGTTATTCTGGAATCAAAGTCATTGTGCAAAACTCATTTTTCACAATGACCCTGACTTTTTTTTTCCTGACCTCCAAATCAAGAGACTGCTTCCCTAAGTGCAAACCTATCATAAAGTTTCATCAAAGAATGAAGTTGAGAAGAAATTCTTCCAGTCACAGTGACCATGACAGTTACTTTTAACCAGATTCTTGCTTACACAAAGTACAAGTTATCACAAACTTTGGAGAAAGTACAAGGTTGTGAACTGAAATGTATTTGCTGCAAATATCAGTTGTTTTATAATCACTACTGACCTTGACATTTCATAACAAAATTAATATACTGCTTTCTTATAACAAGTGCAAGCCATCAAACAGCTCAGCCCTGGTGTGTGTGTGTGTGTTTTGGATTTTTAATAAAAGTTTTAACAATTTTCAGCCATATAACTATGATATCTGCAGTGTGACAGTTTATAGTGATATCTAGCACTGGAGCGATATGCCACAGACATGTAGCATCATGTCCCACCCAGTCACATTATCCTGACACCAGGAAGACGAGACCTAACAGTAACCTCTTAATGTTGAGTGCCAAGCAAGTCAGCTGCTAGTACCATTTTTATAAATCTTTGGTATGACTCGACAGGGGTTTGAACCCCTGACCTGCATCCAATGTTATTGTCCAGAAAACAATTTTCTCCTCTAAGTCCAAGTGTCCATGACTTTTTTTTACCTCAATATCAACAGGTTTCTTCCTTAATACAGGCATAATGCCATCCTCAAAGTTTGGTAAACACAGAACAAAACTAAAGTTACTGTTCTAAGATTAAAATGGTAAAAGACGTGGACAATATCATAAAAATGAAGCTTTTGCCTTTTGGCGACATTTAAAAAACTTGCATGTACTTTTTCTTTAGAATTATTCTCATGAGTTCATTAATAAACGGGTCTCCAAATGTCCGTGACAATGTTTTTGTTTCCAGGTTCATAGCACAGTCTGATTTACATACAAGAGGAAGAACTGCATATTTTAAATGACGTTACTATGGACATTGATTGAACATTTGATTAACAATACCTGAATGCTTTAATGGCTTGGAAAAAAATTCACCCTTCATCAATCAGAACGTGTGGTTTTTTATGTGCCTAGATATAATATAAAATTCATATACATGAATCAAAAGGCCTGGATATAGTTAGAAAATTCTTATTACTATAGCTTACGATGAACAAATTTGAACAAGACTTACTTGCAGGGACTCTATTGCTTCTGAATGTTGCTTCTGGAGATTGGTAATTTTAGTTCTGAAGTCTTTATCAGTTTCATAGCTATGTGCCTTCAGTTCTGTTATCTGCAATATAAAAATAAAAAAAACTTTTTCTTTTCCAAACATCAAAAAAGGCAGTTCTCTGCACACTGTCCCCACTAAACAAATTAGCTGTTTACACTTCAGAAATTTCTGAAAAAACTCATTAAATGTCATCGATGATTTGTTTTTTAAAAAAAGGCATATGACTAACAATTCTGGTGGAATAGCAATAACAAACTTTTCAAGATGGCCACCATGACACCCATATTTGCAGTCAGACTGTTACCATTTTCATTCTGGACAAACTAGACATCATGATTTGTTTTCCAGCGAAAACTCTATGTCATTACGACTTTACATGGAAGAGGAATTGCAATAAAATGATTTGTAAGATGGCTGCCTTGGTGACCATACTGAACATAAGGACACCATTTTTATTTAGCACCAGCTGTGCCATTATAAAGTCTAATGGTAGAAAACTCAAGTCAGTATGACTTGCCATTCAGAAGAAATAGTAATGGGATTTTTAAGATGGCTGAACACATTGGTCCAATATTTATTTAAGTCTAACTTGACACATAAGAAGTCATCAGGTGAAAGCCCTATTCTTATATGATTTTCTTTCAGGAGGCATGGCAATAACAAGGTTTACAGGATGGCTGCTATGGTGGCCATGTTGAATATCAGAGTAGCACCATTTTTCATTTAGGACTATTAGATATATAAAGAAGCCTTTTTTTTAACACCCCATGTTCATATGATCAACCTTTCAGGTGGAGCAGTGAACATTGTTTAAAGATAGCCATTGTGGTGGTCATATCAGATGTCTGGGTGGAACCATATTCATTTAGTACCAACTAGGTGTCATAAGTCTCCTGGTGAAAACCTCAGGACATTCATGAGTATCATTAATATGAATTTTAAGATGGCTGCTCTGGCAACCATACTGGATGTCAGATCAGCAACATTTTCATTTATGTGTTTTATGGCAAAGCAAGGTTATTTAGTACTAAGGCAATTGGTGTAAAGTGACTTGCCCAAGTACAGACCAAGTTGTCTGAAATGGACTGATACAATGGTAGGATTCCAAATTTAGACCCAACTAGACATCATAACACATATTGCAGTGAAAACCTGATATTGATATTACCATTTATTCTGGTGGAATAGTAATAAGATTTTCAATATAGCTTCTGTAGCAGCCATATTATGTGAGCAACATTTTCACTTAGGACCACCTACACCTTGGAATCAACACGTCTGTGAAGTTTCATGACAATCATCCGAGTAGTTTCGAAGAAGCTGATAAATGAAAGACAGACTATGGCCAACATGCCATTCTAAAAGTTCTTCTTGATTAAAACCAGTAGAGTCAACAACAATGCAAGAAGGTCTCAATGGTAATGGTCTAAGTAGTTTTGAAGTAGCAATAACTTTGTGGTAACTAATGAACAGACTATGGACAACACTCCATTTTGTAAGTTCTCTTGACTATGACCAGTAGAGTTAACAATAATAGAAGGTCTCAATGACTATGCTATGATATATGACACTGATTTACCTCAAAATGACTAAAATTTCAACAATGTCTGGAAATGAGGAATAATGTTGGACTTAAAAAAATGGATAAATAAACAGCTGTTCTTTTTTCCCCAAAATATTGACAATGAGAATCTAATTCAAGTCTTAGTCTTTATTTTATACTTTTCAATCCTGAGTTGTCTTCCCCACTTTTCCTGACTAGTTTGTAAATTGGGACTCTTCATAAAAGTCCATGAAATCCATATAGACAGAGAAATAGTGAAATAAAGTGTTTGTTTTGACACAATGAGAAAATAAAATGCCCAAAACATGCATTATCCTGGTCGTTACCATTCAAAACACTAGAGGTTACCTTTTTGTCCTTCTCCAGCAGCTGTGCATCCTTGGCTTGAAGCTGTTTTTTCAGGATCTCTAGTTGTTCCTGTAGCTGAGTGATGGCAATCACATGCTCTGAGCTGTTGGGATCAACAGGGGACTTGTCCATGGCTATCACAGAACTTATAGTCAAACTGAAAAAAAAGAAGTTATAAAAACTCACTGGTGCCTTAAGCAAAATTAATGGAGGAAGCATATGGAAACTGGGATTTATTCTGGTAAGCAGGAGATTCATTGGAACGAAACTTTTCTGAATCAAATTGCCTTAATTGGGAATTCTTTTACAGCATCAGGCTATGATACAATCCATATCTACATAAAGTTTCAGGGCCATTTTCAGCCCAAGATTACCATTAGAAAGCTTTTCCTAAGCAGACACCAGTGCTGTAATGCAGGAATATTCCTTTGTATTTTGTAGTTTCAGTAAAGAAGCTAGACAAAGCAAGCTGTGAAAGAATTATATACACAAAATGCACAATATCACCAAATGAACAGAACAAATTATTATGCTTTTCAACAGAATATTACAGTTGTTATTTACAAAAACTAATGCAAATGGGTAATGTGCAAACAGGTAATGTGCTGCAAAGACTTCATCATCGTTTAAATCATATGTATATAAATAATATTATTTCACATCTGGTATTCTGTCTTGTCACTAATCCAAAACCTGCTCAGTATTACAACAAGCCATCTTTTTAAACAAAACATGCTATAGATTAATTAATACAATAGCATAATGCACTCCATAATGGTAAGGAAACAAGCAATACAACATAGATCATATGTAGATATTGATACAAGATAAATACAACACTGCTACTCATTACTATGCAAAAAATTCAATTATAAAACATGTCATTTGCAATGACTTTTTCAATGTAAATATTATTATTTCTTTGTCGTTTGCTCTTCTAAAGGAATACACATAGTAAAAAGAAGCCAACTTGATAGAAATGTTGTTGTTGTTGTGCTTAATGCCATTTTTCAGCACATGATAGGCTATTCATATCGGCCAGTATTAATGGTGGAGGAAGAAACCGGAAAATCCACGGAAAGAAACACTGACCCACGAGAAGCTACTAGCAAGCTTTTTCACATGTCCACATTTGCCGAATCTTAAGACTCGAACCCATGCAGACAGGTGAGATGGTAGATAGAAATATAATCTAAGCTATGATGTATTTAACATTTATATAGCTTTTACAAACTTTAACACAAAAAATATCTGCAAAAAACAATCTTATTAATAAAAACACCCATTCCCAGCAGCTTCTGTGAAATCATTTAATTCAGTTGGCATCAATTTTTGTGACTTCAAGAAAAAATTCATTTCATTAGGTTCATAAAGGAAACTGCCACTTGTATTGGTAAAGTGCCTTTATTAATCTAACTGCATAGACTTGGCAGAATTAAAATCAAAGAATGATATGCTCATCAGTATCTGAGTTTAGTAAAGAAAACATAACAAGATCATTTAAAACGCTAATTAATCATACTAGATTTGTTTTCTGTTTTGATTGGTAAAAATTTTGTCATTTAAGCCAATATAAAATCATACAGGAAAAGAATAAGCACACATGTGACAGTTACCGAAAACCTCTTATGGAGGGTGTGGTATAGCTCAAGATGTAAATGAATAAATGTAGGGAGGTAAATTCAAGGCCCAGAGGGCACAACTGGTCAAATAAGCAATTCAAACAAAATCTGAACTTGCCTAACTTAAAATTGGGAAAAAATGCACTTTTCCCTGACTAGCAGCTTCAAAAATTTGAATGGTCTGACTTTGGAAATGAATGCTGCAGGATGTTGAGGTTATAATATATAATTAGCCCTGGGTAATATACAAAACTTTGATTGCAAAAATCTAAGTATTAAAATGGCATCTTCAAGCAACCTTGCTTGCAACATGCCATGTTTGGGTGACTTACATTAGATGATTTGAGTCATGCTAAAAAATGAATATGCTTACAAATGGACAGATGTACATAGTGATAACTATGTCTATGAGTATTACAGACAGTGAATATAAAAGCTATATCATTATTTACATTTTAAATAATTTCAGTAAAGTTATAAAATTATATAACTATCTTAAAGTCTCAGGTTGTATGAAATATACTGCAATGCTGGGGTGGAGATACTGCATATTGCATCATCATACAAAGATCAATATTCTCAGCTGCTGTATCAGTACATCTATATTTAGGATCAGGTAATAAAACTATGACTAATAAGTTAATGATACCTTTTTGTAGGTGTGGAAGAGATCCCATTTGAGGTAGAATTATCTCGTTCAAGACGTTGTTTCTTGGCTGGAGAAGGATCTGACTCAGATCTGAAACAACAATTATTGTCATGGAGATTACATTACCCTCGGGCATTTTTGCTGATAAAGCAAAGGATCACAATAATCAATTCAATAAACTCTAAAATTCAATAAGGAAACATTTTTGCTGGCTTTAAAGTGTAACAAAAAAACAACATTATGTACATAAGAGAACTCTGTTGTGGTCATTCAAATTTCTATTGCATATGACTAATTTTTTAAAGACAAAAGAGTTTTAGTGTTGAGTCAGTGTTAAATAGTGGAAGCAAACTGGTTTACAAATATTTATGAAACTGAACAATCATTAAGTAACTTGGCACAAGATCAGTTTACAATTCCTGCCATATTTCCATGCCAATTCAATATTAGAAACCTTCTGGTAAAAAAAATGTCTCCTGGCGTAAAGATAGAAATGTGTCCATATGATACAGGTGCCTATGCCAATATGATGTAACAGTAAAATTTACAAAAATGGCTATCACAGACTTTGTAAAATGTAGGAAATTTGAAAATCCACCTTGACCCAGATCCTCCTAATGTACAGCTTCATATCACATTTAGTTTCAAACCATAAAGTACTCCAAACAAAATTTAGTGGAAATTGAAGGCAAAACAGGAACCACAACTCTGTACATAAATTTCTGCAAGAAAATAGTGTAAATTACACTAGACCTAGGTCTTTATAAAATAAAGGCTCATACCAAATTTAGTTTTTGGCATAAAATCCTACAAAACTAAACAGAAATAGAGTATTGGTTTTGGTTTTGTGTGGTTCAATGCCATTTTTTTTCATTACACATGCTGTTAAATTAAAAGAAGAGATATACTTGTGTCTTGTTAATCATACTATTTTAATATTGAAATAACATCTGCTTCAACATGGTCAAAGATCCATTTTCTAAATAATATTTTTTAACATATTTAATATGACAGCTATCAACCTTAAAAAAATTGGGAGTTCAATGGTTTTGCTCAAGTAAATATATTTACAATTTCAGTTAGTCATATAATTTGTAGCAGATGATAGCAAATAACAGAAACTCCTGTATAAATCAGTGTTACATTAAGTAGTTTTTATTTTTTTCAAGCCATTACAAATATGACAGGTAGAATATTGTCATTGGAGATTTTTCATTGGAAGAAGCTAAAAAATGTTATTAAAAAAACAAAAAAACATGGTACCAATTTCATCTTTAAGACCTTTCTGAATATTATGCACACTGATCTGCAAAACTGAACATGAATTTCCAATTTGCTGGTGTCTGCGTCCAATTATACTGAAATGAAACATATTAACTTCCTAAAATGCAAAAATTCTGGTTTAATTTAATAAGAAGGAAAACAATTGACATCATTTGCATTATATTTTTGTGGAATAAAGAACACAAGAAGTAATTCCAGTTACCAACTTAAGAGTATCCTCTACCCCTGAAAATACAGATCCAATTACTGAAAACATTGCTCATTTGGAGGTATCAGATAATATAATAAATGGAAAAGGGTTGAGTATTAATTGCAAGACACTGATAATCATTTTTTTAAGCGGCCTCAGGTGACCTAGTAGTCAAAGCCTTCACAAATCACTAACATTTCACATCTGTCCACGAAGGTTTAAAGCTTGCCTAAAGCCTCTTATGGGTCAGAAGTTTTCCCCATGGTTCTTCTGCCACAAATAGTGGCCATCATGTATAGCCTATTACATGATGAAAAATGGCATAAACTCAAACCAGAAAAGAAAACCATTCTTTTTTTATAAAGCTCATGAGTAAAACACAATGTCCAAAATGTTAAATTCATGTAAAAATCTTGCAATAAAAGACTAAAGGAATTACCTTTTATGTGCATGTTCTATTGAAATAATTTGGCACTGTCAAATACATTGCAACAATTATTACAGGAGCTAACAATCTTTTTGTCTCATAATTCCTGTTTAAAATTTGAATCAGTTATGTCCCTCTGCAAAGCTTGCATAGTCTTTAAAGGCCTTAAACCCAGTAAGGATAAATATTGATGATTCCTTGTTATTAAAAATAAATTCTAACTAAATGAAGATAAGGCCGTATGCCATAAGCTTTGGAAATGCACTACCATCAAGCCAAAAAAATCTGCCAAAATAAGCCAGTCATTAAACTAGCTTTTTTAGGATCTGATCTCATTATCCAGATTTTTTCATAATTGAATCAAATAAACATGATAACCATGTAAAAATATCAAGTGCATACATATGATTTGGATGAGACTTTGAACTTCCATGAGATCTGTGCCCTATGGGAGAATCGGTGCTATTTTCATCTGTCCGATCACGTAGAAAGGAAAGCTTTGATGAATATGGTGAAGATCTATCCCCAAGTGATGATGAGGTTAAAGATGACTGCCTGTCTTTCACAGCAGTTACTGAATTTTCTCCAGTTGATTTGTCACCATGATTACTAAGGCGACCACTACTTCCTGTGCTCAGTGTTTCAAGTTTGTCAAGCTTATCAAGTTTATCAAAACTTTGTCTGTTTGAGGTTAGGCTCTGCTTTTTTGGATCATCCTGTTTTTGCTCAACTTTCTTCTTTGCTTTAGCTAGGACTCTCTTGTAAGCACAAATACACAGCCAGCACAAAAGCTTCCCATCAACCTAAAAGGGGCAACAAAAAAAAAGATTAAACATTCCAACTATTTCCCCACTAAAATCATTCCTATGCTTTTAGGGAACTTTTTAACTGGTGTACTCTTATCACAGATGTAATTTTCAATACGTTTTAATTCTTAACTTTCTTCACACAACATATTAGGAGTGTATACTTGTACCAAGTATGGATAATTCCAGTTTTCTTCCACTTAATAAGTACAATACATGGACATAACTGATGATTCCACTTTTCCCCTCACCCAACAAAAGTACAATAATTGGACACAACTGATAACTTCACTTTTTCCAAACAAGTACAAAAAAAAACTAGCGAGAATTCCAAAACTTTTAAAGAAACAAGCATGTATTAAGCAGTCACCTGTCTTAAGAATTTGATTTTTCTCTCTTCTTTAAGTGGCTAATAAAGTTATGTATAATTGACTATTCCATTCCATTTTCCATGATCATAAAATACATTTTTGTTTCTGTTAGATTTTAATTTTCTTTTACAACTGAAAATGAAGTTCTGGAGTGGACAAAAGGCTGCTCCATAGCCCCTAATGGTAGAAACTGAACAATCTATTTCTTCAACTATAATGATAAGGAAATCCAGAATTACTGAGGTTAAAGAATGGCAGCTCAGCTCTTTTCCTTATTACTGAATTACCAATTACAACAGATTCTCCACTTGGCATCATAAACCTTAGCGGTCAACTGTGTCCTAGACTGATCAGTGCAGTCTGCAACCCTACTCAAAACTGATCTTGATGGATATATAATTTTATATTAGCTAGGCATAAAGGTAGAGAACATGTGAATTGTTGTAGAAGGATCCTGTGTTGCAACAAGGGTATGCGTCCTCACTGATAATTCATTTGGAGTGTCTACCAACAGGCTAAGGAGAAACAAAACTATTTGGGGATCTCAGAATCAGTTGTAACAGTGAGATCCTGATCTGGTGAAGTTCTTGAGGAATGATTGTGAATGGTGGAAACGCATAGGTGAACAGTCAATCCCATTTCAGAGAAATGGCATCAACCACTCATGGCCTCTGACCCAATAATGGGAAGACATAAACTGGACATTTGATGTCAAGCCTCATTTCAGGCAAGTCTACCGCTGACCCCCATCCACTGCAAAATAGACTCTACTACTAATAGGTACTGTGAGACCATACCATGAGTACCACACATGCTTGTCTCTGTTGACAAGCTATCTACTAGAATATCCATCTTGCCTGGAATATGGTAGACTCTGACAGCAATTCCCTCTAAAGATACCCATTAAATAAATTTCCAAACCAGCTGTGGTAGTGGCAAGAGAAGGGATTTTATAACTCCCTTGTCATCTGAAGTATGTCATAACCATACAAGCCAACCTCTGGTGAGGAAAAAGCGTAATACATGTGGACAAAAGGAGTAATCTGAGCAGAAAAAGCGTAATCCACATATAACATAATAACATTCAATGTGCATATGTACAAAACACGTATATTTTGATGTCAGGAAGCATCTGTTTGAACAGAGGACCAAAGTTGTATTCTATCACTACTTGTAGTCAGTGTTCTATTAAGAGCTTGGTAAATAACACTCCTGCATTTATAAAATTCGTTTCCACAATTTAGTAAAATGCTCTAATTCAAGGCATATGTTTTACACTATTTTTTCAATATTAAAATCCTTTCCACACAGTCTGCAATGGGTGTGAAGCTACCCTAGAATGGCACTGTATTGTGTTATTCATGTATTCATCTCTGAGTCATTTTCCCGGTTTTTTTGTTCTTTCTTTTTTGAATCCACCCATTGTCACACAATTACAGTAAAGCCTGTTATTAGAGACCACCCCTTCTGTCAACAAAAAATTGTCTCTCAAGACAGATGATGGCTTGGTGATTGGGAATTAACCGCTGTAACATTGGGAACAAGAACATAAAAAAAATACAAACAAGTCTTTAACACTATCAATTGAATCCTACAAACTTGCTGGTTTCATAGACAAAGACCTTATTCAACCCCCAGGCAATAAGAATTAACTCTAAAGACGAACAATATACGTGACCACTATCTTAATTTCTGCACTACAATGGTAATTTGCGAAACGTAAATTAGCCTGTTTACAGATTGTACCAACAATAGCCAGAATACTTTCTTTTCCTGTGCGAGTTTTTGATCAGAACAATCCTTACTATTCAAGTGATTGTTGTTACAAATGATTACATGAAAGTCATTGGTGTCTGTCTCAGTTCTTGCAATACAGTTGTTCATAGAGCTGGATTCTGGATCCTACTCTTAGCTAGGATAAGGTCAGGAGCCAGGCTACATGTATTCTACTGGTACTTTAGTCTGGTTTACAAAAACATAAAAAAAGAACTAAAAGCATTATCTAGAAAATTTCAGATACCAGTAGCAAGCCTTCCCCCCCCCCAACATAAGTGGTCATAATATTAAATAAAGCTTGGTGGAGTTTATCCTGTTTTTGGAATGTGGCCATTCATAGCAGAGTCAAAATGAATATTTTGCCAAGACACAGTGGCCTCTCATGACAGAGCATTTATATAACAAAATCAATCAGTGCATTATAATTGTGGTCGGAAATGACAAGCAGAGGTCACTCATAAGTTTTTACTGTATTAAATGGAGAAGGGTATTTTTACCTTGCAATATATTACTGCTAATAAAAGCATAAAATGCCAGTCTGACATGCAAATCATAGCTTGTATCAAAATGTTGAGATGGAATTTTTAAGTCAGCATTGTTTAAAATCATCCTTTCAATACTATATTAATACACAACCACTTTGTATATTCAGTTTACAATATATATATATATATATCAAACCTTTTGTCTGCTTAAATCATTTCTCTCAAATGCACACTTCTGTCTGCACTGCTCACACACAGAGGGTGGGCCATATCTTTTCTCATAGCTGGTGCATCTGTCACACTTGTTTCCTACAAAGGCTGCAATTATACTGCAGTTTTGGCAGGCTGTAGGCTGCAATAAAGACATACGTGTACATTTTACCTGCTGAAATTATTTAAACAAAACCACTCACAACCCAGTATTAGTTATTCCGCTCATACATGTGACTAAGAGCAATCTTATGCAATGCCTTTCTTCCTAGTACTGTCCTCTTCAAGATCAGCATTTTCTTTCCTAACTTCTTTATTAACACAATGTCTTAAATTTACTTTTGGTATGTGCCAATATGGAACTATGAAATGTGACTTTCCCAATACTGGCAACATACAAAATAATGGCTTAATTTATCAAGATTGAAATAAAATAAATGCTTTACCAAAGTACAAACAAGTTGGCTGATAATTCTTGCACGAGGTCAGATTTCATCGAAAGTGCACATAAGCATATTATATGTGTAGTAGAAAACAATATCTTAAAAATGTTTTTGCTCCAATTTTGCAATAGATCATTCTTTTATCTAAACAATTTATTTTATCTTTGAGTTGAAGGTCTCTAGACATATGAACCTCTGCTTAATTATGATATGTATACAACAAGAGCACCATGAAACAAATCTGTGCTTAATAGTCCTTTATGTAGGCAACAGTCAGAGATTATTGTCCAATGAATTAAATATCCTGGGCATTAAATTAAGGTATGCAAAATTGATCTAAAGGTATTGTGCTTCAAGTATTATGTTGATTAGCACTACCATTAGCATGACCTTTACGCTTCAGAATATGTTTCTCTAATACCATAAGTACAAGCCATCTACAATATTCTAGAAAAAGAATATATCTTTACCTTCGAGCCACAATTAACCTAACCTCTGACCTTTTTACCCCACCCACCCCATTCAATAGACTTTGTGCATAAGTTGCTCACCACAAAATTTGGTCAAGGTATGCAGTCTATACAAAAACATATTTCTTCTTTCACTGACACTGACTGCTGACATTGACATTATGACTGAAAATCAAGCAGCAACATTTTCAATTAGGCACACATTAGTTTCTGATTACTGAATGAAACAAAACACAGCTAAAGTTAAAAGTCATAAAGTGCAATCTGAGTCTTTCATTGTAACTACCAAACTCCCAAAAATCATTCAAGTCCTTTTATATAGAGGTGAAAACCATGTTCCATAACAAGACCAAGTCCTATATACTGAGCCCATCTCTTAAAATTTATTAAAATCAAACCTTAAGAAAAAATTTAATTCTGACACTTTCAAAAAGTTACCCTAGGATCTTGCTTTGTCATGGTAAATTAAGACAAAGGTTCATAATGGCACTTAAAAATGTTTTAACATTACAGTACTTAGCTGAACAACCTATCAAAATAATCTCCAGATTGCAAATTCTGAATACGTATATAAACTTTAATCACAGCTTATAACATACCTTGCCATATACTTTCAGATTGTATGTGCACCTTTTACAGCTGGAGTTTGTGCTCCCTTTCCTGTAAAATATAAATTACTTTTTATTTCAGGATAAGCTATATAGAAGGGATTTAAAACATTATTACATATGGTTTTCCTGCACTTAAAATGTGAACCACTAAACACATTGTTTATTAGTCCCTTTTTTGTGTGAACTGGATACATTCTAGTTTTATTGTTCATTGGAAATTAAACAAGCTTTCTTTCTTTGAAAAGATCAACATTTGTTTCTAGAATAACATCAAAACTTGTGTTCTTTTCATATTGTTATTCTTCTGTCACTAGACAGATTGATCCATTGATAGATTTAGTTAGTGAGGAATGCAAACAATAAATCAAAGGTTAATCATTACCAATGATGAAGTTCGTGGGTCTGCACTTTTTGTTATAAAAAGACAACTGAGAACATGATAATATCTGTAGTTTGTGACACATTTGACAAATATCACTTCACATTATACTACCTCATTTACAAAGCATATCCCTCCTGACAATGATTTTTGTTATTGTTCCATGTTGGCACTGAAATCTAACTGCAAATGGAGGATGTTTCCAGGAAAAAAGGATGCATAAAAAGGACCCAAACATCTTCTGTTATGCTCAACCAAACTTCTGAAAAGATAGCCAGACAAGCACCCATGGTGATACCAGAGACAGGGATTCATGGCAAGGGAGGTACTTAAGTCCCTCCCAACTCCACTCCCTTGGGAAAAGGGGACAAGTAACCCAAGATGCCATATAAGGAATAAGATCTACAAAGAGTGTCTCAAGCTCCACTGTAGCAACCATAAGAAGGTTCTTACTGTGATCCAGTATGACTTTCAATGTGTACAGAGCAACATCCATGTAGAAGTGCTGCAGCTCTCTCAACAGTGAAATGAACACTGGCACAGGAGGCCTTAAAGTTTTTTTTTGGCAATCACCTCCAGCTAGCATAGCACTGAAACTGGAGACAAAAAGATTCTGGAAAAAAGGAAGACTGAAGAAAGCTGTTAAAAATTGATTGGCATGAATGGCTATGATTACTAGAACATAAGCTTTAAGCTCCACTGTCCCAGCATCTTGATGGGAAGGCAAACACAGGTCACATAGAAATCCCCACTTGCAACATCCTAAAATCCAAGTTGGGCTGGGTGAGGGAAGGAGGAAGCTTAAGATGCCAAGCAGGAGAGTGAGCCTTGTAGTAGGATCCTGAAACCAATGCAAAGGGGGTGGGGGCAAACCTATTCCTTGT
Organism: Potamilus streckersoni; assembly: GCA_016746295.1. Taxonomy (NCBI): domain Eukaryota; kingdom Metazoa; phylum Mollusca; class Bivalvia; order Unionida; family Unionidae; genus Potamilus; species Potamilus streckersoni. Next base: position 1,079,646 of record JAEAOA010000682.1, read on the forward strand.
GTTTCCTGCAATGTCCTAGCCTCTCAAAAACTTTTCGGAAAGCTTCTTTATCATGGTCAGATGGAGTAAAAGGAAGTATGGTTGTGATACTGCCCTCAAAAGGTCTCAACATTGGAGAGGATTTTCTTGCCCTCCATGCACAAGGTTTAGGATATAAATCTAGGGGAGAAGGTAGTTATCAAGAGACTACACCTCTACATCCTCCTCCTGAACCAACAGGTAGAAAGGGAATCCTAAAGAGAAAGAGGAACTGACTGCTGGTTTGTCTGTGAGCTAACAAGATCTTGCACTGCTCGCACATAGCTGAGGGACAGCTCTTACTCACAAAACCTCTAGAGGTACAGGAATGCTTGTTGTCCCTCAGTCACCTAGCAGGAAGGGACCAGCCCCTATTTTTTTCTCTCTCTCCACATGATAGAGGTTGTATGTCAAACACCAGTGCTGGATTATCCTAGTAGCAAAAGTAGAATATACTAAGGACCATGCATGTCCAAGAGGCCATACTAAATGCTTTCCAGCTATCAATTACCTATATGTATATAATACTATTACTGAAATGTCAGACATTTGTTGTATTATCTGGCTGTATAGCAAATGAAAAATATAATTACTTTACTACGCAAGTTAAAATGTTTTAATATTTATGTGGGTTTTTTTAATTCTGGGTCCCTACTAACTTAATCTAGCACAGTCTAACACCTTCCACCTTTAAACAGCTCCAAGGCTTCCAGTTTTGAAACTGCTCCAAGACTTTCATATGAGTATCCATGATGTTATGGAGGATTAAAAAAGAACAGAGGAATGAGTGTGATGCTGACTCCCTACTCCCAACTGTAATGATCAGTAGAATAGAGATTTGGTGTGGAGTAGGTACCAAAAATGTTTGCTAACCAAAGCTCCGATAAGTTAACACTATCTAAGCCTTGGTAAACTGAGCATTATTTTTGTGCTTCAGGTCTGTGAATTTTACTGTATGCAAGGGCAAGCCACCGCATCCAATCAAATTAAGTTGTTTTTATTTGAACATTGTTCCTACATGACCATAACAAGAGCACAAAACCTGAATGAAGTCATAACTAAGCCACTGCTGGTTCTGTGTTTGTACAAATACATTTCACTCAAATACACCTATAATGAATTCTATCTGGTACATAATCACACTTTTGATGTTATAATTATAAATTATCCTTTTGAAAACAATTGCCTCCACCATTTTTGGTCAATGCACCACTGTTACATCCTGTTATTTATTTGGCATTCCATACTAAGGGAGGCAGCTCATGAAATTCAACAGAAGCTACTAGGACAAAGCACCAAAATATCTGCTTGATCTGCCTAGGTGTAGATAGGATTAGGATATTGGAACCTTGGAACCTTGGCTAGTGAAGATATGTATCAATCTTACATCTGTCCTCATATACTCTGATTTAATGGCTATGTCTCTATCAGACAATATAAGAATGAAGTTGCCATTTTTCCTTCTCAGTGACATACCATCTTGTCTCTGGTGCCTTCATAGGGCCATTACCCTTATTGAGTGCTGTGACTCTTCTAGGACATTTTGTCTCCCAACTCCATAGGAAACAAATTCCATATACTCCTGGATCTGAGAAATGCCTACTCTGATTGAGTTCTCTGAATTTTAGGAGCTTTCTTAACTTCATGAGACTGATCCCATACTGATTTCCTGTAATCAAGGCATGCATAGTACTATGACTTTTCTGGATCACTTTGTCTCTTGATTTCATGAGATCAAGGAGATTGGTCCCTTTATGAGATCAAGGAGATTGGTCTCATGCTCTGCTAAAACTTGGATTGAAATTATCCTAATGGGACAGTATTCTTCTTTTCAAATAACAAGATTGCATACATTCAAGGGATCAAGGAGATAGGGATCTTGTACTCTCCTGAAGAAGAAAGGCATTTATTTGTATATACTTTCTACTGAATAAACAAGGCATAAGACTCCCATGGGGTCTTTTTGTGTTCCCATTCTGCAACATTCCAGAAATGAAAAGAATGTAATACTGAATCTAGAGCTCTTTGAAAAAAATAAATGCATCTGATTTCAAAACCAATAAGATTCTGATGTAACATCCAAACTCATACAGCTTACAGGAATACTTCTTCTTATAAGAAGTGTAATAAAATTATTTGAAATAACAATTTAAATTAGTACTACCTAAGTGAATACTTATTCAAAAATGTACTGATAAAGCAGCACTATAAAATTATTTCTATGCAGTAATTGAGCATACTGCCTAAACAAGTTCTATTAAAGAACCAATTTCCATAACTGATGAACCCCACAATGAAAGGCACTGACTAAGCAAGTACTATTAATCATTTATTTCCAAAATTAATCAAAGCCAAATTTCCAAGTGCAAACTGAGCAGGTCTTTGTTTTACATGCATATGAGGAATAGTATTCCACATGAGCCAATGATAAGGTTGTCAAACACCATTTGTACTTAGGACAAACTAGACAAATAAAATTTAGGTAAAAAATCCATGTCGATAAGAACAAATAGTGAGGAAAAGCAATCAAACTATTTTGAAGTCGACAATCACAATGTCCATACATCATATCAGATCAGCATAATTTCCATTTAGGATCAACTACGCTCCTTATGAAGTCATCGGTGAAAACTCATACAAAGTTATTCTAATGTACTATAATCAAGTAATGAATTTGATGGAGGATCTATATGCAAGATTTTTTTTCTGATTTCAGTAGGAGTATTAAGAGTAATATTTTCAAGATGTCTGACTTAACAGTCGAATTGGATGTAAGATCACCAAATTAGTGTGGATCTAACTTATCAAACTCACTTGAGACCATAAGCTAAGAGTTGTCTACCCTCAATCACAAAAACATGTAGTCATCTACCTAAAAATTTGTAATTTGAGATTAATATATAATTTTCAGGATGAAAATCTTTAATAAAATTTGTATTTATCCAATTAAAAAATAAAAACTAGTTTTGTGCACATCTTGGTGTGATTGTTAGACCTTCAGATAAGCAAGAAAAAGGAAAATTCCTTTGAAATTAATTCAATTTTATTTTGTCTAGATCTGTTGTGTGTATTTGTTATATCTTCCATTCCATGTTAATGTCAGTCAGAAACAAGTAAAAATGTAAAATGTAAACAAGGCAGCACTTTTTTGATGTTGTAATCTTCAATAAATGTATTCTAAAAACATTTTCTGATTCTGTTTTTAAACAATTTTATTTTACATATTAAAGTTTCAAAAAGATAACTAGATGAAATGTCACCTTCCCAAATCTTATTTAATCATTTGTCATAATACATTTCGTTGGATTAATAATGTATCCATGAATTTTCTAAACAGTGCAGAAATTTATACAGGGTAATATCTCTGGAAGCTTATTTCCAAAGTTGGCTAGAGCTGAATCAGAAATATGGCCTCACAATTGGTAAAAAGTTCAGCCAAATCAGATGCAAAATTACCCCATTATATTGCTCATTATCAAACTTGTCTGAGATCTCTGTGACATAAGCTAATATTCTAAAATCAGGTTGGAAATATGTCCTACACAATGGTATGAAGCAATTACTGACAGATGGAAAAGTGCACAATGACAACTTGCCTACACCAAAAGGTCACCTAGTTGTACAACCAGGCAAGTTAAAAATGTTGTCTAGTAATCTAGTGTATTCCACTTACTCTCCTAGTGGGAACTCTGCTCGACAATAGGTGCATTTCAGTACAGGTGTTTGGTTCCTGCACTTCTGAAATTGTAATTGAAAGAAAATATCAAAAGCATATAAAACAAGGCACAGAAGAAACTGATGCTCTACTTGGTGAAAAGAATATCCAAAAATTCAAGATAAGAACAAATGTTCTTTTTAACTGTCAAATACTGAAACCATCTTTGATATTCTTCAACCATAACAGCATTTCAAATTGTCTATTGTGTTATCAATGCTAAAGCTCTGGACTTATATTGTAACTCATGGCTTTGTACTGTGCATCATAGGTATTTTGTAAACTGATGGCTTTGTACTGGTCAATCATAGGTGACTTGTACACCACAGCTGCATATTTTAGAACAAAGCTAATATATCTGTCTGTCTGTATGTATGTCTGTGTGTGTGTGTGTGTATATATATATATATATATATATATATATATATATATATATATATATATATATATATATATATATATATATATATATATATATATTCAACCCATACCTCTGGAAGACAAAAAGAACTTCTTTTACTAGCCAAAGGTGTATTACAACAATTACAACAATTATGAGTACACAGAATTTTAAAAGTTGCTGTTTAGAAATCCTGCTTTGAAAAATGTATAGTCCCAGACCTGAAAATAAGGAGTCCCAAAAACAATACTTTTTTTTCCATTACAATAATTCTGAACATTATGCATGAACTTGCGAAATATTTAGTATTACAGTAAAAACTTTGCTAACAGTGATAATTTTGATTGTTTTTGATATAACAGCCAGTAGGAATCAGTTAAGAGATTACAGTTTATTTTCTAGCTTAATTCCATTTGGAATAGATAAATCTGCAAAATACTGAAAAAACAAAAGATCAGTATTTTTTTTCTAGTTTCTTTCTTTATGCACCATAGCATTGCACACTAAATTCACTTTATTATTAAAATATACTACACTAAACTACTCCAAAGGAGACTTAGGATGATCAAGTCCTTCAGTCTTGACCTTTCTCCATCACCCTAGTCCATTCTGTTGCATTTTCTTCTTTAAATGCACATTATGACCATACATTGTACATGTTTTCTTACTGCACTGGTTTTAAAATTAGGGTAGGCACTATTATATGTATTTAATGTGATTTTCTTTATTGTGCATTAAGAAACATGGGTGGTTGGCTGACAAGAAACATTTTTATTTGGCATAACCCATTGTTTTGATACAATAAATTATATGACAAAAATCTTCCTTCAAAAACCAGATGTTAAATTTATACCTAAAACACTGGAAAGAAGTGAATACATAAAGCTAATAATGTTCTGTTGTTTTCATAAAAATGTTCTATAATATGTTTCATTCCAAATATTTCTCAGTTTTTTTGACATTCATATTTTATCAAAACTAGAAGCATTAACAAAACTTTCTTTTGGTCAGTCTTACAAAAATCAGGCTCATATTCAGCCTTGCATTTGGCACAAAAGAAATTATATTATAAAGTTGCCACTAAAAAAGTACACATGTAATAATCACTTGAAAATGATAATATATACTGGATTAAAAAAAGGCTGATTTTGATGATTAACATAGTTTGTATTTCAATGACAAGCGAAACAAGTCCCATGATTTTGGCTCTATGTTTCTACAGCATACAATAAAATGCTGATGTTTCAAACATCACAGAATGATTTAAAATACAATAGATTACAAATGTGAAGAGATGCTTATCAAATAATGGTGTCAATGCACATGCATGTATAAATATCCATCCTCACTACTTAAGGTTCCAATATGTTAAGTTATCTACAGCTGTAGATAGGTCAACATATTAGAACCTTGTCAAGTAAAGAAAGTAATAAGTCTTCTCATTAAAATAATCATTAGATGCTTTAAATCATTTAAGAGGTGGTCTAATCTCATTATCTACTCAAATCGAATGTCTGCAGCCACACTCAATCACATTACAATCAGTTGAATTGTTTTACAGCCTGCAAACCACATAGCTGATACTTGCTCTGTAGGAAAAGCCCTGGCCATTAGAATATTCATGCATCGAAAATAAAAGTGCACATAATTTAAATTAATTTTTGGCATCCTCAAGAACCCTACTGTTCATTCACTAACTTGATATATTTCTGTTTATTCAGCTCTGATGTATAATTATAACTTTATGAACATGCACATATGGTTGTGTTTGTCCTGATAGAGAGTAGAGTAGTTTTTCAAATTAAAGAAATAAAATACTGTGCTTGTACTTAATAAAGCTTAGTAATGCCTTGGGTTTGTGACTATTTTATTGATTGTTGGGACTTAAAAGCTAGGGTCAAATGCATATTAGGCATTTTATGCAGAATCACTGGAATCAGGCCTTGAAGCTGGCTCTATAGTTTCCTTGCACCAATTAAAAAAAAAATAAAAGTTGCAACTGGATCAAGCTTTCATTTTTCATTTATTTTTTACTAATTTATGAAACCTTCAGTACAAGAAGCTTTTAAAGCTTCATTTATTTACTACTGATTTATTTAACAAGCACATCTTTAGGAATGCTATGCCAGTGACCTCTTCTGAGATTCTTGAAGCTGATCCAAATTGATAAAACAAATAACTAGCTTCTACAATTTATACATAAATAAAATCAAATGTATACATGTTAAAGAGACTGCCAATTAGACCAGCCAAATGGGATGTCGAAAAAGGGGTGACACTGCAACAGTCTTTTCTACAAAAAAAGTTATGTTTGTCACAAATTATGAGGATAATGCTACTAATATAAGCAAGCCTGTCCATTTTAAGAATTTTAAGAAATTGTTCAGACCTTACTGTATATGACCAGATATAATAATGTGAATAATTACTATATTTAGCAAGTTTTGACCCAGGGAATAACTATTTTTATTTCATAATATGTTATATTTTAATCACAATATTTGTAAATAAGCAAGATTTGATAACTTTCATGTCCAAACTAACCACATGCATTTTGAAAGTTGTTTTTGTTATAGGGTTTAATGTCTTTTTCAACATAAGATAGGCTATACATGGTAGCCAGTATAAATGGTGAAGGAAGAAACTGGGAAAATTCCGGAAAGAACCACCAACCCTAGAGAAGCTACTGGCAAGCTTTCTCATGTACCCACATTGGCCAAGCCAGAGACTGGAATCCACACAGAGATGAGATGGAAGTGATCTGTAGCGGTGATCACTTTAAACCACTCTGCTACTCTGGGCCAGTCAGTTTGAAAGTAGATGCTGAAATGTACCAAGCTTGCTAACTCTTAAAAGTCTCTTTGTCAAAGACTGTTTTGATGTATATCATTGATTTCAAGGTGTTTTGGTAATAACCGTAATTAATAGAACTCTAAAGATTTGTTTGACATGTGTGCTTGAAGATAAAGGTGCTCTTCTAAAATGAGAAGCCACTTGTATTTTTTAAAAGAATAATTAATCTAATCACCTGCTCTTATTCTTCTCACTATACATGTATTTAACTCTTCATTTTTCTCTAATCGTGTGCTTTCAATTTCTAAGAAGTGTATGTATGTATGTATGTATGTATGTATGTATGTATGTATGTATGTATGTATGTATGTATGTATGTATGTATGCATGTATGTATATATATATATATATATATATCCAAATTTCCTCTGACCCATGCCACCCCATTTTTTTATATTTGGAGATTTATGTTGGGGTGTAGTGTCAAAGAGTCCAATGGCTATCGAAAAATTGGAATTTGCTGACACTATCTGGCATTGGTATATGGTAGCCGCTTACTTGCTGGCCTAGCATACTTTAATGACCTTACATTGAGATATACCTGCATGAAATCAATCGGAATAGGATTTTTTTTTTCAGAAATTGCGTGTATAGCATTATTTGTTTTTAATCTGCTGACAGACGATATGAAACTACAGCGTTGATGAAATATGACCTGGAACATCCCATGTTTTATCATATTTGTCAACTTTGATTACGATATGCTTTTATAATGTATGGCAATTTCAAGTTCAATATTTTCCGGTCATACAATTTGTCATGAGCCGTTGCTATAAAGAAACTGTAACGTTACGCCAACACATAACTGATGTTATACTAACTGATTAACTGCACTTTCGTCATAATGTAATTAAGCTTTCATAATAGTGATAATAATTATGTCTGTGTTAAGTATATTCGAATTCGGGTTATTTTTCTGTTACAATGACAGAAAACTGAATGACACATGTGATAGCAATCCCTTCATACTTTGCACAGTTGTTCAGCAGATGATAATTCCTCAAACGGATGTCGGCTATGGCATTTAGTACAAGCAAAAAGTGGTGCAGACATAGTTTCTGACACGTTATTTCTCATGAAGACGACTCAATCAAAGAATAAGTACTGCTTCGTTCTTTGATTTTGAACGCCGGATGTATCATTATTTTACAATACATGCGCATGGCAAAGCTTTTTGATGACAATGATCGAAAATCAGTGTTATGTAGATGCAAGGAGCAAAAGAAATGGGAATTGAATACACAACATTGTATATTACGCAGCACCCGTCAAAAAAGATATATTTTGGCATATGGTAGATATTGAAAACGATCATAGATATACAGATCAAACTATACCGTAAATAAAGGACATGCTCCTAACAGCACTCACTCTTTCCAAGGGAGGTAACCGACAGGAGTCGTATTGATAATATCAATCTGCACCATCTGTACATATCAACCAATCGAAACACTCGTAACTTCAAAACTTAGGCGCGGAGCTCCGGTTGAGGGAAGTGAAGCTCGTGCAATTGGGAATGGAATAAGATCTATTCTTTTTTTTGTGTATGTCTATGTCTTTTTTCGGCAGACAATTTTGTAATGGATGAAGATTATTATAAGGTAAGTACTCAGTTTACAAATCTGACTAATATCGACGTATCTTGCACCATAAAATGCCTGCATAATTTATTGTTGACATGTCCAGTCATGACACTTATTCATAACGCAATGTCAACAATTGAGTTAAAAATCAGATAGAAGGGGATGTTAAGATATTCTATCAATATCAGAGACTGAGCTTGTATTTATCAAGCATTTTATCGTGTATGAAGAATTTAAAATTCATTTATCAACTGTATTAGAGATAGTAGATTCATCTACTATCACTTTACAAATGAATTAAAATACAAAACTAAAATATAAAGTGTTCAACAGTTTTAGCTTTTATAGCCTTTAAATTATTTTAATACCGTAGTTAAGTTCAGAAATGAGCAAGTTTAAATTTTAATGAAAAGTACTTGAAGAAAGCTTGATGGGTATCATGGCCACAGGGATTTGTTCAAATAAAATTAGGAGCCTAACTCAAGGGAAGACACAAGTCCACGGTAGTTTAACCCTGCTAGTTTATCCTAATTGCGCCTGCTATTTTCCAACTTATGCCAGTCGTAATTAAGAATAGTTCAGTTTTTAAAACAGCTCAACACTTTGTTCAGTTTGTGACTTTTTGGAGAAATTGCAATAATTGTTCCCCGATTTTGATGTTCGATTTGGACAAGAACCTGACCAGCAGTGCCATTTGCATTCAGGTAGTCTTGAATTTCACCATTGACTGAAAGGTAAGATCCGAACAACCTCGTGTTTAATTTATAACTGCTTAAGTGATTATAATAAGTACAGGAATTTTTAAACAATTGGTATGTTTCAGGAGTTAACAATGCACTGTAGAACAATGACCATCAATTTACCATAATCAATATTTGTATTTGCCACCAGAATTAAAACGCATCACAATGTACATTAACAATATTTACTACAGACTCTAGGTTGTTCGGATCTAGTAAGTTAACACTGCCCAATTTCCTCAAGTAATTATTTGATAATAAAAACACAGCCTTGTGTTTTGAAACTTAAACTTGTATAAATAGCATTTTGTGTGCTGTGTATACATTTTTTCATCATAAAAGTTTGTTTGAAGCCATAAATGAACCTGTCATGGGCAGTAATGGCTGACAATGTTGTTCTGGGAAGTACCAGTTTATTAGATTATCTCATTTCATAAACCATTGGGCAAATATATTCTGGAAAAAATAAAATAAAAAAAATAAAACATAATGGGACAATGCTATTTTGTGCAATTCAACATGCTGTATGGAAAAGGTTGTATTCAAAATCCACTCATTTTTGTAAAACTGCACAGAAAAAAACAGGTTCACAAATAATGTATAACTAATGCCTAACATTATTGCAAATTTGTAGACAAATAATAAAACCTTATGTATGTAATCATATCAATGGACTGTTTTAACTAAGCTGTAGAGTAAGTGGTTACATTAAGAAAACCCCTCTTTCTAAAAGTAGATGTACTTGCATGTTGGCTGTCAGTTTGGTTAAAAGAATCATTTAGTTCATTCTTATACTTATTTTAATTCTTGTGTGTTTTGTCTCTGAATAGTTACAGTATAGTTATATGGGCAACAAATAAATTACAAAAAACAGTATGATATGAACGAAAAGTTGTATTGACATCAGATTTTTGTCCAGACTTCTTATTCTGTCTACTTGGTCCTACTTGAATATGCTGCTTATCTGACCTCTTAGATGACTAGTCATATCATTATTATGTTTCCACCAAAATACTTCATATGATGTCTGGTAGGTCCTGAAAGGAAATGGTTTAAATGATTTTCCAGTATGATCACCATGGCAGTCATCAGGAAGATATTATGTTAGTCCTTCAAAATAAGAAGTCCTATCAGCATGGGGTTTTTACCAGAAGACTTCTTTGGTATCTTAATGGTTCAAAATTAATGTGGTGCTGATCCAGTGTCCAATATGATCACCATATTGAAAATCATGTAATGGTTATTTCTCTTTAATGGAAAGTCATTTTACAGGAAGTCTGTATCAAAAGACCTATTGTGGTATCTAATTTGCCCAAACTTAAAATGATGCCGACTTCTAAGTTTGATCATCATGGTGGCCATCTTGAAAATTAATTTTTTATGCATATCCTAAAAAGAAATCTCTTTATCAGCATAGGATTTTCACAAATAGACTTTATTATACCTAGCTAGTCTTATGTGAAAATATCCTGAAAATACTGTTGTTACTACTTCTCCTGAATGGATAGCCATATTGACATGAGGAATTCACTAAAAGAAATTATAGTGATAGACCATAGCAGTTAATTAAAGATTCTTGATTAACAATGAAGAATATAATAAAAGGCTTGAACACTCCATAGTTAAATGGAAGAAATGTTTTTGAATTACTTGAAATTCTTGTCACCCATGAGAGTGTCAACCCTTCAAGGGACTCTTGTTTGTAATCAAGACAGTCTCACTCATGTGACATCCAGTATGGCACAATAACCATTTCAAAATTCATGTTATTAATACTTTTGCAAGAATGGTGACATTAAAGTTGGGTTTTAATTAAAACTTGCATTTCAACATTAATTTTAGTTTTTAAAAAAATTAGGCTTAGCTGTAACTGTATTAGCTTGTAAGCATTATCACATAAACAAGTATGAATGAAATTTTTTTTAATATATCCCACTCTGTTGAATTAGCTTAAGAACATCTTGAATGATACCACTTCAGTACATATATACTCCCTTATGTCACCAACAGCAAACTGCACAGACCCAGATATGCTGTCACATAGTGTAGTCAGTAGTAGCCACATCATGCAGTGGCAAATCATAATCTTTGCAATTTGTAGTTTGACTTGTAAGCTAGTATATACAGTAAAACCTGTTTTGAGAGACCACTGCTGTGAGAGACCACCTGTCTTGAAAGAGACCAGGTTCTTCATGTACAGATTTATTGATTATATAGTATTATGACCTGTTATGAGAGACCACCTGTCATGAGAGACCATTATGTTTTTGCAAAAAGGGTGGTCTTTCAAGACAGGTTCCACTGTATTGTAACTTTGTGAACTTGTTGCATGTGGATATAAGTGTCAACAAAAGATAAATGTTCAAAAATCTCCTTTCTTTATGGGTTCACAGAGGTCTGGTAGTGTAGACTAATGGATAATGAGTAGCCATACACATGTGGATTAGTGTGGCTACTTACCAGTAGGGGACACCCACCATTTCACTATGGAATTACATGTATATGGAGATAATTTGGGCACCCTACTGTAGTTACCCAGAGAGACAATGTGAGGATCAATTGTTTGTCACTGAAAGGTATATAAGATTCCATTATAAGTTTTCAAATGATCTTTATATATATATTGCTCAATCAGGCATACATTGAAGAAAAAAGGTTGTTCAGCATTTAGGCATTATGGGATTGCAGGCTGTGTATATTATTGATTATTGACTTCAGAAATTGAAAAGTAACATCCCCTCTTAAAAAAAATTGCAGAAGTGCTCTTATGCACATGGGCTATTTTAAATTCAAAAACACATGTAAACACATTTTTGCAAAGAATATTGCTTGATTCAAATTACAGGAAAGACATATTTAACATAAGCCATAACAATATAATATGTAAAGAGGACAAATGTCTAAAACTTTTATCACACATATGGGTTTGTTTTCACAGACATATTGATTGTTTATGCAAATACACACAATATGTAGCACTCACACTGTGCCACCATTTTGATTCCCATACAAACCTTTGTCAACATCAGTCATCATACATATTCAAAATAGAAATCTGAATTCAAAATGATACATAGGATAAGTGCCTCAATAGCATGAAAGATGACATAAATCTTGAAGTTCCGTAGCTTATATTGAACGACAAAATAGTGATGTTAAACAACAGTTATGCATATTGGTAACAAATAGAAATGCAGTTATTTTTGACAAATAGACAATATTGTGATTTAAAGAAAAAATACTTGCATGATGTCCCCAGGATTACCTCATGAAAAAGTATTTCCTGACAATGATCTTCTGGATACAATATCAGTTACAGAATTAAAATGTAATAGCATGTGTATTATGCCAGAACTTTTATGTTCACATCTCACAAAACCACATGCTTGTTCCAAAGACAGCAAACACTAATTTTAATTAATACAGTCAAATATTGTATTTGTGGTGGAGTTGATGGAAGGAGTATGAACTTAAATGAAAAGGGAGAACTGTTCAAAGATGTTTCATCATCAGTATTATTAAAATGAAACATTCTTAACACAAGATTGCATTGATGTCAAAATTGAGTATTGAAATGCTTTTAGAAATATGAAATTATATATTAACAATTGACTTTTTAACTAGAGCGATAATCAAATGATTTATTTCAACTCATGACTGTAGAAAATCATGTTTCCATTTGTTTATGTCTCAATTTATTGATGGATCTATTTGTTTATGAAGGAACAATGAAAATGGTTAAATTTTCAGTGTTTATATGAAGAAAATTTGGTCTTGTGTAGTTGGCAACCCTAACATAATGTGATGTATTGGGATATCCTAAAGCACAAAGTGAGATGATCTTTCATAATTGTGTTAGAGGAACAATGTTGTTGGATGCCAGTTTGCATGGCAAGGGAAACAAAATTGCAGATATGGAAGTGCATACATTTTGTGACATCACAAGACCAGACTGGTCAATATTGGGATAATGTCCAAAACTGGATAGTAAACTACCATATAGTTTCAGCCTTGTATCGGGCAGTGATGGTGCAGTGGGACTGTTTTGTAATTTATCTCTGAAGTTCAAAAGGTGAAAATAGTTATGCAGAGCTAGCATAACTGCAGTTTACAGTCATAAATAAAAATTACACAAATTAGATAAAATGATGTAAAAGGAGTTACAAAAAACATAGATATCTATAACACTAAATAAAGTAAAGATGAAAAAAGAAATATAGAGCCAGATATAAAAGTTTCCAGAAATTGCTTTCTTAATGAACAAATACATGTATTAAATAATATATATATAACAACTCTAGTAAAACAGCTCTGATGAACTGCTGCTTCTTAGTACTCACAGTAATTGTACCAACTTAATTCACCCTTGTGACAAGAAATATTATTTTTGCTTGGTATTACAACATGCTATAAATGTAAATCTTTATATAGATTTTTTATTTTTCATTCAATGGATACATTCTAGATGACATATATTAAAAAGTTTAAAAGTAAAGTAAAAAGAAATCAATGAAACATAACAGTTCAAGGCATTATCCCAGTCACAGTGTTGTCTCAAGGTATACTGCAAATATTCTCAACCATTTACACTGGAGATTACAAACACTTTCTTTACTCCAGTTCAACTCTGTACACATACTGTGGCAGCTCTATTGACCCAGTCCACTAAATCTATTCCCTCTACTTTGAGATTTATTTATTTTCCTGTCAGGTTATTGTACATTTAGTTTGACTATCTGTTAAGCACCCATTTAGATGATAAGATGTAAATTGGTGTGGGTCAACAATTGATCTAATTATTTACAGTTATAAAGAGAATCTTACTGAACCAAGTGATTGTTTACAAGTGAAGTCCATAGAAATGGTAACTTAGCATGCCTAAATGAGAGAGATCATTTGGCACTGGTCTGTTTTAGATGGTAGAATAAATTAAGATACTGCTATGCCAATACATTTTTGTTGCTAAAGTTTGCAAATTTGTGTCAAAATGAGGCTTCATGTAAACAATATTTTATCTCCTTTTTCTTTTAAATTTTTGGGAATGTCTTTTTTTAAATGTGTTCTTTTTATTCCAAAGGTATGTATTGCAAATCATAAACTGTCCATTATATAATGAAAATCTGAAGTTGAGATGCAACCAAGACTGCAAAGATTTCATTTCATTGTTTTCATTTTAAAAAAATGATAAATACTTAATGCTTTCATTCAAAAATACTTTGAAAGACCAGTCAGATTACAGGAAACAGCCGATGTCATTTGATCTTAGTATCAATAATGTTTTGATTTATATGCAGACCCTACCCATCTGGAATCAGGGAAACCATGACTTTGTTTTACACAACTGAGAAAGTGATAACGCTCCAGTGGGCTAGTTTTTATAGCATCTATCTCAGACGCTGGAGGACATGGGTTTGAACCCTGGCAAAGTCTTTACCAAGGACTTATAAGAATTGTACTAACAATTTTCTTCCTAGGCATTCAGCATTTAGAGGTTAGTGTTAGGACTGGTCAGGCTGATGTCTGGTGAATGTGACCAGGTGATACATGATGCTATATGTTTGCTGCAAGATGCCATGGTGCTGGACATCAATATAAAGTGTCATGATGCATATATCATTGTGATAAGACTGATAATTTTTAAAGATACATTAAAAATCCAAATCACAAACACACACACACTGAGAAAGAGAAATACTTTTTCACCCAGTGGACCTGCTTCAGTGTTGTAGAATTATTTTTCAAGCTTTTTTAAGTAGTTTAGTTTAACATTTATATGTTTGCCTAAATGTAAAACACAATAGCCATAAGCTATTAACTGTTCTACCAGAATTGGAGTACATGTATATAGTAATCTTTCTGTCTTATTGTCAAAAGAATTGCCATCCATTTCTCTTTGTATACAATTTGTATGCCTCTGCCATTGGTGCCAGCACCATATTCAATGTAAGAGGTATATAGTGTTATCTGTGCTTGATCCTGTCAAGTCACTCACATCATACCTTAACCATAACTATTGAAGGACATATTGGATTCTAATCAGTTTTATAAAGCCCTATAGAAAATAAATTGGTAAAATTCAATTTTCAACCTTTTCTAATTTAATTTGACTGAATTGTGGCCCTGTTCAAGTTTGAACTTTGTACATGCATATCAAACCAAGCTTTCTTTCACTGCATCATATTGATAATGGTTTCTATTGTGGGATGGGGGTGTCCATTTTTTGCATTAACAGTTTCAAAGTTAAAAGAATTTAACCATTTTATTGTAGTTAATATACATTTTCAATTCATATATATATATATATATATATATATATATATATATATATATATATATATATATATATATATATATATATATATATATATATATGTCATCCATATACAGTTATGTCTTACTTTTCTGGAAGAAAAACTATCATATCACCCTTTATATAAGCTATTTATTGCCTGATTTCATCTTCTTCCAGGAGATTATAGATAAAAATTATTAATGAGTGTCTATTTATCTCCCATACTTAAATTATATCCACAAACAGACAAAGGGTTTACTTGTAAATCTAGTCAGCTGACCTCTAACTGTGAATAAAATGATAACTAAACTCCCTATTGTTAAACTAAAATATATCTAATTTAGAAATGTGCCATATCTTTTATATGGAATGTGGTCTGAATTTAGGGTATAATTAAGACAGTAGGATGGTTGTACCATATATACTCAATGATAAGTTGGGCTGACTGCAAACAACATAAACCCAAATCCACCATAGCATAATGCTCCAACATATTGTGGGCTATTTGTTCTGCTAAAGAGTCTAACAAATTGGATGGACCCAGATCTAGTTTGTTTATTAAGAAATAGCAGATTTAGGTATATGCATGTTATAGTTGGATCCAACTTATACACAAGTATATTTTTTGTATTTTACACAAGTGTATGTATTGAGCTGACAGAAAATTTATGAGATAGTAAAACCTGTCTTGAGAGACCATTGCTGTGAGTTCACATTTCTCAAAAGACTTCACCATAGATTTATTGATTATAGGGATCCTCTGAGAATGAAAGGTCTGATATCACAACTAGACATGTGCAGAGCTCTGGTTGGTAAAACAGCTATTGCAGAGAAGGAACAAGACAAACTCGTACTGTACAAATCTATTTCAGATAAATTGCATATACAAAAGTTAAATGACATTTAAATTATACAGTAATGCTTGATCCATATAAATACAAATCAAGATCGATATGATTTGTTCAGTTTGCTTGTGATTTTAGTTACATGTATAATTTGTTTTTTAAATTTAAAAAAGTTTATATTTTGTTGCCATCTCAGTTTTTGTGTTGATTTATTATTTTCAACACTTGAACAGGTAAAATTGACTTAGTTTTTTTGGTAAAACTGAAAGCTAGTAATTAGCTAGGAGTTACCAGCTGTAAAAAGTTGGTCAAGTTCATGTGTGTTTGTCGATACATGTATTTAACTAGTGGTATTAATTACTTGATCAAGTCTTTTTTTCGTTTCTTAGTCAATTTATACTTGACAAGAATTTTTGCAGTATTATTTAAAAATTTAAAGTAATTGGCACCAAAATCGGTGTTTGAGATGGAACACACCTGTTTCCAAATAATTGATATAATGACCTCTTACATTAAAATATCCTTTTAAAAACATTTTTATTCAAAGTATACATGATATAAATTTTGCATGCAATTGTATCAGTTTCATCTTTTCTATAAAACCATCCGTCTGATGGAGGAACAAAGACAACTTCAAAATAAAGGTCATCATCAGTGTTTTTTAGAACCAATATTACCAAAGGATATAATCTGAGTCACATTAAATGATAGTAGCAGAAAGGAGAAATATAATTATTTTAACAACATCACAGTTATTCATCTATTTGGAGTAAATCTGTGGTCTTTTTGCTAACCAGACTAGGAACCCATGACATGTCATTGATCACTGTGAAATGTTGTGGTCCTTTATGATTGGTTGTACTATACAAGTTTAAATGATACTAAAATGCAAACAAAATTACATGTGCACTAAAGTGCAAAGTCTATTCTTGAACTGAAAATTGAGGAGGAAATTCCCCTCTACATTTTGAAGACAAATATGAATTTCAAAGTCTAAGAGATTTGATAAAGGACAACTATGGATTGCAAATATAATTCACAATTCTCAGCATTCATTTGATTTTTTGTGTGATCTTTGAGAAATTAGCATGAATTATGTAATCACATATCTAGAATAAATCCCAAAAGTTTAGCTTTCACATAGAATATTCAATATTGTACCTTGCCTTCAAGAGCTGTACTATTGCAGATTTTTAGGGGTTTGTGTGCTTCAAGAGATGCATCAGACTTGTGCCTTATAGCTGCTGCCATAGAAGGTACTGATTTTCATGTATGTATGTATGTATGTATGTATGTATGTATGTATGTATGTATGTATGTATGTATGTATGTATGTATGTATGTATGTATGTATGTATGTATGTATGTATGTATGTATGTATGTATGTATGTATGTATGTATGTATGTATGTATGTATGTATGTATGTATGTATGTATGTATGTATGTATGTATGTATGTATGTATGTATGTATGTATGTCTGTAGAGGCATGTTGATACTACAAATTTATGTACATTTTGATCATTGGTGTGTTACTTTGCATTAATACCAGTAATTGTAGGAAAACTGTCCTTTTTGAAAAATGCATATATTTCACAACAGATTGGAGGTGAGGGTGGAAGATAAGTGGTGGCTCTGTAACATACACTACAACTGAACTGTTACCAAAACCAGTATGGTAAATTGCAACTTGAGTCGAAAGGTATACACATGCCACATCATGTAGCAGCATGCACACATTTCTGTTAGATCTTAATAACATCTGGGAAGATGGAGAATTTTATAACAGTTATCTGCTATTCAAATATTTACATGGCATTTTTAACTTACAATAATGTATACACATGGATTAACATTTCACTTTGTTGTGATTTATTTTCCATTTGAAAAAGTCATATTGTGTACTGGTGTTTGTAGATGTATTAATAGATTGACTTAGTGGGTACAATTTACAGTGTCAGGTACTTGTTAGTTGTTAACTGTGAGACTCCTACATCGATAACAAGTACAACTAATTCACTCTTTATGCCAGCTCTTTATGCCACCCCAGTTTCTGCAAATTGCACTATGCATTACAAGAGCTATACAGGCATGATAAAGATTTGAACCACATTCAAGATACTGGTCATTAATAATATGATCCGAATTCCTGAAAAACAGTATGTTGTCACCCTGGTACCTTTACATTGGTATGGATTTGGAAGGGTAAGTTTTAGTCAACAGTTTAGGGTTTGTTTTACAACAGATGATAATTCATGGTAATTTTTTACAGAATCATACACAAAATATCATCTGGATGCTTGATAACAGCAGCTCATATTTGCAATCCTGATAATACCTTGTTCATAGTTATAAAATTCCACACCTGTTTCAATGGAATGGTGAATTTTCAGTTGGCCCTAAAAGTTAATAATGTTGTCATTGTTTTGAAATATGGAGGGGGGAAGAATTTGTTAAATTGAGATTCCAGAGCATAAATAAATAAAAGAAATGACTAAAGGCTTTTTTGTTTGTTTTGTTACGTTTTTTTTTAAAAGTTTTTAGCTTAGTAATTTAGTTTAGTTTTAGGTTATGAGTGTGTATAAGTGATTATATTTTTAACAAAGTTTTAACAATTTTTCAGTCATTTCATTATGATGTTTGCAGTTTATAGTGCTATCTTTCACTGGGGCATCATGCTGCAGACATGTATCATCATGTCCCACCCAGGGTTTGAGCCTATCAACTGCTGCAACAGATGTTCTAACCACTAGACCACTTGAGCAGTCCATTTTAGGGTACAGTAAGAATCATGAAGTTTTTAATTTTCAACAGATTGTATTGCATGATCAATGTGTTATGCATATTTGACTTATTTTCTAGAACTCTTGTACATATATTGTGTTGATGACAATCTGATACAGAAAACTGTGTATGATAAAGAATGGCGATATCCTTCCTTTAACTACTTTCTTTGTGTGGAATGTATCTGCAGTTTTTTGTGTTCCATTGAATATTGAATGAAATTAAATAGTCAACTCAGTATTTATGCTTGCCGTTCTTTGTGGTGGTATTAAATGAAATCATTTGTTGCTCTCAGTTATTCAGTAGTAAAATGGCCCAATCATGATGTTATTTGATGGACAAAAACTTGGCACCTGACTAGAGGTTTTTAAATAAGCTTGTATAATAATAGTGCATGCCTAGTACAGTATGTATAAGTGTAAAGTCCATCCATCAAATTTCTAAATCAGATGGTAGTTCTGTGCAGTTTCATCAGCTCAGAGACTTAAATCTGTAAATGTTAGCTTTAAAAAATGCCCTTACTTTCAGTCAGTAACTGAAATGTGTTATACTTATGTTTTAATGTTAACAAAGTAATCTTAAGCACCATATTGTTAGGATTGTGCCTATGTGCTGTTCAACCCCATCTACACATGCATTCTTAAATGACTGCTCTTGTTGCCTAGTGGTTAGAGCATCCACCTCAAACCCAAGCTGAGCCATACCAAATGCTTATAAAAATGGTACTAACAACAGCCTTGCTAGACACATTAAGAGGTTATTGTTAGGACTGGTCGGCCTGGTGCCAGGAGAATATGACTGGGTGGGACATAATGCTACATGTCTGCAGCATGATTACCCAGTACTGGACATTACTATAAACTGCCACACTGCAGACATTGTGGCGATATGACTGAAAAGATTTTAAAATTACATTTAAAAAAATCCAAATCACAAGCACACACACACACTAAACTGCCATCTGTGGGAATTAAAAGCTGGCATCTAAATTCAGATGGTTGCTTAACAGAGGCTTGGCTACTAGATGAAATAGGTATTAGATCTCTAAAAAGTAGCAATTAAAGACATGTGACCTTTAATGCAGGTTTGACTGTACTCCTCTTCTGTTAAACTCCTTAACTGAGTTTGTTGAGATAGTACCATATGGCAACATATGTAGAAGTGTGAAAGTGGATTGTGACAGCTTGGAACAAAATAAAACCAGAAACGATGCAAAATGGAGTCATCAAAGCTGGATTGATCCCTCCTGTTGAAGCTCCAGCACATTTTGATGATACTGACGAAGAAGAGGATCAAAATGTCATTGATCCTCTTCTTCGTCAGTATCATCAAAATGTCATGGAGCTGTGCCTTCAGAATGCTTTTGACATTCTGGATGACAGTGAGGATTTTGAGGGTTTCAGTGATGCCACCAGTGATGACGATGAACCGGATAATTAATTGTGATATTATTAGTTTAAAATTTTATTGTCAAGATTTATGTTATTACTCATTAGTCTATCCATAGTTTATAGTAAGATAATATCAACCAAAGAAAATATAGTTTGATTATTTGTCTTCATTTTTGCTATTTATAATATCTTTGTTTTCAATCATCAGAAGCGGTCTTTTGAAACGAGTCAACAAGATAAACAACAAAACATGTGTTTTTAATTTTTATCATTAAAATATGTAAAATTAGGTATTTATTTCAATTGAAAACAGAAAATATTGATTATGGAAAAAAGACTTGTACAAAATTTTAAGTTTTTATCCCGAAATGTTGATTTGGTCTTGATACCATAAGTTGTGAAGTCATAATAGTAACCATAATATCCACCCCTAGCAAAACAAAACTAAAAGAATATATAAGTTATCTAGTTATGTTTTTCAAACAATATATTGAAATATTACGTGTAAAAAAATGGTGATATAGCCCGAACCCCCCTCCCTTGCAGGGTTTGTAAAATCTGGTATAACCTGCGGGGAAAATATGGTACTCTAAAATAATCATTCTTTCCATATGAGACATAGCTCCAGGGACACCAATGCAGCAGCATTTGTCAACAATATAGTATTGACAAAAATCAGAATCAAAAGATGGATGTTAATTTGGCTTTGGAAATTTGCCAGAGCCATCAGACTTGGAATATCATAGCTGAAGTTTTTTAATTGTTTGCAATTAAACTGAATTAAATTTATTGCTGTTTAATTTATATCTTTTCCCAATCATGGTTTATTGAAAATAATGATACTTACTTTTAGATATAACTCTGTGTCCTGCAATGTATTTATCAGGAACCATTTACAATCTTTCTCTGTCTCTCTCTCTCTCACACACACACACACACACACACACACACACATATGCATTGCGAATTGAGACTGCAATTTATTTTTTATTTTTAATAAAACATGCACATAAATCTCATGAGCCTGATATTTATTTTTCATTTTTTAATACAACGTGCATGTAAGTAGCTAAGAATGTTTTCACTAACAATGGGACATTTAATGTCAGTGCATCAGAGTTTCAGAAAGATGCACTTTGTGAGGAGAACCATGTTTTATGTATATGATCCTGTATATTCTTTTGAAAATAATGGTTGCATATCAAATTTCCTCTTCCATTATACAGTAGTATAGATATATTTTTGTGCAGAAAAAAAATGAATGTATCATGAAAATGTAAGATTAGATTTAAGACAGTGTTTTTCTTTACCTACATTTGAAGTTCAAAGACTCCTAAATTTTTAATTTGACCGCAGTTTTGACACCAAAGAATTTTTTGGCTCAGACTTGCACCCCTAGCGGATACACTGTAAGAAGAGTATGTTGCCCTTCCTCCTCCTCCTCCCCCCCACTTTCTTTTTCTAAAACAAATTTGATGACTTGATACATTGTATTTCCATTTGACATTTCGCAGGGATTTAAAGATTTTATAAAAGTTAGTTTGCCCAGAAAGTCATGTGCACAACTTTATCAACAATCAGAAATATAATCTGATTTTGACTGACTTTCACAAAAAGCTCTCCTATGATGGAAGACTTACAGTACTGGACAAATAATGTTATTGGCTGTCAGAGATGGATGAAATTACAGAAACTAGTGAAATCTTGAAACTGTTATTTTGATAGCTTGCAATAAGATTGCATTAAAAATTTCTATTTAAAAGGCATCCTATAGATTTGGATTTCTTACCCTATTGTTCATGCATTTGGTTGTTATGCATTGTCAGCCAGGTGAGTGCTCTCAGACTCAAATGAGCCTCTTTTTTTTATACATACATGAAGTTCATCATGGATAGGAAATGTGCATCACTGCTAGAGGATTGCACTTTCAGCAAATTCAGTTGCATGTACCTAGTGAGAAGCAGACTAAAGATAAGATTTTGCTTAATATACCATACTTGTCCACCTAACTGTTTAAGCTCAGACAGTTTAGGGGTCTTCACATAGTTGGGACCTTATCGTTAAGATGGATGAATACTGTAGTTGTTGCTTAAACCACAGAAATATATTTATATGTCAAGTGTTAACAGTTTATTTAATTACCAGTTTATTGTGTCCTTATAAAACTATCTAAAACTATTTCTTTGTATGTTTGTACATCACAAAAAATACATTTAATTTGATGGGTCCTGAATGTCTTATAAAAAAAATTAGGAATACAGTATGTGATGCTTTGAATCTAAAATACATTTATCATCAATCTGCAGACTAAAAAACCAGCACTTCCATATATATACTATATACTCTATATAATAATCTTTTTCTGGTAATCACTTCTAAATAAAAATTAATCTGTTTACTTGCAGGACTCGTAAATATAAGTAATTTGTTTGTGTGAATCAGTTCAAACATTTATTATGGAAGCATTGAATAAAGATTTGAAACTATAGAGTTTTACTACTTTTATGTCACTACAGAACATCTGTCTGAAATCGCTTACCAGTACATTTATCATATGGACCTTCTATAGTAATTCGTTAAAATACAAATACTTTTTAAATGAAGGAATTGATTGAAAACTAAAAAGAACTGCAGCATTTTATACTTTTATCACCTATATGTTGATTTTGAATAACAGCAGCTCAAATAGAAAACTACTTAATTGAAAATCTTTGTGTGCTTACAAATTGGTTAGGTAGTGTTAATATATCAATAGTCACAGATGGATGCAGTTAAATTGACATAAATTTTATCATATTATGTACTTGAATTCATTCAGGGCAGTGCTTAACAAGCCTTCCTGTTTTTTTTAGAGTAATATAAAAAGCTCTTATTGCAGGGTTAAATGTATCTTCCGGGGATTTAACTTGGCTAAAATGATTGAATAAAATACCATTACAAGCATTTCAATATCAGGTTGATGGGGTATTCTTGCAGAGGCGTTCCTCTTGAGCAAAGCCATTCAGATTGGTGGTAATTACTTGAGCTGATCATGACTTTGATAACATTTTCTAATAGCATTACCAGTACATGCTCATGCATGTATTCCCACTCTGACTTTACAATAAACTATCACTGGAATGCATAGTACCCACTCTCTATACCATATGAAGTCAGATATAAGTCAAGTACAGTTGCTTTCAACATAGACCAAGATCTGCTATTGCAGTTGCATGTGCTGATAAGGCCACTGGTGATCCATGAGCTCTATTCTGGTGGTTTGCAGAAAGGTTGTAGAATTATCAAGAACCTGAATCTTGCTTGAAAAAAAGGCTCATTAATAAAAAAGGAAACATGAAAAAAAGGCTCATTAATAAAAAAGGAAACACTACTGATATTAAAATATAAGTAGTGTTTTATTTGTAGAAAAGAAAAGGATTATTATTCATTTTTGTTTTATATGTAGCATGTTTATGGAAAGCGGCTTTACAGTAGTTGCAATGGTGCAGTCAACATTAGGAAAGATCATTAAGTGGTCAGCCAAGACTCTTTGCAGTCATTAAGTGGTCAGCCAAGACCCTCATCAGTGTTCAAGTGGTCAGCCAAGACCCTAAGCAATGTTTAAGTGGTCCACAGAAGAAAGTTTGACTACCACTGTACTATTGAAAAATGCAAAGCAGAATAGGGTTTGTGTTGCTTGTTGTACTGATTGCTACTAATAAACTGCATGTTCCCCCGATCTGCTGGCACATTATGTGACAGCAATACAGGGTCTGTGCAATGGACTCATAAGCAAGTATGGTTCTTATAAAGTCAAACTATGTGTATAACATGCCATCTGATGTACACCATGTCTGGAAAAAATACATATCTGAGTTTTGAGTTTTTCTCTGTGCCAGTAAGCATGTTGTTACAAAAGCAACATCACTAGGGATTGGATGACATGGGCCATAAGATTATTGGGTTCATATTTATTGAAATTACTGTTTTATTTCTGTTGAAATTTATTTATGACTCTTAAATCAATCACCTAAACTGTGAGTATGGCAGCTGAATTTCTCTATGACCTTTACATAAAAATGGTATGGTAGTACATAGGGGATGTGTGGTACTCCCACTTTCCCCACCAAGGTGTGCCACTATGGTGCATATGGTATAACGGTACCAATTGTACAACCCCAGGTGGGCGGAGCTTAAGGTGTAGGGAACATTGCATTCAGAAATAAACAACAAAACTAGCTGTGATTGGTGCATTATGTAAGAGTTGTACTTTCTGTTAGGCTTTAAAAAAAGTTGAGCCTCTTGGCAACATGTGAAATTATGTTAGTTCATATCTAGATCACATTTTGTATTTTTTAAGATTTTTTTTTTTAAAATGTGGTACACATGACTGAAAATGTGTCCAGTATAACTAGATAACTCTTACCCCTGTCTAGTTCCAGCAGAGTTATCTCTCTTAAATGCAATGGAGTACCTATTTTCAATGTTATCAAATTAACAATCTAACATTGTTCTCTGTGACAGTGTGTGACATGCATGCTGAGGTAGGATAGAAAGTATATTTATTTCCAAAACATTAGCATTGCAGTCTATGGAAAAGCAATTGGTACTGTGATACCATATAGGTATATGTGGTAGTTATATCTTACAGAGTTCACAGACTAACAATACATGGGGAAAACTTGAAAAGGTTCAACTGAAGTTGGAAAGTGTTGGTGTTGTATGACCAATGTAAACAAAGAAGTTGTAAAGAGAGGTATGCATTTAGGCTGTGCTATAAACAGATAAATGCATTTGTATACATTTAGTCAGTTTTTACACAAATGTATTGTCAGAATAAATTGTCCAAAAACTGATTGTCAGAAAAACTCTTGCTGGCTATAAACCATCGAATGAATTTGTGGCATTGATATCAGTTGTGGTAACTCATTAACACCTGGAGGTTTTTGTTGTTTTCGCCTGAAATGTGAATAGGAAACCCATTTTGGGCACTGTTTCTGAATACATCCTAATACATCAAACTCCAAGACATTTTTGGTTAACCTAATGCCTATTTGTGTTAGAAACGCTGTTTTTCATTGGCTATTTCACCTGAGTATGAGCAAAAGGATACAATTTGGACTTCTGTTTGTTACTGTTTTCATTTTTGCTTAACAGACCTATCATTTTTGCCTATTGAGATCACTATTTATTCTTAATGCCTATCTTATCCTACTTTTTGCAAAGATTCACCTGTCTGTATGGAGTTCAGACCAGTCTGTCTTAGATCTGGGGCCAACAAATCTAAAATCTGGACACAAAATTGGATTCTGACCTCTGGCCAATTTCAGCTAGAAAAACTGATTTTAAAAAGTGACATTTTTTCTTTCTGTATTTTGTAGTGCAATTAGAACATCCATATTATTTAGTATCATATAAAATCTACATCTACCTATCTATAATATCTCCCACTTTATTGTGTCATACATGACTTTGATGCTAGAGAGCTCAAGAAAGGCTACCACCTCCTGCCCCCTAAAACCGGTGCCAAGGGTTAATGAGTTAAATGTGCTTTGACTGTAAAATATGTTTCATGAGGTGATTTCCTGTTGTTTTAAAATTTGTACTTGTATATATTTTACTGAATTTATCTGCACTATCAATATATGAAGTTTTCTGACATAGGATTAGTTTCATTGGAATGGTAAATGGATGCATAGTGTGGGCATCACCATTTGGAAGTTATTTATAATTATTACTTCACTCGTTCATGCACTTAAGAACAATTACAAGTCTGAAAATAATGACCCATTAAAAAAGGATGTGTACCCCATTCTTTTTAATCTTATTTTAACGACTATGAATCTGTGTTGCCTTTGGTTTGTGTTAAAATATAGCCAGGATTATGCAAACATTTTTTATACCTTGTATATACATATTAGTACATTGTTGAAATGGGTATCAAAGATGTATATTTTCTGGCAGCAAAAATTTAGTAGTGGCCACTTTGAATCTGATACTAGTCTTCAAGCAAGGTTTCCTCAACCCAGCTGTGCCAGCATTATCCAGGAAAGGCAGAAGGTTAGCCTGTGATTGACTGGTGTCCCATCCCAGAGGAGTCATTGTCTGGTAGTTGTCAAACCCCTGTCAGAATCCATGTTATACTCCAATTATTATTATTATCCAGACAACTTTGACCCTGAAGTAAATAGCAATAAGAATTTTACCCATTAACATAAGTATATAATTTTTTTAGGGCTATTCACCAACACTAGTGATGGGGAAGAGTCCATTAGGAAAACGAGCATTATACAGAAACCAAGAGGAGTCTGTAGACTCAACTGTGTATAAAGACTACCCTAAGCACAAGCCCTTCATTAATGATGATTATGAACGGCCTTCTTCCAAACCCATATCAGCATACCCAGAAAGTAACAGACAAGGTAAGCTTCCTTTGTTTCATCTGTATTTTCATTCTTTTATTAAATGGGTTTTTTCTTTATTTTCCTTGCCTGCTACTTGTATGTTAGCAGGCAACAAGTGTGAAATATATTTTTTAAAGAGTAAAGCAGAACATGCACACATGCAACAGTGTGTGATGTACCAAAGCCTTACACTTTACCAGAACAAGATTGTGGCAGGAGAAAATGTAATTCTGTGATTTATATTTCTGTATGGAGTGTAGCTTTTTAACCAGGAAAAATATTTTAATGAAACTTGGCCCAAATGAAAAAAGGAAGTTATTCCAAAAGCTATATGACAACTGTTGTGGCAAAAGTGGTATTTCCACTGTGGCAATATCATTTATCTCCCAGTGATATATTTCAGTATCTCATTGTGAAATATATAATAAAATGTTATATATGTATTAACAGTTTGTCACATACCATATCCATGCCCCTCTGCCCCAAAGTGAAGGTCATCACATGAAGGAAAAATGTAACTCGTTCAGATTACAATTTTTGAACCATGAAGATATTTGTATCAGATTATATATCATAACAAGATAGCATTTTGTGCCCTCTTCATTGAGAGTGGTCAAGTGGTCTAAAGTGTTTGCCTTCACCAGACATCAGCTGTCTGGCTCATCAGTGGCTCCCTAAAAACATTATGCCATTGTTTCTAGGTGAAAAACATCTCCAGAATGGCAAAGTCAATTTTGATCAAACTTTGCAGGAATTGTTTGCAGATTATTATTTACCAGAATTATTATTTGGGATGGTTCCTCTAGTGACAATATAGTTTCTGTTGCAACCAAATTGGAACAACTTGGTGGAAATATGTCTTAGCAGATGCTCTGTCAAAATTTGTTTTGAATAAAATGACAAGGAAAAGTGTTGTTTCTATAGGAACCTGGTTGAAAGCCTGTTTTACAATTTGTAAAATTGGTTATGTTTAAAATATTTGAGGCTTTATCTTTCTAGAGGATTTTTTTGGCAGTATCTTATATTTTTATATTTTGAGTTCCAGCAAAAACACATTTCACATTGATATTATTGATAATACACCATTTGCTTGTAGTTAAACAAAAACAAATAAGAACATTTTCAACACATGTGACCTGTATTGAATGCAATGATGTTACATAACAGTGTCACATTGTTTATTGTTATTGTTTATGACATGACAATAGCAATAATAAATGCAGATTGAAATGATTATACAAACTAAAGATTTAACTTTTAAAATCTCATTACAGCTGTGATATCTGCCCTCAAAAAGCTACAAGACAAGATTCACAAATTAGAAATTGAACGATCAGCAGCAGAGGACAATCTGAAATCTCTTGCCTCAGAAACCAACAAGTACAGAGACATATTTCAACGAGATCCAGAACCAAAGGAACCAACTCAAACACAGGTTTCTAAAAACAGCCAAGGTAAGTGACTTCATAATTTTTTTAATGATGGCTAATTTTATGTGTGAAATGATGTTTACTTTTGAGAAGCATAGTCACTCATCAGTGACTTTCTGTTTTTAAAGATTAAAGCCAAAAAGAAAGAAAATAAAATAACAGAAATTTTGCGTTAATTTTACTTTTTTACCGTGTATACCACTTTTTCCTTTCAGTAAAATTTGTTCTTCATTGTGAGCTGTTGTTACTTTTGTGAAATGGATGATTATGTTATAGTGTCATTTATTAGGACTTTGTGACAGACAAGAATATTACATGGATGCCATAATAACTTGTCATTTATCAGGACTTGTTGACAGACAAGAATGTTACATGAATACTTGAAGGGGCTGGAACCACTAATTGATGTTTTAGAAAGTTCATACTAATTCCAATAAGTCAATACACATGTTGCATACTGCACTATCTAGTGCACAAAATTTTCTTAAATATTAACATCAATATCTGATGAAAATATAATATGTCGTATGAACTTTGTAATCATAATCATTTGTCTGAATAAGTAAAAAACTAAATTGCTGGGAAAGACCATGATAATATGGATGGTAAAAAAAAGACCATTAAATCAACAACAGATAATTTTTCTTAAATACTGGCATATTTAAGAACACAAGTTTGAAATATTTTTTTACCACTCTCCCATTCCTTGCAGGGTATTTGTAGTAGTTTCACTGGACTTTTTTTTTCAAGCTTCAGCTTTTATTCATTTACATGTAATGCTAGATGTTGAAATTTGAAGACTTGACTGTTATAATATCATTTGTGGGAACAAACCCATGTTTGGGTGTAAGGAGCTTGGAAGGTAGCATGTGGAACATAGTTTCCATCACTTCTTTGATATATGATAGAAAAAGAAAGATCAGTTGATGGTATGAAAAAGTTTATTTATTGTTATGAGTCTATGCTCTTAAAACAAGTAACAGAAAAGAGTGAAGACAACAAGCTTTGTAAAATTTAACAAATAATTTATTTCCTTAGAATACAAAGTGAAAAATGAGAAAAAAGAACTTATGGTATTGTGAATTATATCCAAAAATAATCTAAGAAGTAAAGACACAAGTCCAAGTAATAAAAAGTCCTGAATAAAATCAGTTCAGTTCTCAAAGAGATTTAAGATTGAAGGTGATGACATGTTTGTTATGGCCTGTGTCATACGGATGTGTCAACAGTCTCTTGTTGAATCACACAAATATTATTCCAGGTTTGAATTCAGTATAAATTCTAATGAATTCTAACGAATGTTTTATCCTAGAATTTTGTCAGAGCACTTTTGTATTTCCAGAGAAAATAATCACTTGAATTCAATAATTTGAAGAAAATAAAATTAAGCCCAAACTCAACATAATACAGTTTAAAGTGCCTTATTTTAAAGCATGACTGGTAAAATTTTGACAGTTGTATGATAATATAGTTCTCTGTTTGACAAATTAGCATGTTCTAAAAATGGTCATTATATAATAGAAATTAACTTTCTGGCACAATTTAATGAGCCTTGTTTATGTAAAACATAATACCCCATAAATTTCACTTTGGAATCCACAAAACCCTGACCCAAATCAACATGTTTACCTGAATAATAATTTGGTCAATGCATAGAGAATAATTAAGCTATTATTAGTTGTTTACATCAATGAAATAAAAAAAAAAAAGTCAATCATGTTAAACAGAAATGAACTCAATTCTGGACAAGGTCATGTTCAGTAGACATTGTTATATTACAATAACATGTAATGGAATAAAAAAAATATAAAACTTACAGACAAACAATTAAATTAAATGTACAAAACATTATACTCTATCACATGTGCATTTTCAGAATTAGAATCGCAGCTTCTGGCAGCAGAGACACGCTGTAATTTGTTAGAGAAGCAGCTTGGCTACATGAAACAAATGGTCCAAAACTCAGAACAGGAACATCAGGAGGCCATCTCCATCGCAACAACATTTGACCGTGGATATGACAACAGTAGGCCAGGCTTTAACATCTACAAAGATAAAATTGCAGACCTAGAAAGGGAGCATTTAAAACTTACAGCTAATCAAAGTCTGGCTGAGGTGAGTGTTCTAATAATTTTTCCTGAGTTAAAAGCAGGAATTTCAAGTTATATTTTTATTTTGTTTGGTTGGGTCTTAGCAAAGAAGGGTGGCATACTTAACGTTAAAACAGTACTTGCATTAGGTCTTCATAGTAAATTTCTTGTAATCTTGAGAAAAAAAAATCACCAAAAATTATATTTTAATATAGATAAAACTCTTGATTTGTACACTAATTTGATTATTTTGGTTCTGATGCAAGGATCATTTTGATCTATACAGATAGAAGTTAATGCAAAAAAGACACAAATATAAATATTTTTTTTTTTACCCACACTTTCAGAAAACATTAGGATATTGTTATACAGTACTTGGCACATGTGTGTGGAATGTCCTTGAATGTCCTTGAACTCCAACATAGTGTATGTGTGGAATGCCCTTGAACTTCAAAAAAAGTGTACATACAGTGTATGTGTGGAATGTTCTTACTCCCACTGAACATGACACCTAGATCAGTGATAGTCCTGTGCATAGGTGCCAAGTCTCCCATATTTGTCCCATAAGTTTGGACCTGAATATGGGTGTACATTTTTAATGTTAGAAATTTGTTAGTTTTTTTATTTTACAAAATTAAATTAAAAATCTCCTTGCAAGTTTCCAAGTAAATGTATTAAGTGTATATAGGGATATAGAGTTCTAGAATGTGATTTAATTGAAATTGAGTTTACCATGCCAGTCTTTAACCATCACATTGGATTGTGCAAAGCAGTTGCCGCTATCACTGTATCTCATCTTTGTAATGTGCAGCTTCTTCTCATGCTGAAAAAGAAAGCAGGAGAGTCAGGATTTTCTCCAGCAAAGAAAAGAAAACAACTGAAAGGACAATTATGCCATTGTGTTTAGACTTGTGAACCATCTAGTAAAGGCAAAAACTTTGCATTTTGCAAATTGTGTAATTGTGATTTCATTGTTGGGCATGAAGGAACCAGTGACAAAACAGCATTAAAAAGTAAATAAACTTCAGCTTGCTGCATCATCAACACCACAGCCAGAACTTATGTTTATAATACCAGAGAGAACCTTCTTGTAATTTAATCAGAAGTTCATTTTACTAAATTTCTTTTAGAAATGAACCTACCTCTTACAGTTGCTATTGTTGCTGGCAATTTATTTTGTACACTTTTTCCAGACAGAAAAACACAAAGAATTACTTGTGTACTAGAACAAAAATAGTTCAGTATTAAAAAAATTCACACGGAATTCAGATCATCAATGAAAAATGGTACATTGGAATCAATAATGATTGAAAAAACAAGATTTGGGAAAGGCTGCTATAAATAGCCTGTGTCTGAGTATGAGTGATTTGACATTCTGAAGTTGCAAGAGTGCAACACATAAATCTTTGACATTAAAAAAGTAAGGCATTGTCAGGCATGGGATGAATTATCACTGTACATAATGCTTTTTGTTGGGGTTTTTTGTCTTTAATATCAGAAAATTAGTTGGTGTGATCAGTGACCCAACTGTCAACATGTCAAACTAGAAAATCTGGGTCATGCAATGCTGTCTTACCCTATCCTCCAGTAACTGCCTGCCTCATAAAAGAAGCTATTGAGATTCCCACCCAATAAACATATTTACATTTGCTGGGTGTAAAGGTGTCATGGTAGATTTCTTGAGTGTCTCACTCATTGAAGTGTTTTGGATTCAGTATCCACAAAGGCCAGTTCTGGTAACTTGCCTCAGTGTGTTCTTTTGGAAAGATACTCAACTTAAACTAGTTTTACTGCATGCTGTAGCCAGTAATGTGTTGAAAGTGTCATTAAAGAGAAATGAGCTAGGCACAAAGTTATCAAGCTTTTCAAATAATAACCATGCCATTAAGTTTGAAAAATTGTTTCTTTTGATTACAAGATACATGTTTATTCCCACCTCAGCAAGCTGCTGTTCTGTAAAACATGCACAAAGAAGACAACAAAGCTATTAAAAAAGTATTTGATATGAGAAAAAAAAACATGCACACTCCATAGCTATATTTACTGTATACAAGTGCTGACAATTTTTACTTAGTTGGCTCATAGTTATAGATGGACAGAGAAACAGAGGGGATACATGATTAACAATATAATTTAGTTGATGCAGTATTTATAGAAACCAAGTGTTATCATTGTTATATGGAAACTTATGGTAAATGGTATTAATTCAGAATAAAGAACTGACTGGTGTAAAGTACATTTTGAACATTTCCAAAATGTAGGATATTTTGAGTGCTAAAGTGTGATTAGATCTGATTGGTGTAGGGTGCACTTTAAATAGCATGGGTTGAGTTGTAAATAATGACATGTAGAATAGATGTGTTATGTAATCACACACCTGATTTTTTTTTACATGAGTGTTGTGTTTAACTAATTTCACTTTAGAGCATCTTGCATTAGTTGGGTCTTTTAGTTTAACAAGATTTAATTTTTCAGCATCTTGCATTAACTCTCATTGAGTTAGCTATGTCACAAGTTGAACAAGATTCAAGTTTACATGAGCTGTGTCACAGAGTTAAACAAGATTGAAATTTACAGCATCTTGCATGGGCTTTGTCACAGAGTTCAACAAGATTGGAGTTTATAGCATCTTGCATCTGATTAAAATCTGAGCTCCACTGCCCTAAATGTTGATCAGTTAGTGAAGTGTTATATCTTTGTCTTTTGGATACTGAGCAATCTTTGTATTTGGAGACTGAGCAGTATGACTGAAGAGTATTAATGTGTGCAAACAATTTGATCCACTTTCAGATTTCTGAAAGCTGCTTTTCCATTGGTTAATTCAAAAGATCAACAGATCATGATCCCTAAGCAGTCTCTGTCAGATCTTCATACAGGACTGTGGAGATCTACTTTTAGTCAGAGTGCTTGCAGGGCTGTAACTGAGTTCAGCAAGTTTTGAGTTTACAGTATCTTTACAGCTGTGTCACTGAGTTGGATTCAATGTTTTCAGCATCTCACATAAGCCCTACTACTGAGTTTAAAAAAAGATTTAATTTTAAAGCATTTTGCATTAGCTGTTTCACTGATAAGAATAATGTTTCAAAAATCACAAAAGTCTAGAGGTATCAACATGTCTTTCTTAGTGTTAGAAATAGCTTTTTGTTTTCTTCACTTTAATTAAGATACCTTTATGATTCAGTCATCAGATTTTAAGAAACAGCTTTGTTAAAATGGGAGTCCAGGCATTATATTGTAATTGTTAATTATATTCCTACCATGAGAACTTAGATGTTTAGGTCCCATTGTCAATTATGGAATTTAAAACTCTTGGAGAAGCCATGCTTGTCCTGCATTTAACCTCACATGGCAGGGCTGATGTCAATTACCATGATGTCATTCCATAGTTATAACTACAGCATTGCACATGTAAATCACTTTTTAAAAAAATAGTTTAACTACTACACCTTTACCCCCAACTGGCCCAAAAAGTTTGAGTGTTTTTTCTATCAGAGACAGTTGAATTCAATGTCTTTCTACCTGAGTGCACCAGTTGCAGACCCTTTGTTTGTAATATATTTGCCAGATACCAACCAGATGCACCTATGTCCCATGGCCAAAAGGCAGATGTGCTGGCTGCAATGGGGTCTATAAACTTTACACTCACAAGATATGGTGATCAATTGAACCATTGTGTGAACCAGAATTTTTCCCTCTGATGAGTTGCAATGATAGCAGAATGGTTCAGGGGTTGACAATGACTACACTAGATGGGAGGAAACACCTCCACATTCCTTTAGGCATTGCCATCCTCAGAACTACTGAATAGAATTTGACCAAATTTGGCAGAAAGTGCCATGGCATGAAGACATTTTATACAGATGATTCCAATCCATGACCGAATACAGCCCACCATTACTTAAAAAAAAATTTTACATGGCTTTTTCCTAATACTGCAGAACAGAATTTGATCATATACATGTATGACAGAAAGCATCCTGGCATGAATCCCTTTGAGATGTTTGCATATGATGCTTGTCTACCATCAAATATGGTTGCCATTACTAATAATAGAAAAACCTTTTGGCAAGTTTTTTTACACAACTATGATAGAAATGTGACATAAAAGATCTTGAGACAAAGATTTTTAGCTCTACTGGTCAATAAAAATGTTGCATTTTCGATGGTCATTATGTCCACTTAAGTAGCCAATCTTGTTATTGCTACTCTTTTTGAATGGATGGTCATATTAAAGCAAGATTTTTACTGAAAGACTTTTCAAGAACTCAGAGTTGGTCCTAAATGAAAAGGTGCCATTCTAACAGTCAGTATGGCCAACATGTTGAAAATTTTGTTACTGCTGTTTATAAATGGAAAGTCATGTTGACATTATATTTTCATCAGAACACATTTTTAGTATGTACAGTTGTTCCTGTATGATCTTGAACATTTTTCATCACCGCTTCTGTATGGATGGCCATGTCAATATGGGGGTTTCATTAAAAGACTTCTTATATCTAATTTGTTTGAGATGAAACTGGTACCATTTTTACACCTGATGTTGCCACAATGGTGACAGTCCTGTAAATCATATTACTACTCATCTTGAATGGGAAGCTATATTCCCATTGGGTTTTCATCAAAAGACTAATTATGATGTCTAGTTGATCATAAATGAAATGAGTTCCACTTGCACATCAACCACAGTCGCCATCTTGAAACTCTGTTATTGCTACTCCTGGATGGATATTTATATCATTGTGGGGTTTTACTGAATGATTTCTTATGATGTCCTGTTGGTCCTAAATGGAAATGTTTCCAATCTGATCTCAAATGAGGCCACCACAATTCCTGGAAATTACTTTCAGCCAGTAGAGTGTCAGTCTCTCTGAAGGACTCTAATTCAGATTGTTACTGAAGATGTAAGTCCACCTTCAGATCTGGCCACTCTTACTAAAACTAGAGAAATCTTTAAATGACTTCACAACACTGCTCATCAGAATTCAACCCAATCCAATAGAAACTATCCTATCATAGAGGGTTTTCAAATTTGTACAACTGATGTTAATTTGCTTCTAAATATGGTCACAGTTATAAAAAAAAATAACTTTAAATACCTTTTATCAAAATGGCTCCAACACAGTTGAATGCTATTTGAGAGAAATCATCCTGGTATAGAGGGCTTTGAACTTTATACATCCATTTGGATTAAGGTATCATATCGAATTAGGCTCAACAACACGTTACAGATTATGATCACTGAGAGAAAAATGTCAGTTATCATTTAGAGGACTTTTAAAAACCTGGGGCAGGCGTATAATGCACTGTTCACATTCATGAGAAATTGATCAATCAAAGAACTTATTTTGTCAACAATTTTCCAAAATTACTCTTTTTCAGGATATGGATTTTAAATTGTTAGCTTTCAAGGATGGGCACAACTTATTTTTTTCCTTTCATTTCATTTACTTTCCTTTATGATTTTTTTTTTTTCAATCATCACAAAGGTTTTTGGTCATGTGAATCTGTGTCAGAATCCCTGCATAATGTTGAGCTTTAATAGGGGCCTTGGTGGCTGAGTGGTCAGATGTGCTTGCCTTTACATATTTGTAAAAGGTTTTACAAGTTTTGACCCAGTGTAGGACATTTAACCAGTACTATGTGAATTAAAGTTACCATTCCATATGCACACTTGTAAATTATGGTTAACTTGCATGTATTCTGCAATGACATTTAAACATGGCAGTAAAGAATCTTGGTCAGTGTAGGTAGGGCAGTACATTTTGACTAGGTCACTCTGCATTGTCTTTAGTACTCATTAGCGGCAGTTCAATGGGAACATTGTTATGGAATTGTAACCAATAAACTTGTTGATATTTATTTTTCCATATATAATTTAATTAAGCAGAAAGCATGTTCATCTTTGTAAACTATAATAAAGTTTTGAAGGTTGGATATATTCAACATGCAGCTTCGTGAAGAGTTCTTGTCTTGCCTGCTTGAGCATCATGGTCAGCAGTATTGCAGTCTTGTGTGAAAGTTTATGCGAGTCGGATACATTGGTTATCCTGACTAGGACACAAATATTGCAGTGGTTTCTCAGAAAACTTGTTGAAAATCGTGCATTCTTACTCAATGAAAAGTACATATGTGCAAATAAAAAATCCACAAGAAGACATTTAAGAAAGGTAATCATGTCTTCTTCCAGAGTAAAATCAGGGAACTTGAGGAAAGGCTCCAGGAGGAGAGACATCACAGAAATCTTATGATAGAAAAGACAGCCGAGGTAGTAGAAGTCATAAATTGCATGTATACCATTTTTTGTATGACATTCATATTCATTTCTTTCATAACAGATGTGTGCCAGAGTGGGGCTTAAGAAAGACTAATTTTGCTTAAGAACATAGCAAGGAAAGTAAAAGTAATGAATAGTACTTCTACCATTTTATTACTAGTCTTGCTAGTATGGCACTGTTTTGAAAGTAAGGTCACCTAGCAATTTCATAGAAAACATATTTTTATGTTAGATAATAGTATTATAACAATATACTAGTATTATGACATAATGATACTATCTTTTGTTCATGTTCATTAGATATAAAGTTTATGAATCGTCTTTAGACACACAGTATGCAACATGCTGCAAGTGGTTTCTTGCCGAAAGTATTTAAAAGTAATGTCAATATTTGTAATAATGGTATGTTCAGCTTGACCAAGTTTTATTTTTACATTTTTGTTAATTTATATTCGATGTATTCTTTAAATTAATAAGATCTTTTAAAAAATAGCACAATTAAACAGAATAACAATTCCATTAAATCACAAAATTTGGAAACTTTAATTGAAAGCTACAGTAATTTACTCCTGCATTCACATATTTGTTTGGGCCACCCAGAGAAAACTAACAGATTTGGAAAGAATAATCTTCATTCCAGTCTTGAAGTAAACAAACTAAACTTAACTTTCAAGGGTATTAACATCATTATGGTATAACATAAGTTTTGATTTAAAAAGTTTTTAGTGAAGCTTGGTATTAAGTCCAAGTGAGATTATGGTATGGCCCGTTGTCCATCCTGCATTGTCCATCAGCCATCTCCAAAACAGCTTCACAAATTTCAACCAAACCTGGCAGAGAGCAAATTACCAGTAAGCCAGTAAATTGATCCAACTACATTAAATGCTGATATGGCTAAGGCTTTATTAATTTTATTTGTCATCAGAAAAAAATAAATATTATGGTCCTTTATCAATGAAAGTAGGGCCAGCTGATATGTTGAGAGATGGTTTAGTTTTGTGCTTTTTAAAACAATTGTTCTGTAACATGCCATAAGTAAAAAACTCACTTTTTGGCATCTTTTATCATTTGTTTCCCACTAAGGGATCTCTGCTTTCAGTGTCCAAAATGACCTGTTAGGGATTGATAGCCTAAAAGTTATGATGACCTCTAGTAGGTCACCCTATAGCTGCTAAGGTTTTGCTGTGTTTATTTAGTGCATAAATACAGCAGTAGTTACTATAAATAGAACAAATGTTTAAATTTTAAAAAACCGAACAGAATATGACCAAATTAGACATAAAGCCTCCTAGTATCAGGGTTTTATGAGTTTTTATGAATGAAGACAATCCACTGGCAGAAATGAATGTAAATATTAATAGATCATCTGGCCTGGATGGTATTGGTCACAATTTTTAGGTTTTCTGTATCTGTGATAACTAAATCTTTAATACCTACATTTGACCTAATTGTTATGAATAGTATTTTTCCAAAGCCCTCAAATGTGCAAAAGCCACATCTACTTTTAAAAATGATTTCTGAAACTATAAGCCAATATCAATACTCTCAGCTCTATCAGAAGTTTTTGAAAAGCAAATACTTAAGCAGGTGTACAATCTTGGTGACAGTCTTACTCCTGTAATATTGTTCTTAAATAAATTAGTCATTGGCTTAAAGAAATGGATGGAGGGTCTTTAATGGGGATTTTTTTTCTTGATTTTAAGAAAGCATTCCATCCGATAGTCCATCAAAGTTGCATTGTTGCAAGTTAAACCACACACCACTCAAATAGTTCTTTTCAGAACTCACCCAAATGTTTCAACAAGTCTTTATTGGCAATATGCATTCAACATCACTTGATGTTCAGTCAGGAGTCCACATGGCTTAGTCCTGGGTCCCCTTTAGATTCTAATCATCATAAATGACCTTCCTTGGAACACTAATTTCACAATACTGATCAGTTTGCAGATTATGCATCCATCTAGTCCTGGTATTTATTTTCAAGGAAAAACTAAATGCTGACACTCAGAATTTGAAAGGGCCTCGAACGGCCGAGTGGTTTAAAGCGCTGTCCATTATGGATTACTGCCATCTCACCTGTCTGCTTGGGTTCGAGTATATGATTCGGAGATTGTGGATATGTGAGAAAGATTGACAGTAGCTTCTCTTGGGTCAGTGGTCCTTTCTGGAGATTTCCTGGTTTCTTCCTCCACCATCAATACTGGCCGCCATGTATAGCCTATCGTAAGCCCCACAGCAACAGAATGTGAAACAGATCAGAACAAAACAAAGTGATAATAGCTGTATGTAAAACTAACTACACTGAGTATGATCTTGAAAGCATCACAGACAATTGAAAAACTTGTTGATCCCAGTCATGGTGATCCCAGTCTTTCTCTTACTGTTATTGGGTAATGTACTATGTTAAAAATTATGAATGCAAGCAATGTTTAGGTCTGTATATTGACAGCAACCAGTGATGGAATAAATCAACATGTGAAATATACGAGTAAAGTATTGTCATATAAAATTGCATTATTGAATAAAATTAAAAGATATTTCTTGAAGGAAACCCAGCTCTTATATTATAATCCAGTCATGGATTATTGCTCTCTGCATTGGGCTAATTGTGAAAATCTGAACTCGATAGGGTTTATAGACTCCAAATATGGGCAGCACATGTAAATTCAGATGCATCCACTGGCTGAGTGGACCAATGATGACCAATTTGCAGTACATACAACATACATTGCAAAACATTCAACAAAAGATTTATTTTCAAAAAGGCAAGTTTCTGGATGGAATAGCATGAGAATATCTCCAAGTAAATATTCAGTTTGCACATAGTAATCAGTTAAGATTAACTAAAAATAGTAAACTTT
Organism: Potamilus streckersoni; assembly: GCA_016746295.1. Taxonomy (NCBI): domain Eukaryota; kingdom Metazoa; phylum Mollusca; class Bivalvia; order Unionida; family Unionidae; genus Potamilus; species Potamilus streckersoni. Next base: position 1,119,306 of record JAEAOA010000682.1, read on the forward strand.
ATCAATGTCAACCCAAAAATGAAAATTTCAAAAAAGTTTAAGATGTTCTGGTGCAATTCTGTGGAATTCACTTCCACTACATATAAAGACAGCTGACAATATCATGGAATTAGAACACTATTTTTAAAGCATTCATGTCCTAAGGAACTGAAACAAATTGTTTATGGGGATGTTTATTTTATGTACAAGTGTGTAATCCAAGTGAGGCAGCTCTGCCATCAAATAAGGTTGCTCATAAAAAACATGAATAAAATTTCCAAAAAAAAATTATTTAAAAAATAATGAAAAGAATTTGTTTGAATTTGATGGGAGTCCACATTGAGGCCTTTCATTTTTGTACAAAAATTATGCCATATTGACTGTCAAATATGGCCACTGTTACTAAAAAAAAAATAAAACTTTAAATGTCAGCAAGGGTCATGATATCCTTGATTTCTTTGCCAACTTCACTTAATATTGGCTTTGAGTTAAGCTGTCAAGCTAGGTAGGGATTTCAAGCAAATTTGGATCTCAGTAACTTTAAATAATTATGACTACTAAATTTATCATTGGAAAAATCTGTGCTTTTGTTATATAGTTAATATGGGACCATGACTTTGAGTGAATGTGTCAAATTACTATGAATTCACTGGTTCATGGGGTTCCATGATTGATTTAGGGGCAGATAATTTCATGTTTGTTGCAAACCATAAATTTAAAAACTCAGTTAACTTGTGTTCCTTGTTCAGTTTGATTTTTGAAGCCTTTGAAATAAATTTATCAAACTATATATCTTCAGTAATGTTTTTTTTAATTTTGAAAATGACTTCAGTTTTCTGTTGATAATAAAGAGCTATCATATCCTGGCAGTGTTAAATATCTTTCTGGATACTCTTTATGAATTATATACAGTTCTCTTCTCAAAATGATAAATATATGGTAAAATAACATGATTTTTATGTATTGTCTTTTGTTTCCCTTAGTAGTATGGGCTTTTGTCAATAATTGAATATTCCAGGCTTTGAAAGATGTTATCAGCTCTACGTTGGCTTGAAATAAAACCATGAACAGAAAAATGCCCTTGGGCATTCAGACTGCATATTAAATAATAATTATTGGCATATGAAAAAATATTCAGGCAATAAATAAATGAGTTATGATTTCATGATTGAATATATGAAGTATTTTATCATTATTAGGCCCTGCATAAAAATTCACACTTGTATTGATACTGGCTGTGATTGTAAAAAAATTTAGGTGGCTGTTTATATAACAGACAGTACTAGAAAATCTTTCATATAAATATCACAAATTAATTTTGTGTTGTGTGACAAGCAAGATTATCAGGTATTCATGTTTTGGGACCATTCTATTCACAACTCAACTTGAGTTCTGATGACAATGAAGAAAAGAAGTGACATTGGCTGTAAATGGAACTTAGGGACAGAAGTCAAATTTTCAATGTTTACTTGAATTATGCACATTTTTTTCCACTGCTGTTGGTTGATGCCAACTATTTATCAGTGTGTTAAATCAGCCTAAGTTACATATACATCTTTTGACAATTAAATATACAGTGAATGCCTTGTATATATTGATTTTAAGGAATAAAAAACATATTTTGGTCTTCTCTTTTTCTCAGCTTTCAAAGAACAAGAAAAACAAAAAGTTAAGCTTCCATTTATCAGTTTTTAGTACCATGATTCTCCCATGACATGTCTACCCTTATCATATATACTCACAAGTCTTGTCAAACTGCATTGGATAATGCAAACATCACAGTCCCTGATCTGCCATTGTATAATGCAAGCATCATAGTCCCTGATCTGCTGTTAGGATTAATGTTGCTTGTTCTACTCTATCCTACTAACAAACTGCATAGACTGCTAGGGCATTATGCGATGTCAGGATCTGGGTCTCTGCAGCTTGCAGTTGTACTCCACTTACAAGTGCATATAGATAAAAACCTGTTCGATACTTGTACAGAATTTGAGAAAACATTTTATCCAAGAATGCTATCTTGTTACAAATTTTTCCTCCACTTGGGCTTATCGTTGGAGACTTTTTTGTATTAGCTTGCTGCAAAATGAATAAGTATTTTAGATACAGGCTGGGGGAAGGGATCTGCTTAATCAAAAAAGTTTTTAAAGATTATCACATTAATTGGTATATCTCATTAAGATCAGCTTCATAGAATGTTTTTAAATGCCAATTTTGTTGTGTTACACTATATATTAAGAAAATATTCTTTGGGTAATGTTTATTGATGTTAAAGCAGATCATAAAAAAGTGCACACCCAAGATATCTTGTCATAACACTATCTCCACCAGTCTGATTAAAATCAGATCTCAGCTGTTCTGGGTGAACATCTCACAGTGACCACTTAGGGTCATGTTCTGGTGACCTTTGAGTTAGCCAATAGAATTGCAGAAAAAGTGAATCAGATTAATAGAAACACCCTGATACTCTTCAGGTATATTGTGCAAAATCCCAAATGCAAAGAAATGAGGCATTCTCTGATTGGCTGATAAAATTAGCAAGTAAGGTAATAGCATGGGTCACATGACCCATAAATGGTTGCTGTCAGATTTTGACATGTCAGTGGAGATCTGATTTTAATCAGATTGCTGTCACCACCACATTCATTTTTATATTAGTTAGAAGTGTTAGCCTCTTGTGTGAGTATTGAGTTCTCAAGTTTAAAGGTTCATTTTCCTTCCCAGTATGGGGATGCAAAATAAAGTATCTTCGAACCATTATTTAAGCTAATTTAACCCACAAAGTTATAAATTGTAATGAGACAACAGGTCCAAAAAAATCATACTGTTGTAGCAGTTTCTTCTGTCCCCACAATGCAGACTGGGATTGAAATATATAGGCAGATAATTTGTGCAAGAAAGGGATATATGAGCTTTTTAAAGCCTAAATGCAACTGTTTTTCAGAAATTTCACCATTCTGCCAATCTGTCTAAAGTTTGGAAGAAAGGAGATATTTTGTTCAACTAAAACTGGTTGTCCCATAGATGTCCCCAATCAACATCAGATTAATTAATTTCTACATATGTGAAACATCAATAGGTTTCTCAGTTTGATGGAAATATTACATGGCTCATAATGTGATACAACATAATATTATCTAGTTTTAATGGCACTCAACAATGTTTATAACCATAATCTTTCAAGATATTATTCAGATGATTTGGCATATACAGCATTGGGGATTTAAGGCATACATGCATATTAAACTGAATATAATACTTGTTATATATTCATATATCAGTGTGCAAACTCCTTTCTTTCTGTTTACTGGTGTCTTTGTATAACCATATAATATATGCACCCAGTAATGTTACTTAGCTTAAACTCATTAACTTCAAGCTGTACTATAGTTTTGAAGCTGTCAATGAAATAATAATCTGTATATACTTGCTTTTAAGTCAAGTCCATCTGCAAACAGTGTAGACTATGATCTGTCATTGCATAATGCATTGCTTGTTTGACTGATTACTTCTAACAAACTACAGAGCCCCAGATCTGCTGGTGTATTATGCAAAAGCAAATCTGGGACAGTGCAGTTTGCAGTTGGATTTGACTTGTACATGAGCATTTATGAAACATGAATTTACTATATACCAGTAGATCTGCAAATTTCAAGGGAGAAAGTTTCAAGGATTTAAACATTTTTCCACATGGAAACTAGTAGGTGTTTTCATAAAAGAGCATTGATGATTGATGCGGGATAGAGCAACAATTTAGTTATCAATGTATTTTTCATTGAACCATTATTATTTAATACATAAGAACTTATTGAATCTTTGAACAGTATGACATCTTTCAATAATACAATACCAGTACATAGTAATGGTCTTTTATACAATTACTGATCTCTCTCTCTCTCTCTCTCTCTCTCTCTCTCTCTCTCTCTCTCTCTCTCTCTCTCTCTCTCTCTCTCTCTCTCTCTCTCTCTCTCTCTCTCTCTATATATATATATATATATATATATATATATATATATATATATATATATACACATAGACAAATGAAAGTTAAACATGTAATAATTTTTGTTTCCTCTTGTAGATGATTTCCAAACTTCAAAAAAATGTATCTCAATACAGGGATACATTGACAGTAAGAGCTATGCCTCAGTATAACAAACCTAGGTCTTAAGGGTTTAAACATTGTAATTTATATAGATACTTGTTTTAAAAACTTTTAGATCCTCTTTACAAACAAAACTAATTCCTATCTCTGTGGTTCTCAAACCTTATGTTCACAGACTGATTCTACTTTGCTGGTGGGTTTTGTGGACCACTCTATGATTGTGGAGGGTCTCAGCAGACCACTTTATGGTCTTTCATATTGTTAACTGTACCAGTAGCTAAACCTTTCCTTTGACCACTTGAATTAAGCTTGGGGATCACCAGTGGTCTGTGCACCACAGTTTGAGAACCTCTGCCTTATATAGTCATTATTGTTAATATACTTTATAAATACCAGATTAACCCTGATTGTTGGTGGAAGAGCTCTTGATAATAACTGATGTAATTTTACCTATGTATTGTGTTCACTTAACTGAAAGCATGTTGTAGACCCAGGTTTGCATTTGGGTAATGAGCTGGCAGATTAGATCAGATTTTGCTATAAATAAATAATAAGAACAAACTACATTGATCCAGATCTAATTGTGCATTGTGTGATGGTATATCTGGGTCACTTTTGCTCAATGTTAGTGGCACATTATACACTCTGTGTGTGTGTGTGTGTGTGTGTGTGTGTGTGTGTGTGTGTGTGTGTGTGTGTGTGTGTGTTTAGAGGGAGATGCATTTAAATGCATAAATGCCATTACTAAGAACCAGTAACAATTCTATGTCATTACTGTTATTAAAACTTACACTTAAATTTAGAAACCTGTTTGGATCTAGAAGGTGCAGGGATATATGTGGGAAAAACAAGCAGACTTTCATATATCTCAACTAATGTGTAGGGTAGTAATTGACAATTATGTCACATGTTTCATATGATTGACCATTTGGTGTTTAGATGTAATGATCAAACAGTATTGAATACAGAAATAAATACATTCTCTTATTTAAATACCAATAAATAAATGTACTTTAACTGAATAATCCATTGATAAAAGCTTCCACTTGGAAAATTCAATGATGTTTAACAATATGTTTTTATTTCACACAAAATTTCTTCACATCATTTATAATTGCTATTAATTATCAGCACCAAATACACTGCCACCAGCATTGTGTCACTGATGTCATTCATTTGCAAGCATGATTACTCCCGTAGTTAGCTTGTCTTTCCTGAGTACATATGCAGGGTTGTGGAGACACTTTAGACTGTTATTCTTAATATACAAGATTAAAGCAAGAGAAACTGCTAATAGAAAACAGTGTTGGTAAGGATTTGAAAGCCAAGGTGTGAATATTTTGTAAATCTGACTGGCAGTAAACCCTGTCATGAAGATAAATACTCACGAGTCATGGTGATGCTTGAATCCTTGGAAAATAATTAATATTCTAAGTTTTAAGTTAGAAACAAAAATTTTAACTTTAAAATTAATTTTACAAAGGTATGGTGATAGTTATAGTACAGTACAAAAACATTTGTTCTTCATTAAAATAATTATGTTAGATAAAAGAAAAAGTATTATTTACAGATGATTTCAATGATAGAGATATTTTGTTCTTGTGGTCATCAATATTTTCATACAAATCAGAATGAATCAGCTAATTCTACATGTTTGGACAAATGGTTACTTGGTGCAGCCCTTTTGGGGTTTTGTCAGGCACTCATGCCATTAAAGAATAGGTGTTATGGCACCTGTATTTGGATTTTTATTTACTGCTATGTTAATTTTACAAGTTTTAATCCTCTATATGTACAAAATGCATCTCATATATGCATATAGCATGAATTGATCTTTCAGATTGAAATCATAAATATTTTACCTACACAATGATGCTTGACCCAGACATGCACATTATAAAACTCTAAGCTTGAATTTGAGACTGAGTTTTCACTTTCAGCAAATAAAAAATTACATGCTCAAATGTTGCTTTTCAGAGATGGAAATCATAACCTTAAAACCTAAAGTTGAAACTTGAAATGTTGTTTTAGCCTATCCAAAATGGCTAGACTTTTATAAATCAAGTTTGAATGGTTTATTGAAAATTAATTTGCAAACTCAAGCTCTGAGTATTATGATCCCCAGGCCATATCCGAAATAGAAGTTCAAAGCATCCATATTACTGTTACATTAACCTGGTTACCTGTCCAGGATATTTGTCCATTACTGGTACATTTCTTGGCTAAATCTGCATCGATTACACATGTAAATGACATAGTTTAGTTTACTGCTTGTAAACATTTACACATTTGGTAAATGTGTAAGCAAACATGCACCTGTCTTTCAGTGACTCAGGAACTATTCTTATTAAATGATATACATGTGTTTCCATCTCTGCAAAGATGACAGTTTAATAAGATTTTCACTGTTAATTCTTTTCATAAAGTATAGGCAATTTTAACATTGAATTAGGCATTGCTAGGAAAAATCCAAAGATGACAAGAATTGGTTAAGATACACATTAATCAACAGAATGATCTTCAGGACAAAAAATACTTTAAAAATTTCATTACATGTATTTACATTTGATCAACATCTTTATTAACTGAACTTTTGATGAGTAACATTTTTTTTAAAGAAACAGCATTTAAAAAGACACTGCAGTTTTTTTAGTGATTGTAAATCCTACAAAAGGACTTAGATGTGCATGGCATGTCCAGGCAGCTTGTCATATTGCTTTATCAGTTTGTTTCATTATGTATATATAAAGTACAAAACAATATTATGACTATCTTGTGGCTGTTCTATGTAAATCATAATATATATTCAACAAAGACGTAAGAACAGAAGTTGTAGCGGTAAAATATGTACAGCAGTCAAACAGTCACAAGTTGAGTAAGGTGTATGACGAACAAATAAATAGTCAACTAAGGATGAATTTGAAATCATTTTGATTAAAATAAAATACCACCATTTTGGTCATTGTTTATCATGTGCACATTTATGAATTTTGGCAACATTGCAGCCTTTGTCCTTGACCTCAGAAGTTGCAGAATGTGATCAAGTGTGGTTTTAAGCTAATCATTCAAATCTTTTTATTAACATCTAAGAACTTAGTGCACTTTAATTTAGATATTAAAAGGCAAATAAATTTCATTTTTATGTTGGTATTCAGTTAAATACATGCAGTCAGAAAAATTTCCCTTTTTTCAGCTGGAATCTGTGGCCAGCACTAATAGACTTTTGATGAGGGATGAAGAAATACACAATCCCAGCACCAAGCCAAAGCGAGCTGGCAAAAAGAAAAAGAAAGTGGTTAGCAAGAAAAGTCAGCAGGTGCACCACACAAAGCCTGATGCCACGAAACATTACCGATTAAACCTTGCAGACATTCCTTTTGTTGCCGGCAAGGTGAGTGTAGCACAAAAAATGCTTTATATATTTGCATTTGACCAACCTAGATGATTCATTAAAATAACATCTGTGCTAAGTACCATCTCCACTGGAATATAATAACAGTCCAACTGCAGATTTCCTATTGCATAATGTGCTGACAGATCTGCATCTGTGAAGTTTGTTAGAAGTAATCAGTAAAGCAAACAACATAGACCCAGATTTGCTTATGCATTATGCTACAGCAGATCAGGATCTTTGTCTTTTATTGTTTGACTCAACTTGCAAGCAAGTGTATACAATAATTAATGTCTTAATGATTGTCTATATTTACATATTTTCCAACTGTTTATACTTTAGTTGATTTGTGATGTTGAGATACATTTATTTTTAAATGTGTGTGTGAGTGTGCTGAATAGTACCTCCAGTTTGTATTCACCACCCTGATTCTTTGGAGGGTGCATTTAATTTTGCCCATGTGAATCCATCCTGATTGTCAAAATTTTTTTCTGCTCAATAACTTGATTTGGGTTTATTCTCAAGAAGATCTAGGTCTTGTTAGCTTTCAACTTTTCCTGTTATACTTTGTTTGAATTATGGCCCTGTCATACATGCCAAGTTTTCTGGAAACAAAGCAAGGAGATTTGTGTTCAAAATCAGGGAGATTGGGTCCAAATCAGGGAGATTAGCGTAACAACAATTTTTCTCATAAGTTTAAGCACAAAAGAACAGATCGTACCACAACTAAGTTTAAAAAAACTATAATGAATGATAGTTACTTAACTTTATTAATTTTGTTATATGGCTGCTGTTCACAAACTCTAGAGAGGACGGAATTTTTCTTTCCAACCATTACATTTGCTTTGTCACTACTAAACCATACTAGGTTTTGTCTATTTGCTAAGACTTCTTGTAGAAAAGGTTTTCATCAGTTCCAATATTGCAAATGGACATAGCCAGGAATTTGGTTGTCACTCTGTGAATATCACTGTCAAACACCCTTACAAGAATTGTTACACACTTTTCATCACCATCCACACGATTCTGGCATCAATTTCACGACTTTCTATAGCGATTCATGGATTCACACTGCAAGCAAAAAATTCCCAATTCTCAATTATTTTAAATTTTCCCGTTAAGTGCTAGTCGTATCAGCAGTTGCCAAAACTGTTTGCCGTGTTAGTAGAATTATAGCCAATTGGTACAGTTGGTCTGGTAGCAAGCATTTTAATGTATTTTGATCTATATGCCAAAAAAGTAGTTTTACAAATACTTTTGAAAGAAACTGAGGCCTAACCAGATGTGCGGCCAACACTGATTTGAATTACCCTTCAGCATCACATCTTGAAAATGTCTTCACACCAAGGTAAAAGAAATGTATTGCACAGAAAGTGAAGTTTAGTTTGGAATATATCAGAAATTGGCCATGCATTCAGCCATCAAATACCAATATACATCATGCTTGTTGCACACAGTGTGCCAAAATTTTAGCATTGGGCATGGTGGCATGGACCACAGGGGCTCGTATCATTGCTTACAATATACATGTCATACGTATACTATACAATTTCTTTCTCACACAATCTGTTTAAGAATAAACGCTGATATTTCAATCTATATTTTGCATATCGTAATTTAGTACCAATGTTTTATTCGAAGTTTCGCTTACTGTTGTACCATTTTTCTATGCTACTGATCAACATGGCCATGATCATGCCCACTTAATATGCAAGTAAAATTCTGCTGAATGGAATACTATCTTCTCGTTGGTTAAAAGAAAATAACAGATGAGCACAGGGGCTAGCATTGTTGCTTACAGTTTACCTGTCATACATGTACCATATAGTAATATTATTATATAGTACATGTATGACAGATAAGTTGTAAGCAACAATAGAAGCCCTTGTGGGCATGTGGCAGAACGATGTGAGAAGGCTCACTGCTATACACCCCCAGCAGATTTCAGTTTTGGCGTACATTAAGCCACCTACTCAAGTCCTGCATGCTACCAATGCAAGCAATGTTTGTGAGCTTTCTCGTTAATATAACATGTCTTTCTCAGTTGGAGATCAGCAACAGTGACATTGAAAGATTATTTCCTTTATTGCCTCCTTAGGTGCTGAAAATTTGCAAAATTGTTGTCACCAAGATTGACCAGCAGGCAAGAAGCCTGAACTGTTTTGAAAACAAATTTACCTTGGCCTGATTGAGGAAGCTCAAGACTGCCACAGCATCATATCATGACATGAAGTTTGTGTATATCAGTAAATTTAGCTGCAAAAGAATAGTAAATCAGTGTAAATAATGTTTTATTTTTATTTGGGATTTTGTATAATTCAGTACTGACCATTTAAGTGTGTGGTGTTAGTGTCATGATATACCTTTTAACTAATTGTGTTAAAAATTCACTAATTTGTATCCCACTTTTCACTAATTGCGAGTCTAGAGGGTTGGCAGCTCTAATTCTATTTTAAGGGTTTATGGTGAATATATCATTTTTTTTTATTTCAGTCCACAAATCCAAGCTATTCAGTGGGTGCTAATGTCCAGAATGTGCTCTCCTTAATGAAAACTCACAACATGGCACTCTGTTCAAGGGTGGCATATCCCATGAACACATGTCGTTCTATGAGTCCATCCACTTGTTCTTCCGCTTCAAACAGCCTTGACAGTGACCTTGCAGACTTGCTACTTCAGTTGCAGGATGAATTCCATCAGATGAGCTTGTAAGTATTCCAAAACAATAATTCTACTGTGTAAGTATTCCAAAACAATAATTCTACTGTGTTGCCACCACAGATCTATTTGAAAGTCAGTTGATTATGATTTCAGCCTATCACATAACAGTAAATAATACTAGATAGATTTGATATTTGGTCATTATAGTATGCTAAATAATTGTATAAAGGGAAACAACTCTTATGGCTCACAAGTCTGATAAAATTTAACTTTTATTTAAAATTATTTTTAAAAGTTCTATTTTTTAAATCTGATATTATCCATATGTGAGATGCACCACATTGCAGAATGGCCAGATTCAGGCCAAAATCTACTCCTTCTAAAAAAAAAAACAAAAGTCTGATAAGATATATCTTTTATTTAAAATTTATTAAAACCGTAGGGGTTTTCGCGTTTTTTTTATGTCTAGTTGGTTCTATTGAACTTAAATCCAATATGGATGTTATTTTCTTTATGTTGTTATTGACATGATGGATGATTTTCTGTGTATGATATCTGGTTCAAGGTCAAATGGATATGATTGAGAATGTTGTCTTGCATATACTGGCATCCATCTCTGCTCATCAAGGTTTCAATATGATAACCCTATCTACACCTTGGCAATTGAACAGATATATTGATGCTTTGTCCTAGTTACATCTATTGGATTCCATGAGTTGCCTCTCTTAGTATGTAATACCAACTAACTTGTAGCATGGTGAATTGTACATCAGCCAAAAATTGTGGAGGCAATTGATCTAAAGAATACTTTGTAAGTTTAACATCGAAAGTATGATTAAGTTCCAGAGGGAAGCCATTACATATCTATTTGAATGAAATTTATCTGTGCAAACACGGACTGGCGGTGGAAAATTGCCTATTTATCCGTCCATTCTAGTTGTATGCTCCCCTTGTATTGATAATGTTGGAACAGTGTTCAGATTTGAACAAGATAATTCATTAGATGTGCCAGCTTACCGCTGCATCTAATGAAATATACAGACCCGAAGTCAGAAATATCTGCTTGATACACCAAGGTGTAGATAGGGCTATCACATTAGGACCTTGCCTGGCGAAGATGACTGGAATGTGGCAAACATGTTCACTCAACATATAAGAAAATATTTTTGTGCCCAAATTTGGTATGTTTTAGTGTCTCAAGAATATTAATGGTTTCAAATTTGGTATGTTTGAGTGTCTCAAGAATATTGATGGTTTCAAATTTGATATGTTTGAGTGTCTCAAGAATATTGATGGTTTCAAATTTGATATGTTTGAGTGTCTCAAAAATATCAGATGGTTTCAATTCTTCCCATCGAAAAGAAAATATTGCATCTTGGATTCATAGAAATTCTTTTCCATCAATTGAGGTAACTGTTGATTGAAGGTTCTGTTTTTGTTTTTAATAATAGGAAATATAATTTGGATCGGGAAAATTGTGATGTCTTATTAAAAGATTGCTGACTTAAAGCAGTGGCAGTTAGAACAGCTTTTACTGTAAACCAAAATTGCTATCCAGATTTTTTTTTCAACAGTGAACACCAGGAGCTGTCCAAACAGATCAATGAAGCCACAGACTTTAGAGTACGAGAGGATTTAGAGAGAGAATTAGATGCTTTAGTGACAAGAATGGAAGCCAAAAGCCAACAGATATCAAAAGTTAGAAAACACCAACAAAAGGTAAAGTAAGATTCAGTCATTATTACCTATAGTAGATTTCAATACCTACAGATTCCAACTAGATTTTTGTCGAGTTCACTTTAGTGAGAAATGACTGAAATATTTTATGGCAGGTGTCATTGTTTGTTGATTTTTGGGTTATAAGTACTTAGGTCCTAAAAGTCTTAAGATTCTCATCTTACTTGGAATGAAGTGTCATGAAGCTGTGTCTTGCTCACTTGCTTCTATTACTTTAGAATCATGGTCAGTCATTGAAACAAATTGGCATGCAAAGCTTTTCATTTGCTTATGTTTTCTTAACTTCTACATACATTTCCTCCATTCATAGTATTAATTATGAAGCTAAGAACCAGCCTTGTTTTGATGTCCTTGCCTCCTGCCAACTGGCTGTGCTTATATCACATGGTTTAAGTCAGTTCCACCAGCAGTAAGTGGGAATATAAACTCCATGGTGAGAATACACAGTAATATGATAAACCCTTGTATTGAGTTGGTTCTGTTTGAGGAGTTAGAATGCTAACAAAATCTGGTCAGGTACCAAGATGGCCACACTACTACCTCGATAGATGGGAGGCACTTCCTTCAAGCATCTTCATCTAGTCTTAATATCTTTGGAAGTAGAGACAATCTTGCTGGAGACACCACCATATTAGATCCTGAGAATACATCATCGCTTCTCTCTTGCTCTCCTTCAAGTGTACTTAGATAAGATCTGAAAATTTAGAAAGCTGGAGAATGTAGTCAATAAATGTCAAAACTCTTTGCTACTTTCCCTTCTCTTTCTACAAAGAGACTAGGAAATTTCAATTATTGTTTGTTAAGCTACACAGCTTAGATGACTAACTTCAAAAGTGAAGTCTCAAAGGTAAAACAGCATCAACTTGTGCCCCAGGTTTATAAATTATATAGAATGTGAATCCTTGTGGAAGAACATCCTTTGAGAAACTGCTAAATTAAAAACTGGCTTCTCCTTCTGACAATTGCATAAATAATAAATCAGAAAAAATTAAGAAGCACAAACCTCAAACCTCAGTTATGTTTCTAGCTTGAGAAGTTAATGTACCACTCAGTATTGTTACTTTCTTACCTGTGAAAAATATCTTGGTGGGACAAAAAATGAATTTTAAGTTAGAATCTAAGAATGCTTAAGAGATATCCATACAAAAAGAGATTTCTTAAATAGGTGTACATAGAGATACCCTTGTAGAAGGTTCCTGCAACTACATTATGTGTAGACATGGAGACTCCTATGTAGATGGTTCATTGCTGCAACATTATATGTGAACATGGAGAATATGTTTGGATACACTAACTACATAATGTTCATCAGTAGGTTTCAACTTCCTTATTTAATTAATGACATTTTAGGAACTTCTTCATTTGCTAAATTCTTAAATTCAACTTCTTATTGATAGCTATGGCTAGTACTGTTAATTAAATGTTAATTTTCATCCTTTTCAGATATTAGAGAAAAATAAGAAGAAAAAATCCATGAAAAAAGCAAAAGAAGAGCTGCCACCTCGCCCCAGATCAGCTACATCCTATTATGATTCTCCTCGAAGTTCCAGTATAGAAAAACGGAATGGAGAGGTAGAAGTTACAACAACAATAACAACCAAAGGACCAGGGGCAGGTTTAGTTAGATTGAGGCCATCAAGTGGACGAGAAGTTTCATTAAATGTATTGAGAGACATGAAAAAATTACAGACTACACTCCGAAAGGATGATTTTACATGGGAATAGTTGAATCTGTTGGTGAAAACATTTTGTACCTATTGATATTATTTATTCCAAAATTATGGACTAAAGATTGCAGTATACTCTGTATCAAGAAGCATAGACTATTTATCTTCTATATATGTACTTGTTTGACACTGAATTCAACACTACCAAGTGTATTTTCACATGCCACTTATATGAGTAGCGCAGCATTACCCTATGTACAGAAAATTTTCTTAAAATGCAGTTTCCATTCTAATAATGTCTGGTAATTGCAATTTCCATTCTAATGTCTGGTAATTGCAATTTCCATTCTAATGTCTGGTAATTGCAGTTTCCATTCTAATGTCTGGTAATGCAGTTTCCATTCTAATAATGTTTGGTAATTGCAGTTTCCTTTCAAATAATGTCTGGTAATTTAGAGCTAATTTATAAATATCTTTTTTTTCTAATTTATTGACTGTCAATTATAAAATTAGAAGCTGAGATTTAGCTTCATATTTTCTTGCCAACATGTTTCACATTATTAAAGAAATTGTTAGGAACAGGGAAAGAAAAAAGTTGAAAAATTAAAGTGTTCACATGTAGTTAAATTGCATTCAGTTGAAATTTTAAGGGCAGCATCAAGTTCACTAGGTTCATGGTCTTAAACTGTATCAGGATCGTGCATGATGTACTTAATTTCCTGAATAGTTTAGCACAGTGACCTGGTTTCTATTTCCATACTGTTATCAATCAGATCACTAATCAGAAAATACTATGGTAAATATGCATATTTTCATATGGGATAGGTTAAGATGAAGCAAGTGATTTTCTTTTTCAGAGATATGGAGTCTGAAAGTTGAGACATGGTTTGAGGTTGTCTTTGTCACTGACATATGAAAATATAAAAAATAATGTTATTTTTCATTATAATCATTAAATATATATATATGTATATATATATATATATATATATATATATATATATATATATATATATATATATATATATATATATATATATATATATATCCATGTTTTTACATGTTACTTTGAGACAAAAATGTCATTAATAGAATAATTTTCTAAAATGTGAAGACAGAAATACAATACAGATGAGTATTATAAAAATATTGCTTTTGTGCAAATATTGGACCTTTTAAAATTTTGTTACACTCAAGTCAGTTTATGTAATATTTTTGCTGGTACATTTGGAAGATGCAGGGAAAGATTTATAATGAAGACTAGAGCAATTTTTTGTATGCACCTGATTTCAGTCAGGTGTATTTGGTCGTTGTGGTTTCTGTATCTTCTGTATAGTAAAAATTTTTGTCTGGCCTATAATTCAAGAGATTTTGATGAAACTTTGCCTATATAAACATATTACTTGGCAGTTTATTGCAAGTGAAGTCCCCTGATCAAAGGTCAAGGTTATTGGCAAGGTACAAAATCAAGCTAGTTGTCTGGCATTAGTTTCACTAAACAGTTAAGAATTTATTTTTCAGATTTAGATTTTGTCTTTTTTATTGCTTGGTAATGATTTTATTTCACAGAACATTAAGCAGGCATTAAGTATTACAGTATGTAATAACAATTAGAATTCATTAAATATATCTTGTCGTGTCTTCAGGGAAATTTTGAGGATTTCTCCACTAGTTTTTGAAGAGTCAAAAATTTCAGTGTGTTGCATTTTGAAACTAAAAAGTGATTGTGCATTCCATCCACTGTCTTTTTTTCTGATAAAAATATTTTCTTGCCTTTAGTATTATAAGCAAGTTAGTGTAAACTCTCTATTTGACAGAAAAGGTTGACAATTTTAGTGAAACCAGGGCCTGAATCCTTATGGCTTTAATTTTTTAATTGCTGGGAGCTTCATCATGCAGAAGTAATTTACACCTACAACTTCTTTGGTTTTTGCCCCACATCTGGTTTGGATCTAGCAATGGCCAGGGTCACTAAAGGTGATGAAACTTAAAGGTGGTAGTGAATATCTATTTTAGAACAACATATCTGGGAATGAAGACATTCAAGTTTAATAGTAGTTGGCCAATTTGCAATGTCAAGTCTGACAGCTGATAGTGAAACATATTTTTCCAGGTTAAAGTCACCCCTGTAGAGAGTAAGAATTTATTTTAAGATTAAAATAATGTCAAAATACTCAATTTATGCACATGCACAATTATTATCTAATGAATGATATATTAATTTGAAAAATATTCCAGAAACATGATATTTATTATGATAAATGCTGGTTGATAATAAATGAATAAATAAATGAGAGCAAGATCTGAAATAAAAAATTCCAAAGTTCATTTCATTCATGTTAACTAGATCTTCAGTTTTGTTAATGTTTTCATGACTAACTTAAGTACATGATAAAGATTTTACTGTCGTAATGTAAGTTTCTAAGGTAAATACAATAGTACAGTGTAGACTGCAAAGCTGAGGTGAAAAAAGTGTCAAAGCAAACAAGATTATCTTTTTAGCACTACTTGTGCATTGTGTACTACAGTCTTCATTTATTCCATTAAAAAGTGGTGCATCCCTTAAATTTTATGGGTGGGGAAAGTGTCCACCTCCCTTGGGATTCTAAGTGCAACAATATATATATATATATATATATATATATATATATATATATATATATATAATGACTAGATTTTTGCTTTTTCCCCAAGATTATGTGCATTAGCAACATTTTACTTCAAAACTGTACACTTCCTCTTGTTGGAAACACCCCCAACAGAATTTTCCTTACTGAGCACACATTTTCCAATCCAAGCATGCCCCATTGGATAGAAATGGTTGCAGAAACCTGCCTAGAATGCAATTTTTTTCTCAAGAGTGAAGAGCTCCCAATACAAAGGGATCTTACTGCTTAGTATATATGTACACATTAGTGAACATTGTTTATAATGTCAATTGTAGCACTTAACTGAGGAGCTTAAGCTTGTATCCAAATTCTTAACAAGTTCCACTATATTTGAAACTAGGCAAATAAATAGTTTTCATTATCTTATACAATAGTGATATTTTAAAGAAGATACTCTGGTATATTGCCTTTCTTTACAACAGTAAAATATATCTTCATAGTCACATGTACAGAAAAGTAATTTGAAAGAGAGTTATTGTAGCTCATTCGGTTGAGCATTAGATTTAAAATCCAAGATGGTTTGATACCCACATATGCCATTCCAGGTTAACTGCTCCTGTGTCATTGACAAAGACACTTAACGCCCATTTCTTCAGCATGATTCAACCAATGCAGTGCTGTTACAAATCAACCAACATCAGACACTTAAGCTTAAACTTAAGTGATGACTCACTCCCATATTTAAAAAGCACAAACACAGGATAAAAAGAACCTATTTTTCAGGGAAAATAAATTAATATGTGATGTGGAATATGTGTTGTGCCCAAATAGTCTTTTCAGTATTTACTGGCACTTCAGTCTCAACATAGAAAGTGTTAGCTTCTGATTTTGTTTTTCTTTCACAACTTATACATTTAGCCTTTCTTTATCCAACAATTTCTGATTTTTTTTAACATTAATTTTTTGTACCTACGTGTGTATGATATTACTGCAAGGAATATCATAATTTGATGTACATAAACAAGTTTTTAGTTGTAATAAATATTTGAGTACCAATTGTTAAGAGTGATGAGGATAGATCAACTCAGTTTTCAACAATCTGTGTGTATCTTAAAGTCATGCTTTAATCTGTAGGGGTATTAGTTTTCCTCCAAATACAAGCATCAAATTGATTGCATTTAAAAGTTTAGGTTTTGAATGGTGGTAACTTGCATTCCATAAAACATTTATTTAGCGAGATACTAAAGTTCATATTAGGGATTAACTTTACTGTTAGTTTTGAGGCATTATAGAAACAGAATATATGGCTCATCCTTTAGTTGTCTTGAAGCATTTTCTAGTCATAAATATTAATGATATTGGAACTTAGCAACCTGCAATCAACTTCTGAAATGTTCTTTAAACCAATTACTTGCAACTTTTAATTCAGCATGAAAAACAAGCATTTCCTTCTTGAAAATGTGTTGTTAGATAATGTGCAGTCTCTATATAATTATATTGGGCAATCTGGTTTGATTGCCATGAATAGTAGTTTGGAACTCCACAACACCCGCCCATCGACGTTTCAAACTGATTTTCAGATAAAGTTATTCATTAATCATGAGATTCTTAATATCATAGTAGCTATTAATGCAAAACTTTCACGAGGGAAAAAATACAAAATAATGTATACCGATGCGAAATAGTTTATCGCATAATTTGCTTGTTGGAACTTTACTTGCCTGTATTACATAATAATCTGTATAATGTGAATATTTGATCTGTGATATGAATGAAAAAAGTACACATTGGCATATTTAATTTATAATTGACATGCTACAAAATTAAGATGTAATGAGCTCTTATGAATCTTCAAAATGAAAGATAAAGAGTTATAGTATTCAGTTTTTGATTTATTGTCAAACAGACCAAAATTAACTATACAATAACAATATTTTAGCATTTTGGTCAGTTTGGTTACTGCTTCTTGCTTACAGTTAAGACAAAGAAAATGTGCATTGTTTCTTTCATCATACCAAGACAAATTTATTTCTTGATTCAAAATCTCACATTTTCATTTGAACAGTTCTTTGTCACATTAAGTGAGGTTTCTACCATAAGATGACACTTAGATATCTTTTCTATGGGTGCCAAAATATTGCACACAAAATCTAATAATAATTGTATATAATATGAAAATCATTTGCAATGGATCAAAATTTAAATTTACTCAGGGTTTGGATGCTTTTCAATTTTGCTTTGTATTGTAGCTGCTTCTGTGACTAGGCTGAATTTATTAGCTCACCAGAGGACTTGCAAATTGTTCCTCAGTTTTTATGCTGTCATCTAATGTAAGCCTTCTTTTCTGGGTTATTTTAGTGATAATTTCCATTTGAAATAGTAAAGTTGAGTTAATTGCATACAATTTCACAACAAAATAACTACAATCAAAGTCTTAGCAGCTAAATAAAAATGTCATCAAACAAAAACTCTTTTACTTAGTTTGGACTGAAAAACAATCTCAGCTGCAGGTAGCCTTAACAATTTCAAAGTATGAAACAAGGAATTAAAAATACACCAATTCTTTGTTCCATTTCTATATTTTCAATATTTGATTTACATACATTGAATTGTTTGTCATAATTAGTTCATCTGAGCACCTATTTCTGTATCTAAAACATTAGATCACATGAGGTTAAACTTTGTATGAAAAGCTTTTCAGAATTAGGTGTTGGTCAATTCATTGCATGGACGTAGTTTAGTGATAGATGCTTCAACCTGTTGTGCACTTAAGTGGTGGGAAAAATACACTGTGATATTGTTTTTGTTGATTTTTTTTATTTTTGTAGATGCACCATGTAAGATACCAATCACTTGTAACAATGTAATAAAAATGTACAGAATAAAAAAAATTCTTTGCATTTACCTGGTTATTAGGACAAGAGTTCACAAGGTATTGTCTTTTGTTCATCATGTGTCAACTGTTTCACTATTGCTATTGACAGCTTCTTCACAAAAAGAATGACCAATTTTCACATGATTTTCCATGGACCATTTTAGAATGTATGTGTTTTAATTTTGTTATTCACTGTTACTCAAAATAGAAAAACCCATTAAAGAACTTTTTCAAAAAAGCTGCTAATCAAAATTTGACTCTCCATGGCACAAAAGCAGACCTACCAACCTGTATGAACTGACAGTATCTTAATGAAGTTACCCTTTAATACAAATAGCAATCATAGCAAAAACTACAAAAATATGATCGTTACTGTAAAATCTGGATGTTAGCTTGTCTGGGTTTTGTCCTGATCCAGTTCTTGTTTTAATTCAGTGGAATTGGTCAGAAAATGAAACTTTGCACAGATGCTTTAACCTGTTGCTGTTGGTCATGTAAAATACCTGCATAGTCAATGCTTTTGCCAAGTCTACAAATGTACTCCAATTAAAAAAAAAATGCAGTGATGGCAAAACGGAAAAGAGCCTTAATAAATTTCAAATAGTTTGCATGGAAGTATAAAACAAATGTTCATATTATTATGAAAACATGCAGAAGCAAAGAGTTTTCCTTGGTTTGTTCATTGGACAAAAGTTTGTGGTGATTTGATAATTACAGCAGGAGAGCAGATTACCACTGCCATGTGAAATAAAAAAAACAACAAATGAGTTGCAGGTTGAGAACACTAGCAATAAGTCATTGACCTCCATGGGTTTGAAACTGCAGTTTCTGAAACTCAACTGGTAGTCACTGAAGTCTAAAGTGTACATTACAAACTTTTATTTAAACATTGTGTTGCCTTCATTGCATCAGATCACTCTTTTGAACTTTTGCCAGTGCACATTTTTCCATTCAACAATATCATTACAATCTAATGGTCATATTTCTGATCAGATTTGTTATTAAAGCTCTAATTTGTCTCAGTAAAGTGCAATTATGAGTATTATCCACACCAAGATTGCCACACTGTAGGGGGAAAGCTATATAATTTCAGATGTCTCATATTGCACACAAAAAATGCATAACAGAGCCATAGCTAAAATGATCACAAATTAAATTTATTGAGTTCTTGCCCAAGTTTTTGGAGGTTACAGCAAATTTGCTGTTTGGATCTTTAAAGTGTTTCCATAGTCATTTAAAGAACTCTGGTGATCTAAGTGAAATAGCTGCCAACCACAGAGTATATAAATACTGACTGATTATGTCAAAACTACTGATTTTCAGGAACAAATACTGACTTGTAAAACTTTAATGCATATGTAACTTTTCACAACATCTATAAGTAAAGTAGGACAATTGCTTAATTATTTAATGTCAAACATGCACCTGTTCCATTCAGGTGCCCGCCCATTCAGAAGGTGCAAGAGTGCAACACACTACAACTCAGACACAGGCTGTTTATTAAAGCCTTTTCCACCCTTGTTTTTTCAATCATTATTGATTCCAGTGTACCATTTTTCAGTGATGATCTAAATTGTGAACAATTTTTTTTTATAACTGAACTGATTTCATTCTTGCACATGAGTTATCCTTTGTGATTTTACTGTCTAGAAAAGGTGTGCAAAATAAATCAGCAGCAACACTAGCAACTGAAACAGGATGGTTCATTGCTAAAAGAACTTTAGTCAAATGAACTTCTGATCGAATTAAATTAAGGTTCTCTCTGGTATTTATAAATGTTAAGTCAAGGCTGTATTGATGAAGCAGCAAGCTGATATTTATTAGCTTTTCCATGATGTTTTATGTCATGGGCGCCTCCATGCACATAGTTAAATCACAATTAGTTTGCTAGATGGCTTTACAAATCTAAACATGATGGCATAATTGTCCTTCTAGTTGTTTTCTTTTCTTTGCTGGAAAAAATTCTGAGACTTCTGCTTTGAAATTCTTATCAACATAACTAGAATTTGAATATTGCAAAGATGAGATACATCGAAACTGGCAACTACTTTACAGTCCAATATGGTGGTTAAAGATTGGCATGGTAACCTTGATTTTGAAAAGAATTGATCATATTCCATAACTCTATATCCCTAAGTACATGCGATTCATTTACTCTCACTGGAACCGGGTGCCTGTTTTAAACCGAACATTGCAGGCAAATTTTTAATTTAATTTGTTTTAATGAAAAAAATTAGACTACTATGGGAAAAATAGGACACTTGACAGCTATGGGTCAAGTAGACTGTTTATCCTATGGTTAGCTATATACCAGTAACTTTACACCATTGTAGGTCTGAAGGTCAGTTATCGCATTGTGTTTGTGAGTTTTCTGCAGTGAATTATCTATATAGGTTTAAGAGAAAAATCATAATATATAAAATTAACTAAATTGTATTGTGGTTTATCTTTGCTCTTTAGTAGTTAGCACAGGAATATACATCAATATTGTTCAACATTATGATAAACAATAACCTTTGACACATTCCTGGCCCCAAAACTACCTTTGCAGTGACCTTTACTATCAGACATTGCTCAATATGTATAAATCTACTGATTGCTGTGGTGTCCACTCCATGACCTAAGTGGTTAGAGCATCTGAGTTTAATTTGGGAGGTTTCGAGTTTAAACCCCCGAGTTAGTCATACCAAAGAATTATAAAAGAAATTGGTACTGGCAGCTGCCTCACTTAGCACTTAGCATTATGAGGTTAGTGTTAGGACTGGTCAGCCTGATGTCAGGATTATGTGACTGAATGGGATATGATGCCACATGTCTGCAGCATGATGTCTCAATGCTAGACATCACTATAAACTGCCACACTGCAGACATGGTAAAACAATTGAAAAATTTTTAAAGCTACATTAAATATCAAAATCTCACCACACAAACATATTCCAGACTGTTGTCAAATTTATTCAAATTCAAAGGCATGGACACACTGTTCAGTTGCCCAGGGCCTCATGCCTCTAGGGACATCATGCTATCCATATTGTTAATGAATAGTAGGGCCAGTAGGGGGTCCCAGGACATTGCTTTGCCCAACCAATGTTGTTAGGACAGCACTGCCTATGGGTGAATGGACCAATGGACATTGTTATCACCATATTCCCTGCACTTTTGATGAGGTCAATTAGTGACATATTTGCTATGCCCCTTGCCCTTCCAATGCTTATATTCCCAGAGTAGTTTTAATCCAGTCATTTAATGTTCAGCATTCATGGATAAGACATATCCCAAGTTACATAATCAACTGCAGTAACATAAGCCATGTTGTGAGTAGGATCAATCTCCCATTTCACAAAGACAAAATATATCTAATTACAGTCAACTGCAGTAACACAAGTGATGTTATAAGAACCAATCCACCTTTTCACAAAATCACAAAAATTTATAGTCAACTGTAATAAGACAAGTCATGTTAGAAGCATTAATCCACTATTCCACAGAAGATCTGTAATTTGTCAACAGCAATAACACAAACCATGTGAGTAGCATTAATCCAGTTTCACAAATATCTCTAATTGCATAGTGAACTGCAGTAAAAAGTCATGTGAGTAGAACACATGGGAAATATGGTTTTTGAAAATCACTATGCTTTTTCTCGTTTATGATTGGGTGCACTGCCACCAGAGTGGCTCACAAATAGGACAGGAAAAAAGATTACAGTATCATATATCTTAGCAAACAGACATGCATCCACCATTTCCACTGTGGTTAAGCTGTAGTAGATGAAAAGTGGAGACTTAAATAAGGTCAGTCATGAAGAGTAAGACTTTTGTTGTTGGGCTTAACACCATTTTTCTGTACACGATAAAGAGTAAGATAAGGTTCTCTATTTATCACAACTGTAAAAAGAACTGAAAAATGCAAAACAGGAAATATGAGAACTATCCAACTGTCCAACCATGAGAACTGTGTTAACTGTACCAATTCATTTGCACAGTATATTCTTCACAATGTGCTAACAGTACCAATTCATAGCTGCAGATTGATGTTCACAATGTGCTAACCATACCAATTTATGGATACAGATGTTCACAATCAATGTGCTAACCTTACTAATTCATGGATACAGATGTTCACAATGTGCTAACCATACCAATTCATGGCTAGATATTCACAATGTGCAATCCATAAAATTTCCATGGCTACAAATGTTCACAATGTGCTAACCATACCAATTCATGGCTACAGATGTTCACAATGTGCAATCCATAAAATTTCCATGGCTACAAATGTTCACAATGTGCTAACCATACCAATTCATGGCTACAGATTTTCACAATGTGCTAACCATTCCAATTCATGTCTGCAGATGTTCATAATCAATGTGCTAACCATACCAATTCATGGCTACAGATGTTCACAATGTGCAATCCATAAAATCTCCATGGCTACAGATGTTCACAATGTGCTAACCATACCAATCCATGGCTACAGATTTTCACAATGTGCTAATCATTCCAATTCATGATTTCAGATGTTCATAATCAATGTGCTAACCATACCAATCCATGACTACAGATGTTCACAATGTACTATCCATACCAATTCATGACTACAGATGTTCACAATGTGCTAACCATACCAATCCATGGCTACAGATTTTTCACAAAGTGCTAACCATAACAATCCCTGCCTACAGATGTTCACAATGTGCTAACCATACCAATCCATGGCTACAGATTTTCACAATGTGCTAACCATTCCAATTCATGGCTACAGATGTTCACAATGTGCTAACCATACCAATCCATGGCTACAGATGTTCACAATGTGCAATCCATAAAATCTCCATGGCTACAGATGTTCACAATGTGCTAACCATACCAATCCATGGCTACAGATTTTCACAATGTGCTAATCATTCCAATTCATGATTTCAGATGTTCATAATCAATGTGCTAACCATACCAATCCATGACTACAGATGTTCACAATGTACTATCCATACCAATTCATGACTACAGATGTTCACAATGTGCTAACCATACCAATCCATGGCTACAGATTTTTCACAAAGTGCTAACCATAACAATCCCTGCCTACAGATGTTCACAATGTGCTAACCATACCAATCCATGGCTACAGATTTTCACAATGTGCTAACCATTCCAATTCATGGCTACAGATGTTCACAATGTGCTAACCATACCAATCCATGGCTACAGATGTTCACAATGTGCTAACCATTCCAATTCATGGCTAAAGATGTTCAAAATCAATGTGCCAACCATACCAATCCATGGCTACAGATGTTCACAATGTGCTTACCATACCAATCCATGCCTACAGATGTTCACAATGTGCTAACCATACCAATCCATGGCTACAGATTTTTCACAATGTGCTAACCATACCAATCCATGGCTACAGATTTTCACAATGTACTATCCATACCAATTCATGACTACAGATGTTTACAATGTGCTAACTATACCAATCCATGGCTACAGATGTTCACAATGTGCTAACCATGCCAATCAATGGCTACAGATGTTCATAATCAATGTGCCAACCATACCAATCCATGGCTACAGATGTTCACAATGTGCTAACCATACCAATCAATGGCTACAGATGTTCATAATCAATGTGCCAACCATACCAATCCATGGCTACAGATGTTCACAATGTGCTTACCATACCATTCCATGGCTACAGATTTTCACAATGTGCTAACCATACCAATTCATGACTACAGATGTTCATAATCAATGTGCTAACCATACCAATTCATGGCTACAGATGTTCACAATGTGCTAACCATACCAATTCATGGCTACAGATTTTCACAATGTACTATCCATACCAATCCATGGCTACAGATGTTCATAATCAATGTGCTAACCGTACCAATCCATGGCTACAGATGTTCATAATCAATGTGCTAACCGTACCAATTCATGACTACAGATGTTCATAATCAATGTGCTAACCGTACCAATCCATGGCTACAGTTGTTCATAATCAATGTGCTAACCGTACCAATTCATGACTACAGATGTTCATAATCAATGTGCTAACCATACCAATTCATGACTACAGATGTTCATAATCAATGTGCTAACCATACCAATTCATGACTACAGATGTTCATAATCAATGTGCTAACCATACCAATTCATGGCTAAAGATGCTCATAATCAACCATACCAATTCATTGGTGCAATATGTTCTTCACAATTAATGTGCTAACCATACCAATTCATCAATACATTATGTTCTTCACAATCAATGTGCTAACCATACCAATCCATGGCTACAGATGTTCACAATCATGTGCTAACCATACCAAATTATGGCTACAAATGTTCACAATGTGCTATCCATACCAATTCATGCCTACAGATGTTCATAATGTGCTAACCATACCAATTCATCAGTATGTTCTTTATAATCAATATGCTAACCATACCAATTCATGGTTACAGATGTTCAGACCTTCCTCCGGTGGCCCATTTGTTAGAACATCCACTTCAGAAGCAGATAGTCGAGGGTTTGAACCCTAAGCGAGTCATACCAAAGACTTTTAAAAAATGGTATAGTACTAACAACTACCTCACTAGGCGCTCAGTGTTAAGAGGCTAATGTTAGGACTAGTCAGCCTGGTGTCAGGATAATTTGACTGGGTGGGACATCATTCTACATGTCTGCAGCATGATGCCCCAGTGCTAGACATCACTATAAACTGCCACACTCCAGACATTGTAGCAATATGACTGAAAAATTGTTAAGGCTATGTTATAAATCCAAATCACACACACACACACATACAAAGATGTTCACAATGTGCTAACCATACCAGTTTTTGGCTATAGATGTTCACAATCAATTTGGTAACCATACGAATGAATCAGTACAGTATGGTCTTCACAATCAATGTTGTTTTTCATTGTTGTTTTGGGGGCCAAATATAATGCCACATAATGAAAGACTAATGCTGGGATTACAGCAAAATGATTGAAAGTTGTGAAAATTTGAATCGTTAGTAATAAAATCTTTCTAATTACATAGAACACAAATTTTATCAAAACAGTGCATGCTCTCTAGTCTACTGGAAATTCAAAATTGCAACAAGTGGCTGATGTCAGTTGGAAGATATGCAAAACTTGACAAATTAAGTTCTGTAGCTCTATACAGGTTTGAGTGGAAAAGTTGAAAATAAACCATGTACACCAAAAATTGATATCCAAATTTGTACTTTATTTTCTTTATTATATGTGTAATAAAATGATACAACTTGATTTCAAATTCACATGTTATGGACAAGAAATGTGATATTTCATCCCAAAATGTACACCCTAGTGTAATTTACATAAATATATTATGCCTGCAAAATTGTACATGGATGTAAAATACAAAAGCACTCCAATTGCAAAAGTCTTGATAGCAACTGACATATGGTCATTGTATCTGAAAGAATACAAACTTATCAATACTTGAATAGTTTCTACATCTTTAAGCATGTACATTGTACATAACAAAATATTTGTGTGTTACTACCCCCAGTAACAAATAACTGGTATTACAGTCAGCTCTGCCAGGGAAGAAATGTAAGACATACTAGAAATCTTGATACAATTAACACATTTTCACCACCAGGTGTAGTAACAATTAAATATGATTATAAGATCCATTAAACAGTCCAGAGTTTCTGAGTTCATTTACACAACACAATGCTAGCTGGACTTGATGGCTAAACCCCTCCCAAACCTAAAAAAAGTCACCAAATGCCATATAACTATTTTTCTATGGAAATACTGACTAGAACTTGGAAATTAAATGATGTAACTATCTTTGCTAATGTTTAACTCTTGGCTTGTTTATTGCATGAAAATAAGCAAAACACAAGGAGTGGGGTACAGATTCATTTCACCTGAAAAATGCACATACTATGCAGGGTTACCATAATCCAACAAATCAACCCCAAACATACCAATATGGTTTTGGGGTATGATGTTTACCAAACTTCAAGATACTTTTGCTCCACATGTCCTTTGATGTACTGTAAGACTGGTGCACTGCACTTTGTATGCTAAGGTAAATTTGTACACACACACACACACACATTTTATATATCTAATATAGTGACTGAGACTTGAGGCTCAAGTCCAAACCAACAATTGGTAATAATAGTAATAAAGACTTGTCCCAAGTCCTAATCATCAGTAACATGGCAATGGAGTCTACATCCCAACCATCAGTAATGTAGCAATGGAATCTACATCCTAAGAGTCTACATCCTAACCATCAGTAATGTAGCAATGGAGTCTACATCCCAACCATCAGTAATGTAGCAATGGAGTCTACATCCCAACCATCAGTAATGTAGCAATGGAGTCTACATCCTAACCATCAGTAATGTAGCAATGGAGTCTACATCCCAACCATCAGTAATGAAGCAATGGAGTCTACATCCTAACCGTCAGTAATGTAGCAATGGAGTCTACATCCTAACCGTCAGTAATGTAGCAATGGAGTCTACATCCTAACCATCAGTAATGTAGCAATGGAGACTTCAAGTCTATACCCAAACATCAGTAATGTAGCAGAGGAGACTAAAGTCTATGTCCCAACCATCAGTAATGTAGCAGAGACTAAAGTCTACATCCCAACCATCAGTAATGTAGCAGACTAAAGTCTATATCCAAACATCAGTAATGTAGCAGAGGAGACTAAAGTCTATGTCCCAACCATCAGTAATGTAGCAGAGACTACAGTCTACATCCCAGCCATCAGTAATGTAGCAGAGACTAAAGTCTATGTCCCAACCATCAGTAATGTAGCAGAGGAGACTAAAGTCTACGTCTTAACCATCAGTAATGTAGCAGAGACTAAAGTCTACATCCCAACCATCAGTAATGTAGCAGAGACTAAAGTCTACATCCCAACCATCAGTAATGTAGCAGAGACTAAAGTCTACATCCCAACCATCAGTAATTGTAGCAGAAGAGACTAAAGTCTACATCCCAACCATCAATAATGTAGCAGGAAACTAAAGTCCACATCCCAACCATCAGTAATGTAGCAGAGGAGACTGAAGTCTACGTCCCAACCATCAGTAATATAGCAGAGGAGACTGAAGTTTACGTCCCAACCATCAATAATGAAACACTGTACACTTAAGTCTGAAGTCCTATGAACAATAATATATCAAGGCCCTGTAGAGTTTAGCAACCCTCAAGTAAGCACATACCAAAGATGAAATCCTGTATTCTTGAGAATCCAAGTTCAATCCCAAAATATTTGAAGGGCATGATAGTTTTAAATATAGGACTGAGACAATTTTATATAAATCATTGGTCAATGTGCAAGATGACTGAAAAATTAACCTTGCTCATGCCAGATTCGAAATTGCCCATATGATAGTTCCCAAATGTCATCATCCGCTATATTTGTTGTTAGGGCCTTTCCATTTATATATACATGGTACCCAAGTAAGGCAGTTTTTTAAGATATATGCCAGTATACTTGGATTTCCGAGTTCATATTAAAATGGTAAGAAATTTCTAAATTGCATTTATGGGTGAGTACCCCACTTTAAAAAGTGCCTTCCCTGGGTCCCATGTATGTTTTAATGGAACAGCCCTCAGCTGGCAGATTTACCGATGACTTTATATGGTGTTTGGAAGTTGAAATAAATTAATTGAATTGCAAGATACTTTTACAAAAATTACATGCATAAAGAGAACACAAATCAAGCTTTCTGTTAGTATCTATATTTGAGATTTATAAGTTGACTTTGCTTTGGTATGCTTTGTTAATAGTTTTAAATTTTGGTGATCACATATACAAGAAACTGTCTGGTTGCCCATCGTCCAGGTAAAATGGGCAGAATATCATCTGCTAATGACCTTATGGGAAACATTTATACTATGACTACATATTATCACAGTGTAAGTAATGAAAATCAAGAAAAATAAAATATAAAATGTTTTCTTGAAATTCTGCTATATTTATTTTACAAATAAACAGCTTAGTCTTTTTTAAAACTTGTTTTTTGCACATTAATTTTTTTTACAATCACACTTCTCAAAAAAGATGGGTCTATTAGGAAACATAAATGAGAAAAAAGAAGTTTTAATTGACAGATGAAGAACAGAATATATAAAAATTTAAAGATGTTTTGATAGTTGAAGAACAGGGTATTTAAAAGTGGAAAATTACTTTGACTGATATAAATGATAGCTGAGGAAGTGAACACATAAATGGGCAAAGATATTTCACAGCATCATACCAGCTATGTTTCTTTGCAACATATTAATTTCCTTGACTATGAAAACATGTCCTGGAAATGAGAATGGTTTTATAACAATTTATTTACACACCCAAAATATCCAAGACAATTTTATCACTATAATTAATTGCCAAGCAATAAGTATGTACCAGTCTACTTAATTACCATGTGAACAACTGATAATAAACACCACTTTTGGTATACTGTGTTCACTTTTTGAGAAATGAATATGGTTAATCTTTAGAGATGAGTACATTTTACTGTCAAGCACACCTGTAAAAATATCTTGCTAGTTATGTCATTAACAATTATCATTACTCACTGATATATGCAGCATAATTCAAAAACAATCTTTGACAATTCAAGTGTGAGGCACAGTGTGAGACACAGCAAGCACAACACATTTCATTCAACCAGAAAGTTGACCAGTTAGTTTCACTAGCAAGAATAATGACTGGGAGGAATCTACTCGAATGCTAACTGTGAGTAGGTTTGAACTTAAAGGTCAGTGAACCACACATTCTTGCTGATATTATGATTAAAATATAACAAAATTAAAAAATAAGTATTTATTCCATATTTATCTAAACTTGCTTAAAATAGTCAACATTCACATTATTCAATGTGTTAAAAAAAATTTGATCCTGATCTTGGTAAATACTACAAGATGAAAAAAATGACTATGTATTGTGAAATATAGGTTTAACAGATGAATGAAATTATTCATTTCTGTAACGGAAGCATGCAGTATATATAAGCACTCAAAATACTATGGTCAGTTTGCAGAATATAAAACTTGCAGAACATAAAGCATTATAAACTGAACACAACCTCTTTCAATGTTCTAGACTTGCCCATTATTGGCAAGCACGTTGTGTCAAGCAAATGAATTTGTCCAGCCCTGAAATATGTACAAAAAAACAATATTTTCAGAATATCAATGTCTCTGAAAGACCAGGATACATAGCTTTCACTGATGGATGATTATTTTTACCTGTATAACCAAGAACAGAAACAATCATGCTACCAAAACTCCTCCAAGTTTCAAACATTTATTTCCTCTGTCAGTAAAGAAAAGTTTCAGAAATGTGAGCTAGTTTCAGTTAACAAGAGGACCAAGTGGGTAGGGATCACTCGCCAGGCTGACATCTGCTTAACAACCAAAATGCAAGTAGACAAAAAAGCTGGATCAGTAGGATGCTTAAATTTATTCAAATGCTGTTGACTGCACATTATGAAAATAACTGTGTAAATGGTTCTCTACATTCCTGATCTGTGTTTGATTGCACACCAGTATTATTTGTCCAATACCTCAAAGATTCAATGCAAAGATGCTTTCTATTAAAGCTGGTAAATTTCCAATAAGTATTTTTAACAATAAACTTTTATATAATAATGGCCATATCAGCATTAATTAAAAAGGAATTCAAAATATGCTTTCTGTTAAATTCAGTATTATATGTATTATGATGAGCAGTTTTTTTTAAATTATTAAAGGATTTCTATTTTTTTGTAACAACAGCCATATTCAAAGGTGGACTGACATAATATTTGTAAAAATTTAAAACATCATTCATATCTTTGTTTCAAATCTGGTCAAATTGTGTTCAATAGTTTTCATAAACATATGTGTAAAGGATTTAAGTTTTAGTTTGTTTGCCTCTATCTGAAACAAAACAAAACAATACATTATTTGTACAAGCATAATAGGTTAAAATGTCAAATGCTTTTTGCAAAATTTGATCATATTCTGCTTAGCAGTTTCTGAGAATTCATTTAAATTTGTTTGTTTTTTTATTACCAGTGGCCATATCTGACTATGGCTCAAAATGATTTGAACAAATTTGAAAGACCTTTATGCCAGGATGCTTTCTGTCAAATCTGGTCATGTTCTGAAAATGACTTTTGAGAAGTCATTTTAAGATTTGTTGTTTTATTAACAGCGACCCAAATGGATGGCCAATCAGTATCATTTGTAAAAACATTAAAGGCACTTTTTATCAAATCTGGTCAAATTGTGTCCAGAGGTTCTTGAGAAATAATTTAAAGGTTCTGCATTCTAGTTACAATGGGCAAATATAATGGCAGACTGGCACCATTTCTATAAAACTGAACACCTTCAATGACAGACATTCTTTCAAGCATGGCAGAACTCAGTGGAGTAATATTTGAAAAATAATCATCAAAAAAGTTTGGTCTATTTCAGTGATGGTAGCCATATTTGATGATGTTGAGCGTTTTTTAATAAGTTGTTTAAAAGTTTTAAATTTTCAGTAATGGCAACCATCTCTGATGGTGGATCACCAGAATTTGTATAACTTTGAAAGTCATGTATCATCATTATATTGCCATATTTGATCCAATTCTGCTGATAGGTCATTTAGAGATTTTTTTTTTTTAGAAATGTTGACAAAATTTAATGGTGGTTTGGCATCGACTGTACAAATCTGAAAGACCTTCATTCCAGGATGCAGTCTGCCCAGCCTGGCTAAAATTAGCTTGGAATGTTTTTTTGAGAAGTTGAAAAGAGCAATTGTTAACAGACTGATGCCCTATGACAGATAATGTACAACACAAATCCAGATCATAAACTCATCTGGCCCCATGGTCAGGTCATGAAAATTCTGCCACTGTCAGTAATGAAGACCATTGACAGATGATGTACAACACAAAACTATATCATAAGCTCATCTGGCCCTATAGCCAGGTCATGAAAATTC
The DNA here is from genome assembly GCA_016746295.1 of Potamilus streckersoni. Lineage (NCBI taxonomy): Eukaryota > Metazoa > Mollusca > Bivalvia > Unionida > Unionidae > Potamilus > Potamilus streckersoni. The sequence goes on from JAEAOA010000682.1 coordinate 1,151,332, forward strand.
TGCCAATATTAGAAAAGCCTTCTGTCCTTCCCTTCAAATTTTACAAACTCTCATCCCCAATGTGTGTGTGTGTGTGTGTGTGTGTGTGTGTGTGTGTGTGTGTGTATATATATATATATATATATATATATATATATATATATATATATAGACATAGACACATGCACATATACATACATACATGTGCACACACATGCATTTTTACAGGTCTGTTGGTTTTACACTATATCTATGCCAGTAATTATGTTTGGTTATTAAAATGATATAATAATTAAAAGAATATGTGGGTAAAGGACAATATGTGAATATGAATCCTAAAATGAACACTCCAAAAACACACCAGTTCTAAAAACAAGAAATATAATGGCAGTGTAGCTAGATGCTGCATGCTGAGTAAAATGCTGAACAATTCAGTGTATGACATTTTGCCGAAAATGTATCAATGGTTAGTGGTGTCTTTACCAAACTTTGTACATACTGGTTTTCAAAATATGAGATGGTAAATAAAATGTTTAACCTCTGATTCAATTGTTGCATGCCATGAGTGTTCACCATCTTTCGAACCTGACAATATCTTTAATTTGTGGCTTCAACTTTCAGTGCTGGATAAAACAAAATCATCAGTTTATTAGAATGTCTGAAGTTACTAAAGTAATCAGAAATGCTTTTTCTGGCAGTCATTGTAATACTTGATTGCTAGGCCTTAAAGTTATGACCCATAATGAAACATTTTCTAAATACACACAGCTTTTATAAACTTATTCTTTTTAATTGCAAAGTATTTAAACTATCTCTGATGTTCCTGAAAAAAGCTACATGCAAAATTTGAAATAAAAAGAACATTATCTTGCATTCTCTTTCACAAGATATCATGGACAACAATGTCAAAGTATTCTCTATTATTGTTTGTTAAATAAGAAATTACTGAGCTGGCATTATTCAAGGCATTTTTCAGATAAAAGAAATTGGGTTAGATAAATACCCATTGATACCATTAAAGCTAACATGCTTGTTTTCATGTTCACAAACCATTAAAGCTAACATGTTTTCATGTTCACAAGCCATTAAAGCTAACATACTTGTCTGTGTTATCTTGCTCACAAGCCATTAAAGCTAACATACTTGTCTGTGTTATCTTGCTCACAAGCCATTAAAGGGCACATTCTTGTCTGTTTTCATGCTCACAAGCCATTAACAAGAACATACAACATTTATGTGTGTTGTAATCATAAGCCACTTAAGAAAATATACTTCTGTGTTATCTCAGAAGCCATTAAAAATGACATACTTGTCTGTACTATCATGTTCATGAGTAATTAAAAGAGAACATACTTGCCTGAATTATCATGCTAACAAGCCATTAAAGAGAACATGTAATATCATGCTAACAAGCCAGTAAAGAGAATATGTGTTATCATGCTAACAAGCCATTAAAGAGAGCATGTGTTATCATGCTAACAAGCCATTAAAGAGAATATGTGTTATCATGCTCACAAGCCATTAAAGAGAGCATGTGTTATCATGCTAATAAGCCAGTAAAGAGAACATGTTTTATCATGCTAATAAGCCAGTAAAGAGAATATGTGTTATCATGCTAACAAGCCATTAAAGAGAACATGTTTTATCATGCTAATAAGCCATTAAAGAGAACATGTTTTATCATGCTAATAAGCCATTAAAGAGAACATGTGTTATCATGCTAACAAGCCATTAAAGAGAATATGTGTTATCATGCTAACAAGCCATTAAAGAGAGCATGTGTTATCATGCTCACAAGCCATTAAAGAGAACATGTGTTGTCATGCTAACAAGCCATTGAAGAAAACATGTGTTATCATGCTAACAAGCCATTAAAGAGAACATGTGTTATCATGCTAACAAGCCATTAAAGAAAACGTGTTATCATGCTAACAAGCCATTAAAGAGAACATGTTATCATGCTAACAAGCCATTAAAGAAAACGTGTTATCATGCTAACAAGCCATTAAAGAGAACATGTGTTATCATGCTCACAAACCATTAAAGAGAACATGTGTTATCATGCTCATAAACCATTAAAGAAAACATGTGTCAGTGTTATCGTGCTCACAAGCCATTAAAGATATACAAAAAAACCAGTCAAAACCTTTAACCATAAAAAGTATGATAGTTCTGTCAATTTATTTATTGGAATGCAACTAAATACAAAATATTTATTGGTACACGCACAGTGTTTATAATCTTATTGTGATTATTAAATAATTCTTGTCAGGGTGATCTTTTTTCCTTAAAATAAAATTTTAAATATACAAGTATTTCTTTTTATTATATCCAGCAATCAGGCAAGATAATGGAATTGGGTGTAACGTTCAAGGCCAATTTAAAACAAGCTCTAATTCAACAAATTCCCTTTCTTTCATAAAAAATATATTAATCAAGTGATTATCTTTCTTGTCTATAACATAATTCTCATAATACATGCAATCAAATTATTTATCTCTGAAAAGAAACAGAACTATAAAATATAAAAATAGCATTCATCCCAACACTAGACTTTTGTTCAGTTACCATGTTACTGTTGTAAACAACACTCACACCAAGTCCAACTGGTACAAAATTATCTCAAAATTGGAATAAGAAAATATAAACATACAATCAAGTGATTACAATAGGAAGGGAAAGGTATAAAGAAAACAACTCCATCATGAACATGAATTTCATTTTTTCTTAGGATAATAGCCAAAATAATAATATAAAAACTAAATCATAGAAGCTCATTTTATGTCAGGCCTCATGGCTTCATCATTTTCTTTCATTTTTGGCAAAATTTCTTAAAGTTATCTGTAATAATGAATCTCTTCCAGGCAGTTTTATTTGTTGCTGTTGCCTTTTTTATGTGTGCCAAAACTGAAAAAGATTTTGGTGCTAGAACTGGATGAAAGGGAAACATGAAAAGATGTCCTGGTGCAGCTATCAAAATGAAAACACAATTGTACCTTAACACATCTGGGATAAAATCATTCAATATGATCAATCATATTGTACCCATCCCAATCAAAATAAAAAAATAGGAGGTCCACACTTGGATCTACTTAGATGAAATCCTTATACTTACAAAAGAACTACCAATTAAATCAAATCCAACTGCTAACTGCAGAGACCTGGATCTGCTGCTGCACAATGCACTGACAGATCTTGGCCTATACAGTTTATCTGAAGAAATCACTTGAACAAACAACATGGACTAAGATATGCCAGTGCATTGTGCAATGACAGATCAGAAAATTACTTGTTCACAATTGGACTCAATTTACATGCAAGTATCAACTGTAAATAATAAAATTTGCCCACCATTTCAAAATAAAATGTTTGAATATTATGCACAAACATTTATATAACGTTCTTTTAATAAAAGCAAATAACCTTTCCTAGTCTGAGACTCTTAAGACAGACATATATTCAGGAATGTGGCTAATTCTTTAATGTCATGGACATCAATTTTCAAAGTTGTCTGAAATATTGGCAGCACATAACTATGAAGATATTGTCAAGACATCTTATTGCTACTCTTATGGATAATTGTTTGTTGGATGTTAAAATTTGTTCTCAGCACACCATCCACAAAAAATGGTAAATCATAAAAAGTGAACTTCAGGCAACCCATAAAACTAGTTAGTCTACTGGATTCAAAATGCATTCAGAGCAAAAGAAATTTTGACAAGGTTCTAGAGGAAATGCCTGCAAACAGCAATATATTTTTTGTTTTCATTTTCTATAACTAAATCCAAATATGGCTGCAGTGACAATAAATGATGTCCTGATTATAACTGAAGAAAATCAGTCCTTCAAAACGGATGACACTTCACTGGCAGATAATAATTTCTAATAGATTAAGTTCATTTTCTCTGCCATTATTTAAACTGCTAAATACTCAAACCATCTCCAATATTGCACAGAAACTCCAAAGCTACATTTGGTATCCAAAAAATTTTCCTCTGTGTTAACATGTTCACAATGTAACAATAAGTGTAGTACAAAATTATCTGTTAATCTTTTACACTGAATCTGGTATCAAAAAGAGACAATACTTAAAATTAAGAGTCTTAGGCAATGCTGAGACATACACACATGCTAAGTTTGATTATTATATTTGGTAACTTTAAACAGTTACCAAACTGTCATAATTCAAGGTATTCAAGAGATTTTACCCTACAAACTGGGTTATAAAAACAAATTTCAGGCTTGTTGCATTATTATGTTCATAAACCAATACTTCAAAATCATTGATAGAGTGATAACTTTTTATACTGGAATGCAACTAGATATAAATTTCCATAAAAATTCATTTGTGTATGTAAATGTCAGTTTTCAAAAGCTCGATGAAGTGAAAAAAATTAAGCACTGACCTTTGCCTTCACTTCAAAGTTATTTAGGTCTGGTTTTCAACCTCCTTCAAATAAGTGTGGATGTGTTGGTGGTCAAATCAGCACAATTTTCATTCAGAATCATTAACATATATTACAAAGTGTTTCAGTTTAAATCCTATGTTAATCTCAACATTCATGCATGAGAAATAGCTAAAACAATTGTTCAGAGAAGGTCACTTCAATGGTGGTATTTTGGAGTCAGATAAACATCATTTTCATTCAGAACCAGTACAAATTGTTGTAGGGCTTTTCTGACAATATCATGAATATGACCACTGTTCAGGAAACCATATAAAAGTTGTCAGGAAGACCATCAAGAAAGCAAAATTTAGTGGATGGATCAGCATCATATGAAATTTACAACAGCTACATATTTGTAGAAAGAAACATTTTTAAAACAAATTAAACAAGAACTATGTCAATATAGCCCATTAAGATAATTGACTATAATGAAAATTTTAACATTCTGAGAGTTAACATCAGCAAAGTTTTCATTTCTGTATATTGTAGTGAAAACCCCTGGTCAATATGACCACACATTCCATCATATAATTTTCATGACAGATATCATGTTAATCATGATGGAAGTCCTTTCGTTTTCAGTTTGGACCAAATAGATACCATTTATAGTCATTTTGTGGCAATGCTAGACTTTATATTGAATGTGTGTGGTTGTGTTTTTTTGGCAATTCTCCTAACAGTTTAGCAGGTGTATTGCTAATGGACTGAAAAACAATTATGGACAACTGACCATCACATAAGCTATCCAGTTTAGATAAAGAACTGCATTCAATTACAATAGTAAGTACTACTTTATGCAATGCCAAACAAATTTTTATTATATCAAGTTCGAAATACTCTAAAACACTGCACTGTAAATGGATAACACTTCCAAAATTTGGATGCCAGACGTGCACATGGATACCAAAACTTATTAATCTGTCAAGCTTCTGCAAGGCAATGCTCGACAATAGACAGATTATTAATTTCCCCACACTTTTTTTGTTTTAATAGTCATTACAGAAAAAGGATATAATCAAAAAGAATAAATCAAACCTTTATTTTTGAACAAGTGTGCATTGTACTCAATTTAAAAAAAAAAAGCTTAAAATGCTGCTGTGAATGTCATCATTCAAAATTCATCCATAACCATCATTTCATGCTCATCAGTGAACATCCTTCAAATAAATAATGTCACATCCTAATAAACACCTGGAGTAATATTTGGATTGAGTGGATTGTATATGACATAAGTAGGCAACACCAGTGACAAATTATCCTGGCAGGGACTGAAGGACAAAGAGACAAATACATTATCTCCCACAGCATCCACCACTGCTACTTTGCTGCTGTGCTACACTGTCATCCACTATTACTACACTCTTCCGATTCTTTCCTGTGGAATTCTTTTGACCATCTTGGCCAACTTTCTCTAACATATCTGGAATGTTAAAAAAAATATGCAATTCATCCACACATAAAAGATACTCAGACTAGGAATAATAGTGTAGAGTGTTTAACAGCAATCATATACAACTTTACTTATAAGAGGATACCCACATATACACTGAAAGACTTCAGCTCATTCATCATAATTAATGTCACGACTTTTCTGATTTGCATTAAGCTTCAGTAACTTTTAAAACACAAGACCCTCAAAAGGATTTCCATATAGTTCAAAAAAAAGATCACTGTCCATGTTTCAATATGACCAATGAATCAAACTAAAGTAGTGACAGCAAGATTCTTAAGTCTGCTGTCATTATGACTATAATGGATGCATGATTAGCACCATTTTCATTCAGAATCAACGAGGTATTATAGGAAGTCTACTAGTGTAAACCCAATGTTGATAAAGCCATCCATTGTGTAGAAGTAGAAATAACTATTTTAAAGAAGGCCGCCACGGTGGCCATACTGGGGGTCATTTTGCATCCATTCAGGGCAACCATAGAAGTCTTCTGATGAAAACACCATGTCAAAATGACTTTCCATTGAAAAGGAATGGCCATAACATGATTTTCAAGATGGCGATCAAAGTGATCATTCTTGACACCAGATCAGCACTATTTTAATTTAGGACCAACAAGACTTTATAAGTCTTCTAAACACCATGTTAATGTTACTGTTTTGGCAAAATAATGATTCAAGATGTTTGTCATGACGATATAACTTGCACCATTTCCATTTTAGGAACAACTCAATAAGAAGTAATTTGGTGAAGCCTTCATGTCAATACGACCAACTATCTAAGAGAAAAAGTATTAATAAGATTTTCAAGAATGCCAATGTGGTGGCCAGACTTGTGTTCAATTTCAATATTGGTGTAACTGAGTAATTAATTACAACTACACTGTATTTGTAAATGAACATCACTGATATGTGCACTTGTAATTGTAATCATAACTGAATGTCTAGAGTTGCATAATTACTCAATTATGAGTCAATTACAAAAGCAATACTGTGTTCTTCAATTCCAAACAAATAATAAAAATTGAGAAAATATACATATTTATTTTAACTCTTAGATGTTTGGCTAATAACATAAGAAATAGCATGGAATAAGCAATAATGCTTAGCTGCAACGACCCCCTGAATTTGTAATTCAAATAATGGATTTGTCTCTGCAAATTTACTTATTTCTTTGTTCTGAAAGAATGTTTTAGGTAATAATGTGTTCAAAGATATCTTGTGGTGATCAAGGGCAGATTTTAAAAATTCTCAAACGATATCACGAAAGGATTATTCACTTGTGTAGTTTTCGCAATAACAAAGTCACACCGGTAATCCCAATGCCTTGGCTATGCCGTATTCAAGTCAAGGGAATATTTTATTCATTTTTCATTAGAGTCAGATCCACATTTACTCTTTCATGTTATGCTTCTTTCACTTTCTTCGCTAATGATTCTTAGTGCATGCTGTTTTTATCTCGAGATCACATTTTAGTGCAACAAGAATTGAGATTAAATATTTGGACATCTTGCTGAACTCAATAGAATCGCATGAGAGCTCGCGAGATCAGGGAAAGCTACTGTTATAATAATGCCTAATGGTAGTCTGGTTCTCTGCTTTGTATGCTCAGTATTGCAGTGTGCAACACAACAAACGAAACAGGAAACCGGAAGAAGCATTCACGAAGCCATCCCCAATGATGTATAATCGAAGTATACATGATGCCATCTCTAATGCAACGCGTTGGATATTAAATAAATCCTGATTATATTTTGCAAATCCTTTGCGTCAAAAAAACGCACAGCAAAAATTTCTGTGCGTCAATTTTCTCCAGTGTGCATCCCTGACGCACAACTGTGCGTAAAGGGAAACACTGGCTATAACAAATTTTTCAAGATGGCTGCTTTCGCAAGCATATTGGAACTCATTTTGCCAAGATTTTCATTCAGGACAAGCTAGACATCATTGAGAAATCTTAGTGAAAAACCCCATGTTGATATGACTTTCCATTCAGGTGGAGTAGAACAAAATTTACAACAGGGCCACTGTGGCAGCCATAGTTGAATTCCAAGTGGCACCATTTCGATTCAGGACCAGATGGACAATATGTATGTAAAGTCTCAAGGTGATCCTACAAGTAGTTTCAAAGGAATAGTGATAATAAACTGTGCTAACCATCACATAAGTTTTTCTGGTCTATGATCAGCAGAGCTTCAATAAAAATCATGCCCTAAGCTTATGTTAACTTGGAATTTTAAAAGAAATACTCAGCTAATGAAAAATGATCACTGAAGGTCAATGTCAATCTAACCTAGAACGACTTGTGATGACAATGACGATGGAGCAATTCTTAGCATGCCGCCTTCTTTTACAGATGGCACTAGCAAAGATTTAGAAAATCTGGAAATAGTAACGGAGTCATTCAGACTGAATTGTAATACTATTTAAAATTCACTGTTCATCTATGTTTCTCAAATGGCTTCTTTCAGTTCAAAATATTACCATTTCCTGTTTCCCTGAGAAAGTTAATTTTCAAATTGGCAAAAAGTGAAGAGAAAACACAGGAAGATGATGTGTGTGTGTGACATTTGCAATTTTAACACAGCTTTGACAATTTGAGTTATATTGTCTGCAGTGTAGCAATTAATAGATGTCTAGCACTGATACAAGGTGTCACAGACATGTAGCATTATGTCCCACCCAGTCACGTTATTCTGACACCAGGCTGACCAGTCCTAACACAAGCCTCGTAATGCTGAGTGTTAAGTGAGACAGCTGCTAGTACCATTTTTAAAAGTCTGTAGTATGACTTGGACAAAGTTTGAAATCGCAACCTCCCACATCCGAGGTGGATACTCCAACCACTTAAGCCACCAAAGTGATCACAAGATTATTGCTTATGCTAATATGCAAACAAAGATAGCCCATGGAGGAAGAAGATTTCTCATGTCAATGTAAAATTGAAGATAGCCCATGGAACAAGAAGATGTGGTATGGCAATGTCAAAATAAGATAACCCATGGAGCAAGATGATGTCATATGCCAAAATCCAAATAAAGATAGCCCAAGGAACATGATTATGTCATATGCCCAAATCCAAATGAAGATAGCCCATGGAGCAAGATGATGTCCTATGCCAAAATCCAAATGAAGATAGCCCATGGAGCAAAATGATGTCATATGCCAAAATCCAAATAAAGATAGCCCAAGGAACATGATTATGTCATATGCCAAAATCTAAATGAAGATAGCCCAAGGAACATGATTATATCATATGCCAAAATCCAAATGAAGATAGCCCATGGAGCATGATTATGTCATATGCCCAAATCCAAATGAAGATAGCCCAAGGAACATGATTATGTCATATGCCCAAATCCAAATGAAGATAGCCCAAGGAGCATGATTATGTCATATGCCCAAATCCAAATGAAGATAGCCCAAGGAGCATGATTATGTCATATGCCAAAAACCAAATGAAGATAGCCCAAGGAGCATGATTATGTCATATGCCCAAATCCAAATGAAGATAGCCCAAGGAACATGATTATGTCATATGCCAAAATGAATATAACAAGAAACAACATAATGCCTTATAACATGCTTCAGATTGAAAAGAAATATATACAATTCACTTGTTCTTGGGCAAGTAAACTTTCAAAACATTCAAAAGTCGAAAAGAGTTTAAAACTGAAATATGAAAGATCTGATCCAAAACTCATTTCAGTCCAATATGAGATGTTTAAATTTATAATGTTCCACCAAGAAATTTATAAAACTTTCATTTTAAAAAAAAAATACTCACTTTTGCTAAGATCTAAAAACATTTCTTCTATGCCTTTATTCAATTTGGCTGATACATGAAAATGCTTTGCACCAACTGATGCAGCATATCTGAAAAAGAAACAAAAAAATACATAACAATTCTGAAAACCTTAAATCAAATAAACTAATAACATATCACTGCTGTATTAGATACTAGGGGTGAAATAATGCATCTCTATGTATCGTTGTGATTAATGGTTGTTATTGTTGTTGTTTTTGTTGTTATAGGGTTTTTAATGCCATTTTTCCACACAAGATAGACTAAACATAGTGGCCAATATAAATGGTGGAGAAAGAACCCAGGAAAACCCCCAAAAGAATCACAGACCCAGAAGAAGCTACCAGAGAAGCCAGAGACTCGAACCCACTACAACAGAGGTGAGATAATCCAGGTCAGTGGGTGCTTTAGAACACTTGGTCACTCAGCCCCTGTGATTAATGGTACACAGCCTATGATACAATACACTATTGTACATCTATCAATTTTCTATTCAGGAATGAGCAAGAATTTTACTCTCAAATCCCAAAAGTAGGAAAATGATTGCATCATTTTCTCATTCTGTATTATCATACTCTCAAACGAGGCTGAAACTTTCCCCACTGTTTCATGGTTAGAACTGAATAAGCGAGAACAACTATGCCATGGCTTAAGCTGGCATACAAATGGAATGAGTTGCATTCTGCATTCCCTTTAACAAATCTGTATCATCAACTGTGTTCAGTTCCACTGTAATTAAGTTTCACAACAATGCTTTCATTCCCATTGGAGCTTTTCACATTGTCCCAACTGAAACAATTCAAATGTTATCAGCTATGCCTCAGATAAAACTTTCTTAGTTATTCAGCCTGTGATATCTTCTGTGATGCAAAATTTTACAACTTCACAATAGCTGTAAAAAAACACATACATATCTGCTGCCTTAACGCTATATTCATAAAATTGATATTCATGTGCAAATCAGGATTTTCAAAACATACTTAATTTAGTTTATGATTCAAGTTTCTATAAAAAGGCTTAAATATGAAGCAATTTCCTTTTCTTGATTTTTGTTTTCTTAATTTAGGTGGCGCTCACCAGTTATTATGTACTTTTGAGAGAGTGATGTATGTAAGGTGAAGTTGTTTGCATTTTAAACATGCACAGTGGAAAGAATGTTGGCATACCTATATACTACTTTCATGTAATGTGGATGAAATTTCTTTGGATATTGTACTTTTGGAAATTTTAAATCTTAGGACACTGCTAACTAAAATGACTGCTCCCTTCTGCTCCAAAAATCAACCTAAATTTGTCTAAAGTACACTATTCTTGGCAGCTATTAAAATATGGAAAATGAATTTTGCCAAGCTAGATAATACCAGCTTCTAAAAGTGCAATGACTGAATTACCAAATACATAAAATGTAAAAAAAGTTATCGGCTCTTTTTGTTACAATTTATCTCTGAAGTTCGAAAAGTGAAAATGAGCAAGTAGAGCTAGCACTTTTTTGAAAGGTGCACATCTGGAGTAAGGCCAAGCTGTGTACTCTCTAACCCATATTACACCCATCAATCATACATCAAAATAAAGGGAATTAAAGGTTCTTTGAACAATACCTAAGATATACAAAATCTCTTTTAAATAACCAGTATAACTAGTGAGGAAACCCTGGGAAACTCTTTTTTTTAAAAATTTTAACCCTATGCTAAATACGAAACTGTAGAGTGCCACCTTATTTGAAAATGTATGGATATATAACAAAAATATTATCATAATAGTCTGATCTTGATCACTAGATTACACCAGGTATTCTGATATAGACAATTCAACATGACCTAGCTATCAAGATTGCATTTTATATATATATATATATATATATATATATATATATATATATATATATATATATATATATATATATATTTATTGATATATAATATATAAGATTGCATTTTATTGATGATAATAATATATATTTATTGATATATAATATCAGCATGATAATCTTTTCATCTTTAGGTCTCTAGCAGTAGAGTGGTGCCATATTGAGCACTGATATATTAATTATATCTCCAGTAATCAATTGTACTGCTATGCTGCAAAACACAAACCAACCAAAACCAAAGCAAACCAATATCCTGCATTAGGTAAAGAACAAGATAAAAATACTTACGACTCTGCCTCATCTACTGACACATGTCTCTCCTTTTCCAAGTCTATTTTGTTTCCAGCTATACAAAGACATATATCACTGCCAAGCATCTTCCGTAATTCTTTCACCCAGTTTTTCACCTGCAGAGAAAATTTTAATCATTTTATGATATGTACAAAATAACGATCATTTTTAATTGTTGTTGAGACCCTGAGCAATGTAAAAGATCAAACTTGCATGCACCAAATAAAACAAAAGCCTGTTGCTCCTGAATAACTTCTTGGAAGGATTTATGGCAAACAAACTTTATTTTAAAATGTGTTTTGCCATATATGGAAGGTTTAATATTGAAAACACTGGTTAATGTTTAAAGCCAAGTATTACATTTGTCACTGCAGGAAAGAAAATATACTTTAGAAGCCAGTCTGGAACAAAATATTACACCTGTAATTTTTAATATGGTAGCCAACAAAGACAACTCAAACTATCTGCTGAAAATATATCTTGATTCATCTACTTCATCTAAATCACACTTCCAAAAATGAGAAGCCTTTTTTTAGAGTTTAAAAATTCTATCTCATTATTAAAAGTGAAAACATAATCCAATTTTAAAAACTGTAAAATGATGCAAGTCAATAAATATTTTAATCCAGAGTCTTACTTTTTGAAAGGAGTCTTCATCTGTGATATCATAAACTAAAATTGCACCATTGCTGTCTCTGTAGTATATAGGTCCCAGAGCATGGAAACGCTCTTGTCCTGCAGTGTCCTGAAAATAATACAGTTTGCATCTTCAACACAGTTTTCACTGCTAGGCTTGTTTTTGAAGCACATGCATACCCTTATTGCAGACCAACTGCAAAATTCATCTCAAGTTCTGAATTTTTTAAAAATTGTTATAATGGCTCAAATCATGTCATGTACATAAAACTGGTGTATGTGTGATTTGAATTTTAACGTTGCTTTATAAATTTTTCTGTCATATCGCTATCATGTCTGCAGTGTGGCAGTTTATAGCGCTGTCTAGCACTGGAGCAACATGCCTGAGAAATGCAGAATGATGTCCCACCCAGTCACATTATCCTGACACCAGGCTTGCCAGTCATAATCTCTTAATGCTGAGTGCCTAGCAAGGTAGCTGTTAGTACCATTTTATGTGGATATGTGAGAAAGCTTGCCTGTAGCTTCTCGTGGGTCGGTGGTTCTTTCTGCGGATTTCTCGGTTTCTTCCTCCACCATTAATATTGGCCGCCATGTATAGCCTATCGTGTGGTGAAAAAATGGTATTAAGCCCCAGAATAACAACGACCATTTTATGGCCGATGTTTGAGACCACAACCTTTGGTATCAGATGCAGATGCTCTAACAACTAGGCCACCAGAGTGGTCACATAAATTTGGTTCCGTTAAATGGATTAGTTCTTTTTCTCAACAAAAAAATGTCCAGAAAGTAAATAAATGTTTAATAAATGGGAAAAAAATGATATAATGACATTAAAATCTAACTAGGTCATCCACAAAGGAATTTAAATACCAAATTTCACTTGCCTACCTCAATGATTTGTCATAATCAAAAGTGTGTATGTGGGGTACAATAAAGTAATAATGACAAGGACTGAAGCTGTAATGGGAGAAAAGAATCTCCAGGAATTCCGGATATGACCATTTCTTCCTTTTAAATGCTGAGTGCTGAACCATCTCAAGATATTCTACAATATTTTCACAAAAGCTGATGCAGTGCACATACTGGATGTCTGATTGACATTTAGAAAAAAGAAGAAATCATTTGAAATCTTTTGGTGAAAACCCAATGTCATAATAACCATCCATTCATGAGAAGGACAGACATAATATTTTCCTGACAGCTGTCATGGCAGTGGATGTACAGCTGATGACATTTTCATTCATGACTCCTGAAGAACAATGTTTATATTTAGAACAAACCAGACCTCGTAGTAAGTCTTTTTGGTGAAAACACCATGTCACTTTCCATTCAGGAATAGTGGCAATACCAAGAATTTCTAGATGGCTGCTGTGGTGGCCATACTAGATGTCAGATTAGCTGCATTTCTTTTAGAACCAAGTAGACATCAAAAGAAGTCTTTTAGCAAAAACCTTGTTAATATGACCATCCATTCAAAAGTTTCATGGCAATCCTGCATAGTACATGTAGCTCAGAATAAGCAGTGATAGAAAACTGCTTACAGATGGATAGATGTCAGACAACTGTTGATGGATGGACAAAAAGATCTGATAAATGACCTGCAGAGCTAACAAAAACTGAAAATTGTGAAAGAAAACTGAAAATTTGTTATAATAGTTTAAAATCAATTTTAAAACAATCACAAATAATTACAAATACGCATAATAATAAATTTTATTGCTCTGCCTCAAGAAAAAACTGAATGTAGATATCAAAACAGGTCTTCTAGTGAAGATCCATGTCACTAAAACTTTGAAAATATGGCAATAAAAATTGCAGGTTTGATCAGCATCCATAACTCAGACAGTAGTGTTGAATTGATAATCCAAGGTCAACTGTTTAATATAAACTCAGGCCAGTCCAATCCAGCTTCAAAGTGTGTCCTTGTGAAAAGCACTAAAAAAAAAAAAAAAACATTTTTTCTGCATGATAGTCAATAATGTGTTTAAAAGCGTTGTCAAATCCAAAAATAATTTTTAAAAACTGATCAGCACTATTTTCAGTTAGGACTAACAAAAGATACAAAGTTTTAATACAAAATTTTGTTTTTCACTAAATCTTACCCCCATTTTTCGCTCGCAATATTACAACCCTAGGGAATAAGCTGCCTCGTCAATCAATATGACCATCTGAATAGTACAAATATGATTTTCAAAATGGCAACCACTGTAGGCATGCTGATGTGAGATAGGCACCATTTTCATCTCATAACAATCAATCAATCATATGATGTATTTCAGTGCAAACCCAATGATGCAAGTGCCACATTTTATGGAACGGCAGTAATATTAGATTTTCCATATTTCCACAATGAGGACAATACTGGAATTCACATTGGCACCACATCTGAATACTTTATTATTTGGACATAAAATTCCCATTGAAAATATGCCACATCCAAACACTGACATTACTCAAGAGAGGAAAGAGATTGTACTCAGTTTAACTTCAGATTATTACACATATTTGGCAAAATCATAAATTCAAATGTGAATACTGTCTTATATGTTTATGGGAAATGTTTTTAATTTTTATTTTAATACAGAAAAACAAAATAAACTAACAAGACAAATAAAGCCTAAACATTAAAGCTTACAGACCTTTAAGGTTTCTTAGGGTTCCACTCCACAGCTTCCTATTTTGCACAGGTTAACATTTTTAAAGAAAGACAAAATAAGGTCCAACATCTGAGAACTTTTCAAGAAGATTTCCACTTTATATATATATATATATATATATATATATATATATATATATATATATATATATATATATATATAGTTAATTTAGACTAAGACTAGAAATTATCCCTAGTAAAATTAAAACAAGGTGTTCAAATATAAAACTATGAGTTAATACCAATATTTAGAAAACAAGAATGTCTTTAGAAAGGTTTGTCCCATTAGATTTTCTTCATTTTCTCTGGAGAAAGGCAAATTATGGTACTATAAATTTACCCAATGTTGCTATGGACATCTCTTGAAAAGTAGTGAAAACAAGATTTTCAAGTTGGCTTAAATGCAGATGACATGGTATATCAAATCAGGACCATTTTCATTTAGGACAAAATAGAAATGTTAAATCTGTTAGCGAAAACTTATTGTTACTCTGATCAACCATTTTGGAGAAGTTCTGATAATATTTGCAAAACAGACACCTCAAAAACTGTTTGGGGTCAGATCAGTACCAATTTTATTTATAACCAAATTGACAACGTCAATACAACCATCTTTTCAGACAGACTAGCAATTCATTTTCATGATGGCCTCCAAGGAAGTATTGTTGCATGTTTTATCAGCACCTTTTTTATTTAGGACTAACTGAAAGCATAAAAGTCTTTCAATGTTGATATGATTATTTGTTCAGATGATAAGCAATGACAAGGTTTTTCATATGGTAACCATGGTGGCCATATAGTAACCATACTGGATGGACTAACAGGCACAAATTCTTTAAGAAACAAAACTGCATCAAGAGCAAAACATCCATGCTGATATGACTAATCATTGTGGATATGTAGGGATAGCAACAGTTTCAAGATGGCCACCATGGTCACCATATTAGATGACCAAAGAGCACCATTTAATTTTAGGAACAACAAAAAGTCTTTACCTGATAATCTGATTAAAAGCAGATCTCCACTGTCCTAAGTGAAGATCTGACAGCAATCATTTAGGGGTCATGTTCAGGTGACCTTTGAATTAGCCAATGAAATTACAGCTTTTGAAAATTAGAAAATGACTCTTTAATCATACTACTCAGTCTCCCAAATGCAAAGATATAAGACTTCATCTGATTGGCTGATAAAATTAGTGATTATGGTAATAATATAGGTCACCAGAACATGATCCTTAAGCATTCACTGTCAGATCTTCACATACAACATTGAAGCTCTCACTTTAATCAGACTGCTTTATAAGATAACCACATAAAGTACTCTATGGAGGTAGAGACATTGTAGTAGGTTTAACTATAGACAATTGCTCAATCTCACAAAATTATAAATGACCAGGTGACTAAGAATTTTATCAAATTGTATGAAATTTTATAAGCTTTTATTGCAGGAAAGAAAAAAGAATTTATAAGGAGAAAAAAAACTAACTATTAAAGCTAACACAAATTTTAGGTTCCACTCCACCGCTTAGTATTTCACACAGGGCAACATTGTGATAGAATCCCTGACTTTTGACAACTGAGATGATCTGCTAATTAAAGGGAATGTACCTGATGTGAACCAGTTTTATTTAAAAAGTCAACTTCAATAAACTGCCCAGGCTGGGACAACCAGAAATTAATGTTTGGCAAAAGACATGTCAAAAAATTTAGAAAAAAATCAACCGGGTACCTGATGACCTGAATGATCAGTTTTCTGGGTACCTGTTCAACAGTAAATTATATAATGTGAACCTGAATTCCTTTAGGTTCAGACATGCCATTCCCGCCAAGAGGTATAAGCATGATTATTACTAATAAAAGTGACAAAATCTGCAATCTGAGAATAAAAAAAAATAGTGATCTATATATTACATGTAATAATTACAGAAAACTATGAAAAATTTGCATTAATTCTGCTACTTATCTGGATCTGCAGTTACTTAAAATTCTTGTCAAATAATCGGCTAAATCAATGTGGATTAGCACAAGAATACAGATATAGAAGAAAATCTCATTCACTTAAATTAGTCTCATAGCTTGAAAGTCATAAGGCAGGGCCCCCCTTGGAAATATTTTTCTTTATGTCATTATTTTTTCAACCAAAAATGCCACTTTATGCCATGATGCAGGGACTCACTCCAATACATGTGTAATATTATATTGGCCCTATTTTTAATCTATATAAACAGGACAAAAGAACAATTTTTACATGTTTTTATTACATTTCAAAGCACAAGAATAATTATTATTAAATATAACAATACCATTATATACACGTGAGGTTCAATGTATAGCATACAAAAAGCAAGAATAAGTGTTTCTTTAAAAATGACAATACAAAATGTTGCTTAGTCTTTATGAAAAATGTCACTGACACTTCATTAACATCTGCCTCGTTTTTTTCCCCAGATCTTTCCAACATGTCTTCCTGAAGAAAAAAAAATTTCAACATTGGGTCCACCAATAGAAATTCTCATTAAATTTTTCAGAGTAGATATACCCATAGAATTTTGTAAGTTAGTTTTGATGACAGATTCTGGTGACTAAACCCCCTCTCACAGTCTGCAGCAGAAACAGGTCTACAAGTGACCTGGTAGCTGCCTCAGATGCAGCTGGTTATAAATCTTTATTTTTCAGAGCTAGATTAGCCGTATTATTTGTGCTTGATACAGACTTGTATACAGTTAATTTTTCATTTTTCATTTATATAAGCAACTTGGGATCGCATCCTTTGTTATTCTGTTAATGTCAGACCACAAAAATATGTTATCTACTTAAATAAACCCTAAAACAGTCCAAAGTGCATATCACACTCTTATTTTTCAATAAACATAATTAACAACACATGTAAATGACACGAAATCTTTTTTCTGACCTGTTCAACAATAAAGTATATTCACCGGCCATTAGTTAATTCCAACTATTCACATTTAATTGCTTCTCAATACCAACTGACAGATTGCAGTTAGCTGCAATCATGTTCAAATGTCTTATTCATCATCAACCAACATGATCCACTGACTGCAGCAGATAGCAAAAAATAGGTATTAAGTGGCCCGAGTCACTTATATAAATGAAAATTTAAAATTACTTTATAAAAATTTGTCACCACCAACTTTCATTCGCCAGTAAAAAATAGCACCACTTTCAAAATTCTTTCACATCTGGCAACAAATGCAAAGCCTAGCAGAGACCCTGGTAAAGGCAATTCCACAAATTCTGCATGATGTATCATATTCCTGAAAAATTTCTTTCAAAATTTTTAAAGCACTCTTGATTTATCATTTTCCTAATGCA
Source organism: Potamilus streckersoni (assembly GCA_016746295.1). Taxonomy (NCBI): domain Eukaryota; kingdom Metazoa; phylum Mollusca; class Bivalvia; order Unionida; family Unionidae; genus Potamilus; species Potamilus streckersoni. The sequence continues at coordinate 1,169,801 of JAEAOA010000682.1, forward strand.
ACATGTTCTTCAATTTAATAAAATCCCTCTTGTCTACCAATTTTCAATCATAAACATCCACAAATCATATCGATAAAGCCCATTTCACTTGATAAAATTTGCCTAGTTTATCCAATATAGACTAAGCTACTACATAAGAGTGTATCAAACTATAATTACTCTCTGAGAAAAGGTTTCAAATTCAATAAACCAGTCAGTTTTCTACAAAATGTCATGTGCAGTTACTATCAATAGAAAATACCATACAGACATTGCAAATGCACAAAATACAACAAAAATACTTACCCATATGGCTAAATTTACTCTTTTACCACCTATATTTAGTCTCTTGTTGAGGAATGAAGCCTGAAAAAGAAAAGAAAAAGATACAATAATCAAGGACTGAAAATTCCCTAACTTCAAGTTCCAGAACCCTAGCATTGATACATCTGATACATACACCTGTGATACATCAGTTATTCCTACTAAGAATCTGGCAGATTCAGTCTTCATGAAAATGTAGATGATAGAAAGTGAAAAAGCAACATATAACAAAAATGCCTTTATCAAGTATAGTAAATCATAATTAGTTACATACTGCAGCACTCAGGGGAAAAAATTTATGACTTCCCTATCCTCATTACACTCAACGAAGTACAGTTCTCAACTACACTGTCCACAACAGAACCACACGTAACTACTGCATTAGTTATATTAAAATTCATGAAAAGAGAATATTTTAATACATATGACAGGATGGGATTATGATTGTTAATGTAACTTTAACAATTTTTCAGTCATAACGCGACAATGTCTGCAGTGTGGCAGTTTATAGTGATGTCTAGCACTGGGGCATCATGCCACAGACATGTGGCATGATGTCCCATCCAGTCACATTATCCAGACACCAGTCCTAACACAAACCTCTTATTGCTGAGCATCAAACGAGGCAGCTGTTAATACAATTTCATTATATTCACTTTACTCCCTCGATAACTCGCACCCAGATAACTCGCGAATCCGCTTATAATGCTGTGTCCGGCATGGCTCCCGATTTTTTTCCCCAAGGAAAATATATTTTAAAATGTGTTAAACATGAAAAAAGTTGTGATAAGAAATTGTAAATTGGCAAATTTAACCTTGATACATAGTTCGTTTTTATCATCAAAAATGGTGATTACCGTATTTTCCGGGGTATAAGTCTCTACTTTTTTTCATTTTTTTTTCTTAAAAATTATGTGTGTGACTTATATGCAGGAGCGACTTATACGATAAATACATTTTTTTAAAGACTATGACTGATGTGCAGTGATGCTGTGCTTTAGCGAAATGCATCTGCCGGTATACGGGCAAGCCAATTGCTATTAACTTACATATGGTACACGTAAGTATTAGACTATAAGATTATCAAATTAAATAGTCAAATAATATTTAGTTATATATGTGTTAAAATTTGTTGTTATTAATAAATTAAAAAAATATTGAAGTAATGATTGCCACTGTATTCCCTTTATTATTCGGCATGTACATCTTAGAATCTTTAGGTCTCTAAATTCAGTCGTTGTAAATTTCAGCACATTTTCCCACCCAAGCTGCTAGTCAAAGTCCTTTGAACTTGCTGCCCAGCTATTGCATCATGTTCTTTTGATGTACTCCAATACCGAACAATGCAGAACTGGAATTATTTTATTTTAAACAACGAATTATGTCACTGTAAAGCGTTTCCGAGACCTCAGTTATTGATTCATAATTTACTTTAATAGCAGTTTATAAAAACACACAATCATTTTTTCGGTTGGTTTCACAATTGCTTGTTATAATAAAAAAACATAGCATGAATATTTCCTCTGATGATTGCACTAGTTTTAAACTCTGGATTAAGCCAAGACTGGCTTCCTGGAGAGAACTTCAAAGTACCGGTAATTAATAATAAAAAAATAACTGGAAGGCTGGTGAACAGCTTCAATTGTTAGGTGAATTTGTAGCATCTTGGTTAATGTATTAAAATCACTGTCGCATATAAAGTGCCTTTGAAGTTCGCTTGGGCTGTGGAAATGACTGATATATAAATATGTACCATTCATACAATGGAGCATTATTAAAATATAGTTTCACAATAACGTGGTTTGATTTAAAAATGTTATATTAGCGTAAGTCAATAAGTTTTGTTTTAAATTAAATTCATGCCATTTATCATGGCACGAACAACTAGAAAAAATATGATGCAGAATTTAAGTGAAACGTCGTAGCATTTGTGAAAGAAAATGGAAATCGTGTAGCAGAAAGAAAATTCAACGTAAGCGAGAAGATTAGGCGTGACTGGCGTAAAAAAAGACGACGAGTTACGGTCAACAAAAAAAAAAAAAACCAAGAAGGGAAATCGTAGTGGCAAACCAAGTTGGCCAGTTCTCGAGGAGATTCTATGAAAATGGATTGTGGAACAGCGTGCTGCAGGTCATAGACTTTCAACAATTCAAATATGACTCAAGGCAAAGTCAAAGTCTATTGTAATAGTTGACTTTTATATAACTCTTAAACAATTGTATAATATTTCTTACATTAAGTTGGATATTATCAAGTCGCATGCACTGGCCCGCGGTATCAAAGACGTGATTATGATAAGTGCAGAGGAGTGACTTATACGCAGGAGTGACTTATACGGCAGAAAATATGGAATTTCCTGTAAAGGTAGAATCCATATTGTGAAATTTTCATTTTTTCAAAATGTGAAGTGATATTTCTCAAATGTGTCACAAACCGCAAGTGTTATCGTGTTCTAAATTATGTCGTTTTAAATTTTTAGACCCATTAAATTCATGTTGGTAATGGTTAAACCTTGTGAATTTTTTTTCTTCCATTTTACTTCTACCGCAATAAAAATCTACACATCGTTCAATTGACATAGTTTTTTCGAAATATGTCGATCTTTTGTATTTGAAAAAAAATGTCTACCTTGGATCAAACAATAAAATTCGAATGTATACCATTCACCACAAAAATAAGTGATGTAATACACGTGTAAAGTACATGTGCTAAGCAAATGGAAACCAGGAGGAATAATGTTTAGATGATTTCCTCAATATACTGTAAGTTATCCTGAAATTAATGTTACTCTGTGAGGAAAAACTAAACAAAGTACACTGATATGAAAAGATATTTATCCACTGTTAATCTTAGTGCGATTATTAAATGAGTATTCAACATGCCAAGTCACTCCACCCCCCCCTTATCCCTATGCGTCGATCCCATTGTTTTATTTGTTGTTTGTTATAGGTCCCTCGATAACTCGCGCCCTCGCTTATATCGCAAGCAATATTTTTGGACCCCAATGTCCGCAAGTTATTGAATGAGTGGTGTGTGTGTATATATATATATATATATATATATATATATATATATATATATATATATATATATATATATATATATAGAGAGAGAGAGAGAGAGAGAGAGAGAGAGAGAGAGAGAGAGAGAGAGAGAGAGGGAGAGAGAGAGATTGATTTCCAAATTTCATTATATTTACTTAAACAAAGAGAGTAAATCAACTTGAAAAATGGATGCTACTTTCATGAACACTCATTCTGCCACATGTGCTGTCTAAAATAAAATAACACCAAAAGGCCACCAGTATTGTCATTGAGAATGGAACACCACCATGAGCATGGAAATACATGTAGACCTCTTACTGTTTAAAGAACTCCCAGTGTTCCAATGATAGTAATAAATTGTGTACAACAGTTTCAAAGGGGCCACACTATCTTATTGAAACAGATAAATTATTCTGCATTTATTTATATCTGATGGAAATGACAAAAGGGAGACAAATATTACTGGACTGATCCCCTTAGCTGGTTATCAAGTCAAAAGCATACCTAGTCTATACATTCCAGGTATAAACAGCCTCATTGTGAAGTAAATAATGGACCATCAGTGTGCCATACATAATAACGATGATGACAACAATGACATGTGCATGATATAAATATTTTACATGTATTTGTTACTGTTTTTGTTAACAATTTGTTGCCTATAGCAAGATAATACATTTCTTCTTGATGTTTTAAATGATCTTATGGAGAAATAGAATGATAAAAGATTATCGTGAAATTAAAGTTTTTAATTGTAAAAACAGAGAATGTTAAATGAAACAATTCAAGAAACGAAGATATTTTTTAGTTCTCACTAACACCAACAATTGCCCAACTATATACCACCAGGAACTAAAAAAAATATTTATGTCATACTTGACATGAGTAGTAAAAACCACAAAGAAAAATAATGAATTTCCCGACGATTGTGGTGTATGGAACATGCATGCGGAAACTAGATGTTTTTGCTTGAATTGAAAAATAGACTATGTCTGGTTTATAGAAAAAACAATATCATATGTATGAAAAAAGTAGAAAATAAGAATAATACATATATTCTAATTGATCCACAACCTGAACATGTACATGTACTTTCATAGCACGGCTATTACACAAAGCTTAAAGAAGATGAAAAGTTTACAAAATGTGTAACAACTATAATCCATTTGATCCAAAACTGTGCTGTAGTAGAATTAATCAGCCACATGGAAACAGTAAGTGTAATAAGCTCTATCATCGAACAAATCCAAACATTCTAAGAGAAGCTGTAAATGGTATAGTGGAGACAAAGGATATATATTTACAGATGAATAAGGAAGATAGCTTTACTGCGCCAAAATCTTCAAGACAAATTCAAGACAAAATTTATAGAGAAAAGAAAATCAAAACATCTGAACCTGGAAATAAATATCTAGCTGATGATTTAAGAGAAATTTTAGGTGAACTTCATACAAATTACTACATCCAATAAGTTATTCTGACAAAAAGAAAAAGCCCGGTTATTTGTACTGTAAACTAAAGAATAAATCTCCGACATGCGCAAAAATTGTTCAGGACAGGATAAAGCATTATTGGAATAGACCAAACTTTAAACTTGGTAAGGTATTTGTAACTGCAATGTCATAAAAAATAGAAGCGTTGTAAACAGGATAACTGATCAATACCCCGTTTTTTTTAGGTCCACTGTGTTTTTATTGGGAGTCAGACGAAAACATACATTACAAATTTTTTTTGCATATTCATGAAAAAATTGGAGTTGATAAGTTTATATTTGGTACAGATGAAAAAGCTGACAAATGTTCTAAGATCCAATTTGTATTTTTTGTATTGCAGAATTTTTATATTGCTCTATGCATATTAAAGACAACATTTGGCACTACTTGCATAAACATGGCTGTGACGATGTCGTCACAAAATCAATACTTCAAATTCTCTTTAATGAAGACAGTGGCATAAGATGACCCTGAGTTTGCAAGATGAAAAGATGATCTGACAATGTATTTAAAACATGATCCCTATTTCGCACAGAACTTAAAAAAGTGCATTAAGTCAAAAATTTTAATTTTTGTCTACAAACCATTAAAGAACAAAACTATCAAGTCTTTGGACCAACAACAACTCGGAATCTATAACTAATGCAGGTTGCTGATTGGAAACAACACAAGATAACCCGAATTAATTAACAGTTTTAATATTGTAACTCAAGCTCAGTTTATAGATTTGCATCACATAATTATAAATTTTTTGGCTATTCCTCTTCATATGTAATTGATGAAACCATTTGGTGCACAAAAACAGAAAAGACAAGAAAGGGATTGATGGTTTCGGAATCCAAATGACATATTATTAAATGAAATTACGTAATATGAAATGAAATGATTTAACTTAACAAATGAAATGATGAATTCAGATTCTAAATGACATATTACATGAAATGATTTAGAGAACAAAACAGATTGATAAATTCAGATTCAAAATGACATGGTATTAAATGAAATAATGTAGTCTAAAATGAAATGATTTCACCCCAAAAATGAATTGACGCATTCAGTTTGCAATCGATATGACACTAAGTGAAATGGTCTGAACAACATAATCGAATGATTAATTCATATTCCAAATGACATGGTATTAAATGAAATGTATGGAAAGTAAATGGTCTGACTTTACATTACATTACACAACAGCATTACAATTTAAGATCAAAATGTAAATCATCGAGTGCAAATACAAGCAAATACAGGAGGTCAATGTTATCTATGATGTATGATGTCAGTGTGCCCAAACATATAACCTAAAGGCATATTTACAGAGTTAGGCTGAGATTTTTGCAGATGACATTGGACAGCATATATCAGTCATTCAGTGTTTCTTTTTGTATGATCAGGGCTCAAAATTAGGGGTAGTCTGCTATCTTCTAATGCTAATATTTTATAACAGTGTTTACAACAGCAACTGCTTTGATCCTGCAGAACATCTGCTGAAGTCAAGTCTTTATTAGGGAAAGGCCATTTAATTGGGGGGGGAAGGCATGTGTTTTGAAACATGTTTCTTGCCATGACTTTCTTATATAAAGAACTGTGACATCCCTTTTCTTACTTTAAATAATTTGCATCTCATATTTCAAAATGTGACACAATTCCCTCTTTATAAAACAAGCAAAATGTGGCTTTGTGTAAAAGGTGTTCAGCCACCCAAAGAAAGCAAAAGTTGAATGAAAATAACTTAAAGGAGAGGAATAATTCTTATGATATGGAAAAGCATAATCAAGTGTTTCAGGAGACAGGGAGTGGCTAAGTTATGATAGTTTGACTGGCTTGTTAATTAGTTTAGAAATGCACATGCTATCGTAAAGGACCAAAGACCCTTCACTAATTTTGTGTCAGCTGGATGAGATGAAAGGATCTGATGTTAGAGAGACTTACAAGATTGATAAACAGGTTTTTACATTTACTCATTACATGGCTGGAAGTAAAAGGCAGAAATAAGTTTTGATGGAGCATTTCTGGTCAGTGCTTGTCAGTTTTCAGGTGTGGATGCTAATGCAGTGGAGTTGGAATGGAACATATTAAAGAGTTTAATCTACAGCAAGTTGGTGCATATTCAAATATTTCATAATAAATACAAGAAACATTGATGCCAGATTTATTAAAAATTCTTTATTTAGCATAGTATCATGATTACAAAAGGTAACCATACAAAGTAAACTTTTCTAAACAAATTAATACAAATGTTATTTAAGTGGTGACATTACCATTTTCTTTATGTAAATTTATTCAGATTAATATTTTCTTAATGCATTCTTGCAATTACAAAGACATCTATGCTTTGACTTAGTGCACAGTTGTAAAATCATGTGCTGCTGACTGCAAGAATATTCTGGCATTGATTGACCTTATCTTGATAATCCCAGCCAACTCTGCTCATGCTGAGAGGGGTTTCTCTGAGATGAACATAGTGAAAAGTGACTGGAGATCATGTTTGCAACCTTGGGTTCTGTCTGATCTACTCTTTATAGTGTTCCATACAAATGATATTCCAATGTTATGATCCATCACCAGCAATACATTTGTGGAATGTTTCAGGGAGACAGGTCAGGAGACCAGAACAAAACTCATATGGACCCAAGTGGAGGAGGATGAGAAAGGACACCTATATCCCTTTCTGGAATTGGATCCAGATTATCTTGAGAAACAAGAAGTGTGAATTGACGGATTGATGATTTGAAGCAGGATTAATACTTCTATACTTCTGCATTTCATATAATAATGCTATTTATAAATAAAATTGTTGCAAATCTCAATACAAGTGTGACCTTGTATTGTGGACAGGACTAGTGAATTTCTCAGTATACTAGTCATTCTGGCTACAAAGAAATTTGTGTTAAATTCAAGCCCTGATAACATAAACAAGAACTATGATTTCCAATCAGCATAAAGTAACTTTATGAATGTACATGTATCTTTAATGTATTTTTTTTTTAAAATCTGCCTAAAACTTTGCAAGTTTCTAAGGCTACAACAAAGTGTGATCTATCAACTAAAGTGATTAAATCTGGATATTATTTGATCAATATTAATTACCATGCTTAATGACATTACATACCATACATGCTAAGCCCACAATTTGTAGCCTACTACTTTATGTATATTTTACATTACCTACTGTATGTGCACATGCATCATTCATCCAATGTCTAAAGGTTATCAATTCATTGAATCCAGTTTGAAGCGACATATTAGTGTTTGTTTTTTATTTTATTTTTCCTCTGGGAGAGTGAATATAATTTTTATTCACAAGTTTAGTGCATTTGAAACACCCCCTTTTCCTTTCCAAAGGTACTGAAAATTGAGGGGATGGTTTAGTCATATATTCTGAAAGAAATTAATATGTGAACAATAAGCACTTGTCTCTTTCGGAATGTTTTATGAAGAAAAAGAAGCATAGATCATGCTTGAATATACCCAAAATTTAGCAAATGATGTATAAAAAAAAACATAAGGAAAGGTGATTGATTCTATCAGAATTTAAAAAATCAAGCATCAACTATATTTAAGTGATAGCATATAGCTCCAAGGGTTAAAACTCTCTCTCTCTCTCTCTCTCTCTCTCTCTCTCTCTCTCTCTCTCTCTCTCTCTCTCTCTCTCTCTCTCTCTCTCTCTCTCTCTCACATAAAATGTTCTAAGCTTGGGCCTTCTGCTTTCTGCTGGACCAGCACTAGATTTTACTTGCTATCCATCGATTTAAGTAGCATTTATTTGGTATTCATTTGTACCTAGTTCAATTGCCTGTCCTAGGGCAGAAGTGATAAAAGTAAGTTTCAATATAAAAAAAATTTTAAAAGTAAACAAAAATTAATTAATGGAATGAGTGAGTTTATAAGAGTTTGAATTTAAAAATACAAGAAAAGGTATTTAAAAAATTGTGACCTCTTGTTTGGCAGCCCAACACATAGATAAATGTGGGTATTAATTAGCCATTGCTCGTTCCAGGACGCAAGTGAAAAATTTCCAAGATAAAGATTAAAAATGTAAACAAAAAAATTAAAAACTTGGGATCCACGAGTTTAATAGAAAGTTTGAACATAAAAATACCAATGCTATTTTATACAATTGGGATGCCGACAAACTCTTGACCTCTTGTTTTGCAGATAGGACACATGAATGCTGCCCATAAAGAACATTGCAAAAGAAATGACGATAATAGTGAACAATGACCTAGGCTGTGCAAAGTAAAACTAGAAATACACTTGTCAAATGTTGATGAATGGCTACGCATTTCTACTGTTCCAGTTTTTGATCTGGTTTTATGTAAAAATTCTTTGCAATGTTTATAATAGTACAAGTTTAGGAATTTTTAGTTATGACACAGGTTGCAGGCATTACCTGTATTATGTTGATTGTATTAATGCTTCGCTTTAAAACTTGCAAAATACAATTGAGTTGAATTTCATCAGTTTAATGTTGATCCACTTCATTTCATGTTTTAAAACTGTGCTTGATATGGCGTTAAACAATAATCGTTGTACATATTTATACATTTTTAATTAGTGGCAAGGCATACCATATTAATAAAAATCTGAAATAGATTATAAAGAAATTATGTGGTACTTTCAATTGTTCGTGGTTTTTGTAATGTTCTGTTAATCTCATTTGACAGGTATGGCAATGATGGGCAGTTATTTACTTCAGATGATTCTAAAAAGAATTTAAATAAAATGCAACAAAGAAATACAATCTATAGCTAAAGCCCATAGTGACAACCAATCACTAATAAGAACAAAAACATTTACAGTGTGGTGTATATATCATTGTTTTCATGCTCGTTGGTATGAATGGCACTGGTGGTCCATTTTTTACTTTACAATGTGGCCATTTTTATTTACTGACTGGGTCTTTTTGATAACCAGCACTGGCGATGAATATGGCAACATTTATCTCCCTTGTTTCAATGTTAACAACCAATATCAAAATTAATGCAGCCTATTTTGTCATCTGTTTCTACAAAATACTATGGTTTCCAAAGTTTTCTTAAAGTTTTGATAATGCTTAGTTTAATTTACTTCATGTTTGTAATGGATATGGGCAGGTTTGGGGTGGTTTTATGTGAATTGTTCAGCAGGTTTCAAAGTCAACAACAAAAAGCCACCAGAAAATAACAACCTTTCATACTTAACATTTTGACTCTTACTTGCTACCACTGATCTGATCTCTTGGTTCTTGACAAATAAAGTAATAATGTGATCTAACTTGTATAACATTTTTACCAAATGACAAACAGGTTAATGGATCTGTAACAGTGATAGTGATTTCAAAATGTGGATTCTGTTTGCGAATATGAGGTACACCATTACATGGACATGGTAATATTTATGGGTGTAGTTTTAAGATAGTACACTTAGCAGCATCCCGACATTTTCCCAAAATCAACTGGTGATGCAGAACTATTAACTTAGTCATGTAGTGTATATAAGATAATTACACGATAGATGGCACTATGCAGAAAAAAATGCCGAAAAATCCAAATGCCACGTTATCACCGAACCCAAAATACAATCAGAACCTGCCAATCATTGCTTACAATTTACCGTCATACATGTACTATATAATAAACACAAGGAAATACACTTTTGTTCTTTCTCGCACGACCTATTTAACAATAAACTCTGATATTTCAAGCTACATTTCGTGTAGCATAAAAAAATTTGGTACCGATGTTTAGCTCAGTCATTCGACTTTTTATGCATATCCAAAGATTGACTTACTATCATACCTTTAAAAATGACAGACCATTTTCCCATGGTAATGCCCGACAGGGCCCTGATCGTGCCCGCTTGTTATGCAAGTTAAATCAGGCTGAATGGAATACTGTCTTCTCATTGGCTAAAAGAAAATGACCTACTGCATTTGTTGACAACTTATTTTCAGTTGACCAATGAGAAGGGAGTATTTCATTCAGCGTGTTGTTCTTGCATATTAAGTGAGCGCGATCAGGGCCATGTCGGGCAGTACCGTGGGAAAATGATCTGGCATTCCTTAAAGATATGATATAGTCCGAAAATACATCCCCGTTTATTTGTACCCCTCTACCAATTTCAATAACGGAAATATTTAATTTGAAAAAAGTGCAAGGAACATAGTCAATTTATTCATTGATATATATTTTGTAACCTGAATGTGAAAAGAATTGCCATAACACCGTCATTGCCTGCACATTTCATGCTTAATGAAGTTTTCAATATAATAGACTGACATGCTTGAGAACCATTTCCAGTTTCTGGACCAGTCCATTTTCAGCAAAGGGGCCCATGCACAACTAAATATTACATACATATGTCGTCTGCTTCCGATATTTACAGTGTTGAATCAAGCAAAGGAAAAGAATGACAAAAAATTTGCCTTTTTGATGTGGATTTAACAAGCGGTTTCATTAATATGTTCATGTGTGCAAAGGAATATAATTCCAAAGTCATCATTATTGCAATTTACGGAATTATCCAGCAGTTACCGAATAGGATCAATTACGTCATATTTTCGGATGGAAATAAACTACCCCGTAGTGTACGGAATATGGCGCCGTGTTAGTATGGAAAGGTGCAAGGGGATGCAAGTACTAGTGCCATTCTGATGACAGTCTGGTTAAAAATTATAAATCAATGATTAAATTGACTTAGTTCTGTGCACTTTTTATCACATTAAACTTTTTAGTTAATGAAATCGGTAGGGGGGTACAAACCAACGGTGATGTATTTTCGGACTATAGTGAGCCAAACTCTGGATACTCATCCAAAGTCGAATGTCTGAGCTAAACATCGGTACCAAATTTATTACGCTATGCGAAATGTTGCTTGAAATATCAGCATTTATTCTTAAATGGGTAGTGCGAGAAAGGACAGAAGTGTCCTTCCTTGTAGTTATTATATAGTACATGTACGACGGTAAATTCTAAGCAACGATATGAGCCCCTGTGACTGATGATCGGTCAGATTCAAATAAAACATATCAGTGCCTGCAGACTAAGAGGAATTTTTTGTAACCATTTCATGCAAGTTTATATTTAATTCATTTACATTAAAACAATACCTGCAACGTAGTTAAATGTTTGTCATTAAATTTATTTTCAACATAACGCAGAACCACAGATGTTTTTCCAACACAACCCTCTCCAAGCAAAACAACTTTGAAGGAATAGTTTCTGTCATTGGCTACACCAGCCATAGCTTTTGCATTAACAACTCCTTGTATATCTTCTTTATACTACATTTGTAACATGGAACCTCTGTATTAGCACACAATCACGGAGATGTCACTTCCTCGTTCGAAACGAAAACATTACACCTCTTTTTCCAATGGAAGGTAGAGGAAGTACGTCATTGGTCACGAGAACATTCATAGTATCGCATATGTGATTAAAAATATAAATATTTATTAAAAACTAGATTTATAAAAGCTAGCCCTGTCTTAATTGAAAAAATATAATTTTATTTGATGAAAACTATTTCTTATTTGTATCATTCGTATAATTGCATGCAAATATGTTTAAATTTATATTTTTAATTTTTCAATGATGTAAAAGAAAACAGGTGATAATTACGTCATTATTAAGAATAAAAACAGGAGGATGGCTTCGAAATCACAGGTACCAATACTCTGCATCATGTCCAGTTAATCCTTCATGATTTATTTTAATTTCCTACATGCAGTAGCTTATTCACCAGCACTAGGGACAAATAAATGTGGAAAGTATTTTCGATGTCGCAATCGGAATCATTGTTACTGAAAATTGGGATGAAAGCTGAAAGTTCTGTACTTAAACCACTATCATAAATACCACTAAGAGTGTTATCAGGGACAAATGTATTTTAATTGATTGATGTACATGATTTTATATGCATATAACAACATGAAACCAACTTTATTTTCTTTGCTGATACAGCTTAAGTTGTTTTCATGCTTGTATGAGTCGTGAGTCATCCATTACCTCAACCTTACCAGTGACCGTATAACCTGAGCTGTATTGGTCATACTGCCTGTAATGTTTACAAATGACTGTAATTGTGTATATAAGCCAGTTTCTTCCATGGAGCATACTGTTCTTTTTTTCACATTTAATTTAATGTGTGAACACTTATAATTTTCAATTACATATATTGTGCTTGGACTAATTAACTAAATATTACTGGAAAAAAAAAAAAAAACAATGCCTCCAAAAATTCAGACGCAGTTAGGATTATCTCGTTCAGCAGCAATTCAAGGGAAATTGAATCAGCTAAGGAAAAGAATTAACTATGTTGACAAAAGCTGTAGAATTTATACCAAGAGGAATTCAGATGAGAATATGGTAAGTTTCATGATGATGATCTGTTATATCAAAGGTGTCTTAAAGTGTCTACAAATTCTAGAAAAAAAATGGATAAAACTAATCCATTTTCATGATTTGAAAAGAAAGTGGTATATCAGTGAAAGACAAACACACAGAAGATAATGATTGGGGCAAGGCAATGAGCATTATTAGGAATGATCTGTTTTGAAGATAATATGTGCTCAGACTGAGGTCTGTAAATGGTTTAGAAATATTTTTTATTTGAGGTAGCCCCTATCATTATCACTGGAGGACCCTTAAAAACTCCTGGTCTCTTTAAAATTCATCTGTTCTAATGATTTTTTTGTGTGAAATATATTGTTTTCTCTGGGATTTGCAGTTGCACAGATCCATGTTAAATTGAATGAATTGTCATCTTAAAAATGAGCAAGTGTTGACAAATAAAACAATTGATTTAGTATGAAGATAGAAAAACCTATAACATTCATGGATATTAGAGCTAAAATATGATCACATTAGATCTAACTTTTTAATTAACTACCATAATCAAGCACTTATTACGTGACTCTCAACCGTTGAGCCTTTAGAAACTTTTATTTGATTATCTGGTTATTAAATGTGCTTTTGATCACCTGCACTAGGCATGGTTATACAGTAGCTGGACATGGAGCTTGAAGCAGCAGTATCCTTCTGTTACATAAAGTCCAAATGCCAAAAATATGGAGCCATTGTCATAACATGATGCACTCATAAGAAAGATAAAACCACTTTAAGTTTATCATTATTCATTAAAATTTATTTATCAGGCACATTTGTTGAAACATACTTTTAGAGGTCCATTCATAGGTTACATTCTGATATATATATTAAGGCTACATCAAAAGTTTACAGTATATTATCACAGGAAATGTAAACATTATGGCGTCACAAAAGTTTTTTATTATCACTGGAAATATAACTATATGGAGCTACATCAAAGGTTTATAGTATATTATCACTGAAGTCTTTCAGAAGCTGAATAAAATAAAGTAATACCCCAAAAATAGTGCCAAAATTTGTACCATCCCTTTTCATTGTTAAGGAATCACACAGGTTTTGTCTCTAATATAACAAAGACCATAATTATATTATTTACCTATTGGGTTAAAGCTAAATCTTAAAAATGGAAAAAAAAAATATACTTCGTTACAGAGAAAAGTTTTAAAGATTAGACTGTCAATTGGAAAGAAATTTCACCTCCATAATGAATAAGTCTAAAACCCTCACCTAGTTTTCTAGAAGTCATATATCTAAGAATATGTTTTAGTGGAAAATAATATTTAAACAAAATTAACATGGAGAAAAATGGATTGTTATTTCATATGTTTTGTTTTCATTGCTATCAATTTCTTAGTAATATAATTAGCTTTGGTATTAGTCATATGTATGCTCTGAACCTCTAAAAGCCATGATGAGTTGATTAATTCTGTTAGTAATATTTAGACTTAGGCCATATGTTTGTCAAATCAAGTACTATTATTAGATCTCTAACAATGTGCATAATTATAATACAGATTCATGTGGTTTATGTATTTTCATTTTTTTTAAACTTATCTCTAAGACAAGATATGTTTATGGTATAGCCTTCATCTGTTGTGCATCAATTGTTTTCCATCATCCTTCTTTTTTTAAAAAAAAGTATTTTTCTCAATTTGAACTTAATTTGACTGCTTCATGATATGAAGCCTTTCCAAGTGAAAACAAATGGTCACTATTTAATATGGCCACTGTTGGCATTGTTGCTAAAAACAGAAAAACCATTAACATTAGCTAAATTGCTCCCCAGAAAATAACTGAATTGACAGCATCCAGCAATAGATTGCGTTTAATTTGTATGAATGATTCCCATCTGCCATCAGATGTGATCACTGTTAATACCAACAGAGAAAAAAATCACCACACAAAACTGGACAGAAAGCATCCTGCCTGAGATACTTTCATTTTTTTATAGTGTCAAATTTATACATGATGCCAGTCCACCATTACATATGGTGACATTATTTAAACTAGGGGTAAAAAGAACAACACCGTTGTATATAGTAAAAGAAGAAAAAGAAAAAAAAATTTGACCAGCTTTGACAGAAAGTGTCAAGGCATTGAGATCTATCAGTATGAGATAAAAGATGATGATGAAATGTATATTAAGATACCAGAATTAGAGAAACCTCGAAACCTTTTTCCTGACATGCACAATCAACAGCATTTTAAAAAACAATTATACATAAAGCATCCTCCTGACCCAAATGTATGCGATATCATAGGTGCAGTATTCGTTAAATGGTCTCAGACGTTTTAGTCCATTTATTTTTGTACACTAAAATATTTTTATGTATTTGGAACAATAAATAAAAATTGGTAAGCATCCAAAACTTAATAGTGAATACAATATATGGAAATGCCCATATTGTTCTTGGCTTTAGTTGCCATTTCAATTCTTCCTATTAATTTACAGTCAGGTTTGAACAGTTTTGTGTTTTATCCATTGCAGGTTCTGTTTGAAAGAGATGGAGTGTATATTCATATTAATGTCAACTCTAACACATCCGACAAAGATGCTCATATTCCTGGCAAGGTTTACTTACTTCAGAAGGTATGGGTTTTTTAACAGACAGAATGACATCACATAAATGAAAGCTATATGGAGGAAAGATTTTATATTATGGGAGGTGTATACTGAAATGGGCTCTCACCATCCTTCACACATTCATTTTCAGAGCATGTCGCTATGTTCCAAAACCCTTCATGATGTCCCTATGAAAATTGGTACATGTATTAGTTTCAGTGTTTTTAATGATGTCATGTATTGATTGATCCATGTATCCATCCATTATCCACACTCTTGTTTCAGGCTAAAAGCTCCAAAACTGTTTTAGATATTTCTGTGAAATTATTATATGTATGTTAGGCTAGTGGTCCAGATGTGCTATTTGCTATCACAATTTTTCAGATTCATTATGTTTTTAGGTTTTTTTTCATTTATCATTTCTTTCCTATCTTCATTATTCCCACTTTTATTTTGATATAATTCAAATATTGCTGAAGATATATCTATTAAACTTGGTATACATATTACACTGGTGGTGTATATGACATACTAGCTTGTTAGTGTATATGACATATTAGACTAGTGGTATGTATATATGACATATTAGAGTAGTGTTATATATGACATATTAGACAATTGGTGTATATGACTGCTTAGGTTAGAGTCTAAAATCCAGCTAATGAGGATATGTGAAAAAGCTTGCCAGTAGCTTCTCATGGGTCAGTGATTCTTTTCAGTGATTTCCCAGTTTCTTCCTCCACTATTAATACTGGCCACCATGTATAGCCTATCATGTGCTGAAAATGGCATTATGCCCCAGAACAACAACATATTAGCCTAGTGGTGTATATGACATATTAACCTAGTGGTATATGTGACATTTTAGGCTAATGGTATATATGTTATTCTAGACTGTAATGGTATATGACATATAAGCCTATTGGTGTATATGACATTAGCCTAGTAGTGTATATGACATTTTAGCCTAGGGTCGAGGGCCTCAAGGTAGATTAGTTTTTAGCTAATTGAGATACCCTCTTTAAATAAAGTCATAATACTAATAATAATAATAATAATAATAATAATAATAATAATAATAATAATAATAATAATAATAATAAAAATAAAAAAGTGGTGTATATGACATATTAGACTAGTGGTATATATGACATATGAAACTAGTTGTATGGATCTTTCTGGTAACCTAGTTATCTCCCTCTGGTATTTGGTATTTACTACATCCGGTTGGTAATTAAGCCATTGGACAAAAACACTTCTATTGTCACTTATGAATCCATCTTTACCAAATGTTTTGTATTTAGTTATGTTAATCACTATGCACGAGTGATTTCTAGACACTCTCACAGTATACAAGTACTATGGGGGAAAGGACTGGGGAACTACATATGTATACAGCAACAAAATGAAGAAAATCTTTGTGTGTGTGTGTGTATATGTGTGTGTATATATATATATATATATATATATATATATATATATACACACACACACACACTGCACAAAAATGCCTGTCTCATCACTATTAGAAAATAATTACTAGACTAAAACCAGAGAACTATCACAACACATAATTTTATATAACTATTATATCTTTTTGTTTCTTTTTTGTGCATAAAATAGAGTAGATAAAAAATGTAATGCAATTTAAAATATGTAGATTGGTCATTCCTAACTCAAACTATATTACATGAGTAAAACAATATAGCATACATATATAACATACACAATACAAAAGATTGATCTTTGGTCAAGATCACAAAAATTAGGGGCCATGATATAGAAACCAGTCCCAAGACCTTGTGTCTGAGGAAGGTAGTACATGTCATAAAGAAATATAATAGGTAGGAAAACAAAGGAACAGGCTCCAGGGACATTGTGAGTACTTCACATCATAAAATAATAAAATGCAAATAGCAAATAAGTAA